>JAAKBH010000119.1:0-317500 GCA_019776075.1 Amaranthus palmeri
GATAGTGGGAATCTTTGTTGATTGTGGGTATTATTTTATTATAATAGTGGTGTGAATTAATAATTGTATTGGTTTTATGAGAGAGAAAATATAAATTAATTATTATAAATGGGATATTAGAAGAGAGAGGGGGATATTTTATTATAATAGTGGTGTGAATTAATGATTGTATTGGTATTATGAGAGATAAAATATAAATTAATTATTATTAATGGGATATTAGAAAAGAGAGGGGGTGAAAAGAGGGTATCAAAACTTTCCATTTTAGGAAATAGGACAAACATATGAAACTACCCGTTATAGTAATGTGGACAATCAAAAAGGAACGGAGAGAGTAACTAACTTCTTTTATGAAATTATTGGTTGGCAATTAACTACTTTTCATGATTAATGCTATTAAGCTATTAAGTATCACTTATTACCCTTCTTTATTTAATTTATTACTGGAAAATATGCAGGAATGTATGGCCAATCAACATACTTTTTCCTGTTTTTTTATAGGTTATAGTTGTCATATAATTTTCTTGAAAATATGTGGTCCATTCCATTAGCAAACTTTATATCATTGTTGTGAAGGTTAGCCGATTATTACACGGTTTTATTTTTTCATAATTTTTATTCCAAAATTCGCAATATGTTCGGTTGAATTGGTTTTATATAGAGCATTATTATACTTTGCAATCCTTTTTATTTTTTCGCTATTTTTTATATACATTGAACTTTTAAGATTACTCCGAGTTACTTTTTAAATCTTCAATCTTTAATTTCTCTCTAAGAAAACTCTTTGAACTAAAATTCAATATCCAAATACGATGACAAAGGAAAATAATCACCAAAATGATTCGGTAAGCAACGATAACGAATAACGATAGTTAATTTCAAAAAAAAATGTTTGTAGAAATTAGATACATGTTTATTCTTTTGGCTATAACCTATAATAGAAAAATCATATAATTGCAATGTTTACAGCATTAGCACCTAGACTTTATGTTATTTCCAATGATATATTATATACCTAATTCCGATAACTAAGCGAGAAATGACGATCATTTAAAGTTTGTTTGTACTGAAATTTGATACATGTTCAATTTTTTGGGCATAACATTTTATAAAAAAAATCATATTAATGGAAGCTTATTGCGTCATTAGAAACTAGGATTCAAGAGCTTTCCATCGACATATTATATGCTGAATTTTGACAACCAAGCAAGAAATGACGATCATTTAAAGTTTGGAGTGATTTTTAACATATAGTCGCGCGAGACTGAACCACGGTATGGTCCGTGTAAAATGCGCGGTCGGACAGCGTTATGGTCGCGTAAAGCGTGCGACTCCACCGCGGTTCGGTCGTGTATTTTACGCGATCATACCGCTATCCGGTTGAGCGCGACTGGATGTTAAAAATTTATGCAAACTTTAAACCATCGCTATCTCTCGCTCAAATCAGAATTGAGCATGTAACATGTCGTTGGAAAACTCTTGAAGTCTAGTTTCTAATGACGCAAACTTTGCATTAATACGCTTTTTCTATATAAAGTGATGCCCAAAAGATTGAACATGCATCAAATTTCAGCACAAACAAATTTTAAACGATTGTCATTTCTCACACGGCTATCGAAATGGGGCATGTAATAATCATTGGAAAGATATTGAAACCTAGGTTTTAATGCCGCAAACATTGCAGTAATGTGATTTTCCTATCAAAAGTTTTAGCCAAAAGAGTTATCAGGTATCAAATTTCAACACAAAACGTGTGATTAGGTTTATTTGATGATTTTAAAAATTGGTTTTCTTTTTTAAAATTAACAGTTTTTATTTAATTTGATTATTATTAATAAATTTAGTTTAGTAATAATAATGGTCGATTTTATATTTAAAAATAAATTTATGGGCATTTTTAATATTTTTATTAAAAAGAGTGGTGGCGACATAATGAAAAAAATGACGAACTTCAAGGATTGGGTTTTTTTAATTTATGAGTAAGAAAAAATACACACATAATTGAAATTAACAACTAAAAAAATGATGTACGTTGTATTAATAACTACCAAATCAAACTATATTCGATCTAAGGAGTACTAATAAGTTCAAATTAATTCATCACTGATAATAAGTTTACTTTAATTTCAATAAAGTTTGACCGATTTGTGTCATATTAAATTATGGAAAGAATTTTCTGAATAATCCAATCTATTGCTTATTTCTTACCAATAATTTATCGTTTTAAAATTTTTAAATTATCCAATCTTTACATAGTTTTTTATGCAAATAGACCTTTGTTGCAAAGAATCAGTTACAACCGGTAAATCCCTTTTCCTTTTAACTTATTCAAATAGTAAATTTTGTTTTTCTAATCAAAAAATCTCTTTGACATTTTTTAAAGCCTCCATCTACCTCTTCCTCTTCATTTTGGACACGAATAAAAATTCTCACCAATCCGAAAAACCTTTTTTCACCCTTTGCAACTTTGCTTCAAAATCATGTACACATTTTACATATTTTCTGAAAATTAAACCAACACTTTGAGAAAAAGAGGAGTTAGAGTTCACGCCTTTTAAAATTATTAAGATTCTCACTAAATAAAAGATGTGAAAAAAAGATGTTAAAGGTTTTTTTTTTCTCTCCAAAATTTTGGGTCGAATATGTTGCTAATCCATGGAAGCAATGCAAGCTTATAATGAAAAGAGGATGTTTTTTCGATGGTCCATTTCACAACAAAATGAAGGTATAGGTTGGACTATAAAAATTTTCAAAAGGTGGGATTATTCATAGGTAAAAAGCAATAGATTGAATTGTTCAAGATAATTTTTCCTTAAATAAATACTAATAAATTTATTCAATTTATCAATTTAAATTAACTGAAAAAAATAACTCTTTAGTCTTGTAGATTTGATTGGATCATATCCATACCATTTAAAGTAAAATTCTTTTAATTTAATTAACAAACCTACTACTCTACTTAATTTAAAGCATACGGTACAACTTTTGCAGATTTTACAGGAGAAACATAAATTTAATTTTCGCTACTTTCTCCCCATTCCTAACTGTCTCCTTGCTTCGACATTAAAACACAAGTACTCTATTTCATCATCATCATACCCAATATCCTGCTCAAAAGGCAGGGTCTGAGTGAGGTAAGATGACAAAAATTCCATACCCATTCTCCCTTTAGGGGAGGACTAGAGAAAAATAATCTATTTTTACCTCAAGAGGAAAAGAGCCCAACATTAGAGAAAATACAAATACTCTATTTAACCTTAAAAATTTGGAATAACAAAAAATACCAAAAGTTGTAAAAAAAAATTGTAAGATAGTTGCAAAACTAATACTCCATATAACATATTTTATTCAAGTGATCTATAACATGTTGCATCGTGTGTTAATAATTTGGTTGGATGTTATTTAGCCTTTATTTTTTTGATTAAGAAGAAGATTCTTTAACCAAAAAATCTTATTAATGTTTATATGTTGTTAATGTAAAATAGTGGTTACAAGTCATTTGTATTATGCAATGTAACGCTTTATGTTAATGTATCTACTTTTGGGAACATTATATCTGTTTTTCTAATATTAACATTTCATTCTTTTGCTTTCATCACTTTCTTTATCATTCTATAGCCATGTGCTTGGTTGCTAGCTTATGGAAACATTACTTTCTTTTACACATTATCGTCAAAATGTAAGTATTAATTAACACAAAGGAACTTATATTATTTTTTTTCTTTTAAACAAAAAATGTGAAATACTTCCTATCACACAAGTTGATTAATAGAAAATATTACATTTGTTTGTGAGTAAGTGATGATAAAAGTTTAATAGTTTGTTGGATTAATCTTAATAGTTGTGTATTGGATATGTGTGTTTGAGGTCCTTTAGGTCATTTTTTAGTCTATCATGGTGGGCGTATGTCTGTTGATAGCGTGCGAATAGATAAAAGGGCAAGTAACCTAGACTAAAAGAAGAAATCAAGAATTTCACTCTGATGCCTTAGCCAGTTCTTTTGCAAAGACGAAAGTAGTGCATCTTTGTGGGATAAAGAGTGTTTTTGGGATGTGAGGTCTTTCTATGGAGAAGATTAACTATACCGAGAGTACACAATGTAGCTTTCTTACTCTTACGATGACCAAAAAGCCAAAAGTCAAATATTCTTCTCTCACGGAAGCTTCTACTATGTTTATATTTACATTTTTCATACGTTATTGAGTAGTTGATGGATGCTTCTACTATGTTTTGCACTTCTGCTTGTAGAGAAGATAGTTTGCTTGTCATTTTCACATAAATAGAGAAAACATTTTCAATCATACCATTATTCATCTGGTATTTGTTAGAAATCTTGGATCAAAATTTAATCACCTAATGTTTAAATAATGATTTAAGGAAATAATACTTTTGTTTTGGATGTATATCAAGTTTTCAATATCTTTTTTCAATTAGGTTGTAAATGTGTTGTTGAATTTATGAGTTAATTATTTTAGGTGATGTTCTTTTATAAAAGTCATATGGCTATTTAAATTTCATTTCTCATTATTTTTGGTGCTAACTTTATATAAGTAAATGACTACTATTTTCTTTATTGCTAAAAGATGTTATTTTAATTGATCATTTTTACAATGTTGTCTATGTCATAAACAATCCAAGGCTGCTGAATAACAATGAATGAGAAGCAATAAGGAAATTTGACTGCTTTGGATTATGGGAGCCACTTGAGTCAAAGACTTAAAGTATATGGTTCGAGATACTAAAATTTAAAATGTCTTTGTAAAAATTTTAATGTCCATTATATTTTAATCCACACAATTAATTCTCTCTATTCATCTATACTAATATTCACTTGTTTGTTAAAAATTCCAAGTAATCTCTTTAATACTAATTAACCAGGGCAGAAAAGTAGGTTTTTCCTTTGTTCAATTTAAGGTTTAGAAAAGGTCTATCCTAAATGGTTGGCCTTTATTTGCATTTAATCCATTATAAGGCTTGAAAGGCGTCTTATCCTTAAAAGGTTTTTTAATTTATACAAGGTGTTTTTCATGGTAACAAAAATATGTTTTACTAAAAAAAAACTATTATTTTAATTTAGTTTCATATTGTTAAGAAGTTCTTTAATTAATAATTGGTTGTTTGTCGATTTAATAGCTTTACTAGATTATGCCTGTGTGTTAGGGTTTTATTTTAATACCGTAAGCGCACGGGTGTCGTAGCACAATTACGGGTCGGATCACGGGGAGACAGGATTAATACAAGAGTTGTTTAGTTAATCACTTGCGAAACAAAGATTTTGATTGTTATTTCTAAGACTATGTGATAACACTTAAGAAATATGAAGAATTCAAGATAATAAAAGGACTAGGACATAGGAATTCCCCACTAATAGCATGTAATTATTTCGATAAGGATTGCAATTGATTCCGTTGAATTGAATTAGCGATCTAACTTAATCACTCCTTTTCGGGATGGTAATCAAATTAAAACAGATTAAATGGGTTCTCTCAATCTCAACCTTCGTATTTTGATCGATTAACATCACAAGAAAACATACTACTCAATCTCAACTTTCGTGATTTTGATTAAGAAGACATATTAACTTGATTTATCATCCAAGACTAATAATATTCTCATCCCTCAACTTTCGTGATTTTGGTTTTAAGAGAAATTAAAAGACTTTAACTTCACTAGTGGAAAAAACCTTAAGGGCTGCGGTTTTTTAGCCCCTATGGGCTGCGTATTTCGACCCCAGCCATTATTGGAGCAGCCCAAAATAATAATTAAGGGCTGCGGTCAAAAAACGCAGCCCAAAAATGACTAAAGGGCTGCGGACATGTCAAAAAACCGCAGCCCTTAAGTCATTTTTCAAAATAAAAAAAAAATTTCAGAATTCTAAAAAGAATTCTGAAAATGAAACCCAGATCTAAACAAATACGAAGAACAAATACGAAGAACAAACAAATACGAAGAACAAACAAAAGGAACCCAGAATTTTAAAAAGAATTCTGAAAAAGGAACCCAGATCTAAACAACTACGAAGAACAACAAACAAATTTAAACAAATTTAGAACAACAAACAAATTTAAAACGAAAAATTACAGAACCCAGATCTGAAATTACAGATATTACAGATACTCGAACATATTTGTTTTTATACGTTTTTATAAAAATTTAGAACAAATTTAGAACAGATATTACAGATATAACATAACAAATTTAGAACAACAAACAAATTTAAAACGAAACATAAAGATTAAAATGAAATTACAGATATTCGTTTTTATACAAGTTTACAGATACTCGAACATATTTATACATAATCTAGAACTAGGGATGGTCATGGGGCGGGTCTGGAGCGGGTCCAACTAGACCCGGACCCGGACCCTTTTAATTTTTTGAGATCCAGAACCGGATCCGGACCCTAAGGGTCCAAAATTTTCAGACCCAGACCCGGACCCTTCGAATCTGATGGGTCTAGGGTCCTTAATGGGTCCTTAGTGGGTCTAAAATAAGTCTCTTTGATTTGTCAAATTTGAAATATATTTGTAAGTCATTGTATTTTTCGTATATTTATAAGAGAGTTATTATCGTATTTTACAAATATTTAATACTAATTTAACATCTAAACTCGCATAAAGTCACCAATATACGCTTAAATTTTATTATAAATACTAGTTCGAATCCATGAAATAAGGGTATTTATATATATTATTATTATATGAAAAGAAAATTAGTGTTGAGGGCATAATTCATACGTAGAGGACAAATAAAAATGGACAATTTAATATTTATAAGGGTCCAAGGGGCGGGTCCAGGGTCCAGATATTGGACCCGGACCCGGACCCGCCAAATATTTTTTAGATCCAGATCCGACCCGGATCCGATGGGTCTCAAAAAATAAGACCCAGACCCTTAAAAAAGGGGCGGGTCTGGGGCGGGTCCAACAGGGTCCTGGACCCGTGACCATCCCTATCTAGAACAAATTACAAATTTATACAAAAAAAAATCTAAACATAAAGATTAAAACCCAGATGTGAAATCTAAACATACTCAAAATTCAAGATCTGAAATCGAGGACTTTTGTTGAATTCGTGTTGAATGCTTAGCTTCGAATTCGTGTTGAATTTCGTGGGTCTTTGAGTTTAAGATTGAAGAACAAAGAGTACTTTTCACTAGGAAGAAGAATTTCGTGGGTCTTTGCAGTACTCTTCAAGATCTGACATTTTATTTTAAGATTGAAGAACAAAGAGTACAATTCAGGAAGAAGAAGAATTTTTGAGAGAAATTTCGTGGGTCTTTGCAGTAGATTTAGGAAGAAGAAGAAGAAGAAATTTTTGAGAGGAATTGGGACGGCAGCCTTTAGGAAGAAGAAGTCTTAGGGTTTTTTTTTTGAGATGGAGTCTTAGGGTTAATTTCTAAGGGAAATGGGAAACATAAGGGACGGAATTGGGCTACTTAATTTTGGGCTACATAGTTTGGGCTGCGGACACAAGGAAAAACCGCAGCCCATGATAAAATGTCACTTTTGGGCTGCGGACACAAGGGAAAACCGCAGCCTATTCCAATTTTTTTTTTTTAAATTCTACTTATTGGTTGCGTACACATTAAAACCGCAGCCAATTGGTAGCAGCAAATAGCTTTTTTTCCACTAGTGCTTGAATGATCATACATAACAATTTAATCAAACCAATTCAACATCACAATCATCAATCCTCATTTAACAATCATATACATATTAGGGTTCAATCCTATGCCCTAGCATACAAATCTACTCACTAATCATGGCTATGGAGATTTCTAAGACTAATAAACTATCATGAAACAAGAAATAAGACATAATTTAAATACTTGAATAATAAAGAAAATACCTTGACAATGGAGAATTGAAGAACGGTAATGTAAATTGCAAATGAAATCCAAGAGTACAATATTGAAATTCTTAAAGGAAAGCTTAAACTAAATCTATGGAATACAAAGAGAAGTACTAGGGTTTGAAAGAGACAAAAATTGAATAATCTAAAAAAACTAGGTTAAGTTCCACTTAAATAGTGGTTCCAAAAATTAGGAGAAGAAACGGTTGAATTTCCGTAAAAATGCTGAGCGACGAGTCGCCACTTCAGGTGCGACGAGTCGGCGCTTTTCTTCTGTCTGTATGATGGCAGTTTCTTCTTGAGCGACGAGTCGCCACATGATGGGCGACGAGTCGTCGCTTTGGTTCTGGAGTGCAATGGAGAGATCAGTGAACTTGCAACGACTCGTTGCATAGGCTGTGGCGAGTCGTTGCTTTCTTTCTGGATCGATATTTAGATCAGCAAGTATGCGACGAGTCGTTGCTACGGTTGTGGCGACTCGTTGCTTTCCTCCTGGACTTGTTTTGGCTCGTTTCTCCATCATGCTAAGGGTCTTAGGCTATTTCTCCAAGCCTTCACCCTGTAATAACTCCGTAGACTAATGAAAAGCTTCAATTTCGCCTCATAACGTCATAAATCTACAAAATAAGCACACGAGACAAAAATTGCAACAATCCACTACCATAATCCCTAAACATCATTATAACTTCGCTCACAGAGTGTAGAAATAGCATAAATAAGTGCAAATAATTGCACTTATCACTGTGCGATACACGACTTAATTAAAATTTCTGACACATTTGTATAAACAAAAAAAAAATTCATGGTTTTATGTTTTAACCATCTCAAAATATCCTATACTCATTTAATAAAAAACATTATAAAGATTTCATAAAAAAACTTGAAAAAAATAAAATTATATTTTTATGACTTTCTAACATTAAATGATGTGACATAAAAAGCAAAAAATTAAAAATCAGTAAAGTTTAAGAGAATAATAGTAGTCATTTTACAATGACATTATCTTTAAATTTTGGAAGAAAATTATACCTTTTTAATTAGTTGTTAAGCCAACTATACAACTCAATTGTCAATAGAGATATTAGGTAAAAACTTGGTAATGGACTACTCACTATTTATAAGAAATAAAATGCTAAACAAGCTAAAAGCCAGTAAAAAGCATGCTTAGTATTATTTTTTTGGCTTAAATATCAACTTTTTTAGTTGGCTTAGAATTCATTTAACAAATAAACTTAATAGCTA
The DNA here is from genome assembly GCA_019776075.1 of Amaranthus palmeri. NCBI lineage: Eukaryota > Viridiplantae > Streptophyta > Magnoliopsida > Caryophyllales > Amaranthaceae > Amaranthus > Amaranthus palmeri. The sequence continues at coordinate 9,096 of JAAKBH010000119.1, forward strand.
TTACTAGTGTAAAAAATCGTACATTGCACAAATTTATAAGTATTAAGATAGAAAAATATTAAGAATTTAAATAATGATATAATCATGTTTTTATCGTTATCAAGTTGAAATTCTCACAAATTTTATCATCAAAATAATTAATAACTATGTCATTTGAGATATATTTTTTTCACTTCTCTTTGAAATATATATTGTTTTGCGTGAAAAAACATGTATGGATGAGACAAAAATAAAGTAATTGATTATAGTTCAAAAATAAAAATAATGTAAAATGAGAGTAATAAAAAAGGATGGATAAGTGGAATAAAGTCATAAAGGGAGTTTTTTTTTCTTTTTTACAATTTTCCCTCCATATATATATTTGAGACTAATTCCATATAAAATATACAGAGTTATTTATAATACACTATCAAAAAGAAAAAAAATAATAATAGATAAAAAAGGTACACAAATATAAACTTTAAAATACAACCCATAAACCATAAAATGTAAATATATCTAATACATGAGTTTCTTTATAAATAAACAATAGGTAGGTTTATTTTCAACTGATTAAGTAAATATTGGTTTATTATTGATAATTTTCTTTATTTATTTGAATAGATGTAGCAATTGACCAATTTGGTTATTCCATGAGATAAATCTTTCTGAGCATATTCAAATTCTTTTAGTTAATTGTATATTATAATGTCATGTAATAAAATAAAATCAACTTTACCTTTTTAATTTAGTAAATATACCAATTATTTAATTTAATCATTCAATGCGACAAATGTTTATAAGGATGCCATTTTCCAATTCTTTTACTTAATAGTATGATAGACGTAGCAATTAACCAATTTGGTTATTCATGAGATAAATCTTTGTGAGGATATTAAAGTTCTTTTAGTTAATTGTATAATATAATGTCATGCAATAGAATAAAATCAACTTTACCTTATTTAGTTTAGTAAATATACTAATTATATTCCCTCCGATTTACTTGTGTTGTCCCATTTCCTTATTTGGCAAATTCATATCAATTGTCTCATTTCCTTTTTTGTCTATCTTTTTTTTACCTAAATACCCCCACTTTTCCAATTCCCAATACCCCACTACCACCTTTACAATTAATTTAATCAAATTAAAACCCCACTTTTCCAATTCCCAATACCCAACTACCACATTTACAATTAATTTAATCAATTAAAATACCCCACCATTCCACTCTTAAAAATCGTGCCCAACCAAATGGGACAACACAAGTGAATTGGAGGGAGTATAATTTAATTATTCAATGCGGCAAATCTTTATAAGATGCCACATGAAAAATTTCAATTCTTTTAGTTAAAAGTATGATCCAACTAACAAGCTATAAACCAACAAAAAATTATTTAAAACAATTATATTTCTTTATAACTAAAAAGTACTCCCTCCGAACCAATTTAGTTTTCCCATTTGATTCGGCACAGTTATTAAGGATAGTGGAGTTCTAAAAAAGGTGGTAGTTGGAGTATTTTAATTGATTCAATTAATTGTAAAGGTAGTAGTTGGAGTATGTAAGTAGTAAAAGTAAGGATATTTTGGTCTTTACTTGTGTGAACATAGGATATTTAGGTAAAAAATATTGACAAAAAAAGAAATGTGACAATTGATATGAATTTGCCAAATAAGGAAATGTGACAACTAAATTGGTTCGAAGGGAGTAACTTTTTCCAATTGGCTCAAAACTCATTTAACAAACAGCTAGTCTCTTGAGAGACCGACTCTTAAAGAGACGTATCTCAAGCCCATCCCATCAAAGATTAATACCTATACATCGTATTTTTAATGCCTACTTATATCATCCTTAATGCTTACTAACCGTATCCTTAATGCCTACGTTTAATATCTTAAATGTCTACTTACATCATTCACAGTTCCTACTTACAATATATTTAAAATATATAGTGGTCCGACCCAATTAGAGATAATCTCTCAAAAAACCTTCTCTCACAAGAATTTGTGTTTAACAAATACTTTAACATAGTGTTTGAAAACAAGTATCTCATTTCAATTTATGCATTTCATTTAATAAATCATGAATGAATAACTTGATAATGATAAGGTTTGGATAGTCATTCTCAAATACTCAACTTTAACCACTTTAAAAATAATGGTAGAATTTGATCAAAAATCAAATTTGAAAACTTTTAATTTGCCAAACAACAAATTCGAGCCAATTTCAAATTTTCAAATAAAATGTTCCCAAAACAGCATAAAATTATTTACCATTTACCCAATAAATAAGCTAAAAAGTCAAAAACAACCAATAAAGAAACTAGCTAAACAAGAGTATTCATTGAACAAAGAGAGTATCAAAACAAGATCAAAAAGAGAGTATCAAACAAGATCAAAACCAAATAAAATTGATCTAGTGGCCTAGTAGTAGTACTATACTCCTACTATACACACTCTTAACTTGAATACAACATGTTCACCAAATTATCCAAAAGCAAAAAAACAACAATTTACAGATAATCATTTCACTTTTGAAGTATAAATGGGTCCACCCAAGAGCTTATTAGAATTTTTGCTCCTATAAAAACACCTCTATTCTCTTCTCTCTCTCCTTCAATTCTCCCTCATTTCTCAATTGGGTTTTCCCCCTTCTTTCTCCCTTCTCAATTCTCATTATTTTACCACAATTTTACCCAAAAAAAAAAACCCATTTTCCCATTTTTTTTTTTTTTTGGAGATAACCCATTTCCCCAAATTGTTAGCAAATCAAGGGCACAACAAGACACAAACACTAAAGAAAGCAAATTTGACCAAATACTCTTTTTCATACTAGTGTCCACTCTCTAGTCTACTCTCACTTCTACACCAATACCCTTGTATTTTTATCTTTTACCCACTTATTATTATTATTATAAAATCATAAAAATTTAAAAAATGGCATTAAAGAAAGAATCTTTTTCATGTTTTAATTCTACCCTTCATTTCAGATCTTAATAACACCATAAATTAGCTCTGAAAACCCTCTTTAATGCTTTAATCAATATGGAATACTTCACCTTTCTACTTCTTGTTTGTTCTTCAAAAATGGGGTTTTTTTTAACTAATTAAGCTAAACTACTCTTTCATCTCAACGGTCACATCCATCACTTTACCTTTTATTTCTTTTTCTGATAAAAAAGATAGTTTTTTTAAGGAAAAATGGCACAAAATAATGAAGGAAAAGCAATGCCTGAATCTGCAGACAAGAAAAAAGAACAAACATTACCATTTTATCAGTTATTTACATTTGCTGATAAATATGATTATATTTTAATGGGTTTGGGTAGTTTAGGAGCTGTGATTCATGGGTCTTCAATGCCTGTTTTCTTCCTTCTTTTTGGTGAAATGGTTAATGGCTTTGGTAAAAATCAATCTGATCTTCAAGCCATGACTCATGAAGTTTCCAAGGTATGATTTTTTTTTTTTTTTTTTTTTTTTTTTTCAAGTAAGGTATGAATTTTATTACTAATTAAATTAACCCATTTTTTATTTTATTTTATTTTATTTTGTTACACCCATTTAATTTATAGATCTCAGATCTTTAACTTATAGAACTTTGTTTACAATTTGGGCAGTATGCTTTGTATTTTGTTTATCTTGGCCTCATTGTATGCGCCTCCTCTTATGCTGGTGAGTTTTTTTTTTCTTTATTGCAAATTTTATTTTTAGTATTTTCTTATGAGAATTATTTAATATTGGAAATTAAGTCAGAAATTTATAAGAAAATTATGCTTGAATTAGCCTTATATATAGATAATAATTTGATGGGTTGGAAATATTTTTTAATATCAGATTTTATGATATTTTCAATGTTCAGGATTTGTGCTTTTAAATCTTCATACATAGGAGTTATTTTTAGGAAATACACATTTTTCTAATTTAATTGTGAATATATTAGTTAAATTTACTAAAGATATAGACTAATAGACTGTGTTTAAATAAATGCTGCTCTAGTATAGTGTAAAAATGCGTTAACAATCGCGGTTAACACCAAATATCAGTCAAAAGCATAAAGTAAAAATAAGATCGCATTGTATCACGCCAGCCACGTTGTAAAGATTTTTAAAAACAACAAACTGATATTTTCAGTGTTGTAAAGGGGTAAAAGACGACATTTTCGGCCGCATCAATGATATATTATGGTTTCAATCGATATTTAAGTGACAGGGCCGTTCCTGAGGGTATTTTTGAGCTGGAACCGTCTAGGGCTCAGCTCGGGATCAACTCATGAAGGGGCCCAAATTGAGTTAATCCTTATAATTAAATTAGTATTTGTATAAGTGGCATCTAGTAAAAATTGAACTTTCAGCATTAGGTTTCTCGGTTAAGCCCATGACTAAGGGCTATTTTTTGCTTAGGGCCCAAAATTGTCAGGAACAACACTGGTGTCATTTACAATAAACACATCAGTCTCATTACCGCATCTCCATTTCATTGCCGCAATCACAACTATTACCACATTTTTACACTAGGGCCGTAGGCTAATCGTATCATATCTCTTAATTTTACACCTTTATAACACGGTAAATATGGGTTCCGTTACATAAGTGATGAAAATGAGGTGAAGATTAAACAAAAAAGATGCATGTTTTGGTACTAAGACTTGACAAAATTCTTAGTGTAGTATCCTTTAGTGATGCAAAGTTTCATATCAAACCCACTTGTTACTTTGTTAGGTGTGGGCTTTGCACGTGGTCCGTGGACCGTCCTTTTGTCGTTTCTAATCTTTCATCTGTCAATTTTTTTTCTTTCATATTTTTCTGTTTTGATAATATCATCCCCACCCACATCCCCATCACTAATTCTAATGTTTCTGATTCTTTCAATTATTACTATTATTTAATCTGTTTTTATATTTGTGGGGTTGAATCTTGAAAATTAGAACTTGTTTTGGACATATTTTGATGGTTTATTTTTGACTAATAATTGTAGAAATTGCTTGTTGGATGTACACTGGAGAAAGACAGGCAGGAACACTAAGAAAAAAGTATTTAGAGGCAGTTTTAAAACAGGATGTTGGATTCTTTGATACAGATGCTAGAACTGGTGATATTGTATTCACTGTCTCTACTGATACTCTTCTTGTTCAAGATGCCATTAGTGAGAAGGTTTCTTTTCTTTATTCCCTTATTCTTTTGGCTAACTTATGGTTTTTGATCCAATGTACACAAATGTCTATCGTTTGCTCGGGTGTACGTATTAACCTTATGTTACTTGGACTCGGGTACTGATTCGGGTATTATGTTGGATATTGATATGTGTCCAAAATGTCGGATATGTCTAAAATAAAGTGTCTAGGTGCCGTAACAATGTCCGAGCATAAAAGATTGGACATGGGTATGTGAAGCAAAATGAAGAGTGTGCCTCACATTTGACTAAATCATCGTGAGAAATATCATTAACATAGTGTAAAAATAAGACTGCATCCTATTGCATTAGCTGCGTTGTAAAGATTTTTAAAACAAACGAACCTATATTTACTATGGTGTAAAGATGTAAAAAAATGCTTTTTTTTTTCCAACAAAAAAGAAAAAAAGCTTTTTGAGCCTAATTATTAATAGATATCTTATGATTTGACGAATATTTAAGTTTTACAATAACTAAAAGCGCTCGTGGCTTAATGGATAGAGCATCTACTGATCTACATGTAGAGCAAAATGTTTGGGGCTCGACCCCTACTGGGGGCAGGTTCAGCCTGCGCATTCCTCTTTACTCCCTCCTTGAAGAATACGGAGTACGGGTATGGTATGTCTGCTACTTTCAGGAAACGAAAAACCCCAACCCCGGATCCTGCCCTTTGTGAGATACTAAAATTGTCATGCGGCCTGCATTTTTACTCAATGATTGTTAGTATTACCATATTACGTCTGTATTTTATAGATCTTGAGCTTAGCGCGACCTAAACCGTATTTTTGTACAATGGTCTACTTGAATTGTAGACCCACCATTTTGCAAGCTAAAATGTTAGGTTGATGGTGCAAGTATTAATGTACGGAGGATAAAAACAGTCATGAGTAGACATGAAAACTGGTCTAAATGAACAAGTTGTGAGGTCAACAATTGCGGAAAAACATTAAAATGTGTAGTACAAGTAGATATGATTAAGCCAATTTTAATAAGTTTGAAGGCCCACAAGACTACACATTCATTAGTGTCATGAAGGGGCACGTTAGAAAGCTGCCTTTAGGGGAGGCCTTGTGTTAAAAACTTTAATGGGGCTCGCTTTCATGCTTTGGTACTGTGAATAGTGAGTACTTTCATCACTTTTAGTATTTGATCGAGTCTTTATTTCAGTTGGAACGTCGATTTCAACATTTCGACATTCCGACCTTGATTGAAATGCTTTGTCTTTTCACTTTAGCTCAAGTTAAGATTTGGTCTAATTTCATAAGATTTACAATCCCTTTTCTTTATGATGGGCAAGTTTTATGAAATTAAATTGGAAAAAGATTTTGGTTAATTTCAAAAAGTTTTAAGTTAAAGAAAACCTAATTCATAATTTACATTTCATGTAAGTTCATATAAGATCATTCAAAAAAATTGAAGTTGATTTTTTGACGTCCGATTTCTTTTCTTCTTCCGTTTTTCTTAATATTAAACATTTTGCCTGTATGAGTGAATGGGTAAGGTTGCGTGTATTCGAGCTCTCTAATAAACCCTCTTTAGGTACGAGGTGGTAAAACTAAATAGCATTGTAGTCGTGGAATATTGTAATGGTATATTACTGACGAGTGTGAATGGAAACGATGTAGGTGGGTAATTTCATACATTATCTTTCGACATTTTTGGCCGGGTTGGTGGTTGGGTTTGTGTCGGCATGGAAGCTGGCGTTACTCAGTGTGGCGGTTATTCCCGGGATTGCATTTGCAGGAGGTCTTTACGCTTACACTCTCACCGGACTGACTTCAAAGAGTCGTCAATCATATGCCAATGCTGGTATCATTGCTGAACAGGTCAGTCCCACACTTATTTTCTTTTGCACTTATTCATAACCAAAAAAATAGACAAAAGGTGGGGCAGTTGGTGAATGAGGAAATTTGTTAGTGAGGCTTTAGGTGCCATGATTTTGAATGTGCTGTGTTGGGACAGTTTTTGGCATGCTACTCATGTTTTTGGCAAGCTGGCTTTGTTTCTTTATCATCATTATGACCCTTTTGCATTGGAAAAGGATATGAGTATTTATCAGACAAATGATTTCATGTAAAGTAGTATATCTTTTAAAAATTGTAAATGAAGCTAAGTGTAATGAGCAGTGTACATGATTCACCAGCTAATTCGCTTTTTGAATTCGCGATTCGCTCAAATTTGCCCAAGCATAGCCGAAAACCTACCATTATTCCTTTTTCCAATTCACGATTCGTGAGAAATTAACGAATCATGTGACACTGGTTATGAGTGTCGGAAAATAACCCATGTGTTCCCACATCGAATAATTACAGGGATGTTGACTAACATATAAGTTTGATGGGTTGCTTCTCTTATAACCAATTGGTTTTAAGATGGAACATTATTGGGTTTTTTGTGTAGTTATCTCTCCTTTTTTGCGGGTCTTGATATGTATAAGCCCAATGACAAATTTATCAATGAGAACTTGGATTAAGATTTTCAGTTGATCACCTTTTAAAAAGTTTTATAGCATATAATTTTTTTAAGTATGGAAAACTTTTTGTGTAGGCCATTGCGCAAGTTCGGACTGTGTACTCGTATGTTGGGGAGACAAAGGCGTTAAATTCCTATTCCGATGCCATTCAAAATACTCTTAAACTTGGTTACAAGGCTGGGATGGCAAAAGGTTTGGGTCTCGGATGTACGTACGGCATTGCTTGCATGTCGTGGGCCCTTGTTTTCTGGTATGCTGGTGTTTTCATAAGGAATGGACAGACCGATGGAGGAAAGGCATTCACCGCCATTTTCTCTGCCATTGTTGGTGGCATGTAAGATCGAAACACCTAAAAGAGTCGTCTTTTTACCAATGGATCACAAAATATTGTTTTGATGTACTCAAATTTGTCATTACAGGAGCTTAGGTCAGTCGTTCTCTAACCTTGGGGCGTTTAGCAAAGGAAAAGCAGCTGGATACAAATTGATGGAGATAATCAAACAAAAGCCGACAATTGTCCAAGATCAAGCGGATGGTAAATGCTTGGAGGAAGTTAGCGGGAATATAGAGTTCAAGAATGTATCATTCAGCTACCCTTCCCGTCCGGATGTCATGATCTTTCGAGATTTTTCATTGTTCTTCCCAGCAGGAAAAACTGTTGCAGTGGTAGGTGGTAGTGGTTCAGGAAAAAGCACGGTTGTATCCCTGATTGAGAGGTTCTACGATCCCAATGACGGTAAGTCTAAAATTGTGTTTATGCTATAATATTGTAGAATCGATAAGAAGGAACGTTTTATCGAAATATGATGCTTGCATTACAGGTCAGGTTTTACTAGATAATGTCGATATTAAGACGCTGCAGTTGGCGTGGTTACGTAGTCAAATTGGTCTGGTAAACCAAGAGCCAGCTCTTTTTGCTACCACCATTCTCGAGAACATTCTTTATGGAAAACCTGATGCGACGATGGCTGAGGTTGAAGCTGCTGCCTCTTCCGCAAACGCTCATAGCTTCATTACATTGCTTCCAAACGGATACAATACCCATGTACGAATTTACATTTGAAAATTTTTGGTTTTCGATTTTTATGATCGAATGCATTTTTGTTGATTGTTTTGAATGGAAATAATGTAGGTGGGTGAACGAGGAGTTCAACTTTCAGGTGGTCAAAAGCAGCGAATCGCGATTGCTAGAGCAATGTTGAAGAACCCTAAAATTCTCCTTCTAGACGAAGCGACAAGTGCACTAGATGCTAGCTCGGAGAGCATAGTACAAGAAGCACTCGACAGATTGATGGTGGGAAGAACAACAGTGGTTGTGGCTCATCGTCTTTCCACCATCAGAAACGTTGATACAATCGCTGTAATTCAGCAAGGACAGGTCGTCGAGACAGGAACCCACGAGGAACTAATAGCTAAAGCCGGTGCATATGCCTCATTGATCCGGTTCCAAGAAATGGTCGGAAACAGGGACTTCTCAAACCCTTCGACACGCCGTACACGTTCATCCAGATTAAGTCAGTCTCTGTCCACCAAATCATTGAGCCTTCGATCAGGAAGTTTAAGAAACTTGAGCTACTCGTACAGCACTGGTTTTGATGGTCGGATTGAGATGGTTTCTAATGCAGAGTCAGAACGGAAGAATCCTGCACCACGCGGGTACTTCTGTCGGCTTCTTAAGCTGAATGCACCCGAATGGCCTTACTCCATCATGGGTGCTGCAGGATCAATACTCTCGGGTTTCATTGGTCCCACTTTTGCTATCGTGATGAGTAACATGATCGAGGTTTTCTACTATCGGAATTATGCTTCAATGGAAAGGAAAACTAAAGAATTTGTGTTCATCTACATAGGAGCAGGACTTTATGCAGTTGTTGCATACTTAATCCAGCATTATTTCTTTAGCATAATGGGCGAAAACCTGACTACGAGAGTTAGAAGGATGATGCTTGCAGGTAGTATATCCGTCTCGCTAGCTTTTCTTACATGGGTGATAACTGATATGTATAAACAATGTATGATGTTTTGTTGGTTGAATTTGGTGCAGCAATAATGAGGAATGAAGTCGGTTGGTTCGATGAGGAAGAGCACAACTCTAGCCTCCTAGCAGCTCGGTTAGCAACCGATGCAGCAGATGTAAAATCCGCAATCGCAGAGAGGATTTCCGTTATACTACAAAATATGACCTCTCTTCTCACATCGTTCATCGTTGCGTTCATCGTTGAATGGAGGGTTTCACTTCTCATATTAGGAACATTCCCACTTCTTGTCCTTGCAAACTTTGCTCAGGTAAGATTACTATGCAAATTTAACCTCTTTTCCTCTCATACTATACCATACATGGACATCAATTAAAATCATGTGTTTGGTAATTAATAATATACATTTTGGGTCGAAATTATGGAATTTGTTAATAAGACCGAGTCTTATCCCGCTTATACTATACCATACCATCATACTCAGTAAATTCCGCTTATAAACCAGGGTTCGTGTTAGATGACATACAAACCTTACATGTACCCCTAGAGCCTGCATTTTTGCTTAACACGCTTTTTTCATGACTCAAACTCGTGACTTTTCGATCATACAACGACACCTGGACATTTGAAAGGGTTAGGCAAAAATGTCAAAGACAATAATTAAAATAAGGTGAGAGTGTCAGGGGTACCCTGCAATTCTGGGTCCTGGGCTCTGGGCTCTGGGCTCTGGGTTCTGGGTTCTGGGTTGTGGGTTCTGGGTTCTGGGTTCTGGGTTGTCATCTCTGAGAATTTTTTATTTCATTACATGCAAAGTGGTAAACGACAAACAGGTAAAAAGACTTCCTCTTTCCACGCATCTGCCTTGCACGTGCTTCCTTTTCGTTTCTCTTTCCTTTGGAAATCTACACTAACCACTTTTATTAATAATGCATTTTATTTCTGGACTGCAGTGCATTATTTTTATGGATTTTTATTTTTTTCATTTTTTAAAAACCCTCCAAAATTATTTACTTCTATGAACACATTGCCGTATTTCAAGTTTTTAACGGTACTTTTTCTTGACTTGCTTGATATTAGTCTCTTGAGAGACCGTCTCTTTAATAGATGTATCTCTAGTTTAGTTTATTAAAGATTAATGTCTACTTACTTCATTCTTAATGTCTACATACGTTATTCTTCATGCTTACCTACCGTATTCTTAATGCCTACTTTCAATATCTTAGATGTCTACTAACATCATTTTTAATGCCTACTTATAATATTTTAAAAAATATATAATGAGCCGGTCCAATTAAAATTGATCTCTAAAAGAACACAAATTTGTGTGTTTTGAATAGGTGATAACTAAAGACATTTTAAAATAAAATAAAGTTATTAGAAAAAAATAAAGACAACAAACATTAATAAATGTTAAAATAAAAGTGATAACCAAAAACACAATTTAATTAATAAGACAGACTAAAAAAATACTAGATAGATTAATTCAAAAAAAAAAAAAAAATACTAGATAGATGTTTTCAAAAAAAAAATACTAGATAGATAATCGATTAGTTGGTGTGTAAACTAGTTTTGACGCGATCTCTAGGGTGTAGACTCTGATAATTGTTTCCTTTACTTTCGGCCAAAAATGTGGAGTGAATTCTAGATACTATGTCTCTCAATTTATCCTTGATTTTTTTTTAACAATTTATTATGAATTTTTTTTTATTTTTTTAGTTGTTCTATTTTTTTATTTGGACAGTTCACCTCAATTGTCCCATTTTATTTCAAGGTGTACGTTTATAGGTGGTCCCTTTGATTTCTTAATATTAAAAGTCCCCAATATTGCGGAGTACTATTTTAAGTGGTCCCTTCCAAATACTCAATATTACACATAAGTCTATTATTTTAGGTGGTTTTCTCATTTTCTTAATATTTGTGCCCAAACCAAATGTGACAATTAAATTGAATGTGAGGGAATATTTGACTTTTATGCAATCTATTGTGTTATTTTAATCATTAAAAATTATAAAAGATTAATACTTTATCATAAAATTATGTAATTAGACGATCTACTCAATTATAATTTTTCTTACACATTAAATGCAATAAATATAATAAGAACGATAGATAATATTAATAATTGTAATGTAGTGATTATTTAAAAAATAAAAATATTTATTTCCTTATTTTAAAATATCCCATAATTTTAATCTTAAATTTTCAATTGTTTTGAATTCATGTCACACAAATGTAATGTTGGGTATATGTACTAACGAGTAACGAGGGTTGTTAGAAAAAATATTACAATAATGTGTAAGAAAAAATATAGTCAAGTGTAATTTTGTTTGAATCGTCTGATTGCATACTTTCATAATATGACCCTTTTATAATTTTTAAATGCGTAAAACTCAATATATAAATGATAATAAAATAATAAATTATTTATCTAAAAGTCAAATATAGAAAGTATAATAAAACGGAAAAATATGATTTTGTGAGCCATGGTGTTAAAATTTAGTGAGTTAATAGGAAAAGAAAGGAGTAACTGTTTATGTTTGGCAGTGAGATAGTATGGGAAAGAAATAGGGAAAGCTATTTCAATGTGAGAGTTTCAAGAGATTCTAGTGATGACTCATGAGTCAGACAGACCCGTGATCATTTTCTGAATTTCATGCTCCCACACCAACACCATACCAATTTCCATCATCATTCATCCTTTTTCTACTTTTCTTTTACCTCTTAACACCTACTCCACATTTGTAATTTTGACTCCATCTAAATTACTCATTCCGGTCAAACGTTAAACATGCCGGTCAACTGACGAAATAGAGTGACAAGTAGTCTTTTGCAAAAAAATATATTATGTAAGGTAGTTTTTTGCAAAAAAATTATATAAGGTGGTTTTTTTAAAAAAGAGTGTATAGATTAGGTGGTTTTATATAATTTTTCCTAAAAAATATTAAAATAAAGTTATTGGAGAAAAATATGAAGATTATAATTTTTTCAAAAAATTATTTAAATAAATTTTGCGGAAAATATGTGGAGAACATAAGCGATATAAAAACGTTAAAGTAAAGTTAGTAGAAGCCAAGTGGAGACCATAAACATTAATAAAATACTCTTGGCTCGTTTGGTAGGTAGTAATAAACAGTGTTAATGAGAATGAAAAATTTGTGTAATTTTAGTTGAAAATCTCTTAGCTACCTTGATAGTCATGTATTAGGTGGTAATGGAAATTTGTAAAAAAAAAAAAACTTTTTGTGATCAAAGTCTCATTACCATGTCCATAAGAATGATATGGAACTTTTGATAAAATTTTACACTATAAATCATTCCCATTATTATCATTTAATACCACTAACCAAAACGGGCCGTTAAAATTATGATGAATAAAATTAATTTTGTTTATCCATACTCATGATTTTGAACCATGGATTTGGTGTAACAAATAGTAACAACTTTAGAGTATGACAATTTTTCAGCTTGTTGTAGTTTTAATTGCTAATTTGCTGTCTACTCTTAGTAAACCAGTGGTAATGAAAATGAAAATAGTGTAATTTTAGTTGAAATTGATAGTCATAATTTCAAAATTCTAACAAAAAAGAAAATATTTCCATTCAATCATACCAATAATTTTCTCTACTGGAGCTATGTTCAGTGTGTCCTGACTCTAGGAGTCTGCAGCAACTTACATTTTTCCGTATAAGACATGGACTACAGTAAAGCATCTTGTAATCTTGTTGCCTGCAATCCAATACTATTACTAGCATTTCATGTTTTTATATGCTTTTTCAAATATCAACAAGCTAATAATCTACAGATAGTCTTGAGTGGACTTAGTACACGCTAAAATAATTTGTACCAACCTTAATGTGGTGGTAGACTAGATGAGCAAAGAGTAAGATGTGTAGGTTAGTGAGTGGCGAGCAAATGAATAGAAAGTTACGAGTAGTTGTAGTGCATTATGAAATCAATGTGCACTTATGGCCTGTTTGGTAACCGGTACTAAATAGTGGGAATGATAATGGAAATTTAGTGTAATTTTGGTTGGAATATCTCTAGACAATTTAATGGTCGTGGGTATACTCCTATCCTTTTCTTTATGACATTAGATTGTTTGATTATTCGACCTAATTCCTAACGAATAAACTATAATGTCAAACTGCTATATCGAGGATTGAAATGTATTTTGCATTTGCGTTTGCAGCAATTATCGTTGAAGGGATTTGCAGGAGACACAGCAAAGGCACATGCAAAAACAAGTATGATTGCAGGTGAGGGGGTGAGCAACATTAGAACAGTGGCAGCTTTCAATGCTCAGGAGAAGATCCTTTCCCTCTTTTGCCATGAGCTCCGGGTCCCACAAAAACGTAGTTTTCGTCGTAGTCAAACTTCTGGCAGTCTCTTTGGGCTGTCTCAGCTAGCATTGTATGGTTCCGAAGCTCTCATTCTCTGGTATGGTGCCCATCTTGTGAGCAAAGGTCTTTCGACTTTTTCGAAAGTCATCAAGGTTTTTGTAGTTCTGGTCATCACAGCCAATTCAGTCGCTGAAACCGTTAGCTTGGCTCCTGAGATCATACGGGGTGGAGAGGCCGTGGGGTCTGTTTTCTCGATCTTAGATCGCTGCACAAGAATTGATCCTGATGATTCAGAAGCAGAAACTGTCGAATCCATTCGTGGGGAGATTGAATTCCGCCATGTCGATTTTTCATACCCTACACGTCCTGATGTCCTCGTGTTTAAGGATTTCAACCTCAGAATCCGGGCAGGCCAAAGCCAAGCCCTTGTCGGGGCAAGTGGGTCAGGAAAGAGCTCAGTCATTGCATTAATCGAGCGATTCTATGACCCAAATGTCGGAAAAGTCATGATCGATGGTAAGGACATCCGGAGATTAAACCTAAAGTCCCTAAGGCTCAAAATTGGTCTAGTACAACAGGAACCGGCACTTTTTGCTGCGAGCATCTTTGACAACATCGCATACGGGAAAGAAGGGGCGACCGAGGCAGAAGTAATAGAAGCAGCTCGAGCAGCCAACGTGCATACATTCGTCAGTGCATTGCCAGAGGGCTACAAAACCACCGTTGGCGAGCGAGGAGTTCAACTTTCCGGGGGTCAAAAGCAAAGAATCGCCATCGCTCGAGCAGTGCTCAAAGACCCGGCCATCCTATTGTTGGACGAGGCTACAAGTGCCTTAGACGCAGAGTCAGAGTGCGTGCTTCAGGAGGCCCTCGAGAGGCTAATGAGGGGCCGTACCACAGTTCTCGTTGCACATCGGCTGTCGACTATAAGAGGAGTTACTAGTATAGGAGTGGTCCAAGACGGGCGAATTGTAGAACAAGGTAGCCATTCCGAGCTCATCAGTAGGCCCGAGGGAGCGTACTCTCGACTTTTGCAACTTCAACTCCACCATGTGTAATCAAACAGAGTCTAATTGTAGTAAATTCTTTTTAATGATGGTGATTGTTGTAGATATGATGGGCAAATTAAGGCTATTTTTAGAAATTTTATCTTTTTTTTTCACAAATTTGATTTCTAAATGGGGAAGAAATCATTGTATTATGAATGAAGGGTTCAGAAAAAAGGAAGTGTTTGCATGTGAGCTGGGTTTTATTAGAGTTTTTTGATGTAGGCTCACACTTTCCTGCTGTAAGTGTTGTAAACTGGAAAAAGATCTGTAGAAGACCTTTCCAGCATAACTAAAGGATGCCTTTTTATTTTTAAAATATTTTGTAATATTAAATTAAACTCCTTTTTGGGATCTTACCTTTTCTCTCTTCCAATTCCATGTGTTTTTATTTTTATTAGTATGAATTTGATAATGTTGTTGTCCCTCTGTCACTCTTGAGCAATATGATGCAAATTCAGAGTGATACATGCTTGAATGACATTACATAAAGATTAAAGACGTTCAACAATAATGAATTATGCAAACTGTTAAAGTGTTCATCATAAACGGCATAGGAGTTGTTATGTCGCTTTATAAACTTGAAGAGCAAATCATGCAAACTGTTAAACTGTTCATCATAAATGACATGGGAGTTGTTATGTCACTTTATAAACTTGAAGAGCAAATCATGCAAACTGTTAAAGTGTTCATCATAAACGACATGGGAGTTGTTATGTTGCTTTATAAACTTGAAGAGCAAATCTTACGGTTATCATTTGGTTTTAGTATTGAACCTTTTCTAGGTTTGTATGTGAGTCAACTCTTCTTCTCTTTATTTGGATTGCCTTGAGATATGACAATTCAATTAAATTTAGACTTAGCTTTGTTGTTCAAGTAAAAAAGAGTCTATCTACTGAATTTGCTATACTACGTAATTTAAAATGAGAATTTTTGAGTATAATATAGCAAAATTTAAGGGATGAATGGAGTATAATTTAAGGGTGTTTATACAATTATACACTAATAATGTGTAGGTAAGTAATTAAAGAGGACCATGTAATGAAAAAGGACTATTTTAATAATAAAGCATTAATAAGAAAATATTGAGATTTGAGAGTAGAGAATAACAAGCCCAGATTAAAAGTATTGCATGTAAAATAATAAATACTTCAATTAGTTTTTATGAAAATAATATATACAAACCTAAGAGCTATAATAAGAAAGAATCTCTTTTTTTATGTAATTTACATAATTTTTGCTTTGGAATCATAAAATTCTTAATTATTTTATCACAAAAAAAGTTAATTAATTTTTATGTATAACTCTTAATTGTGAATGTCATTATCCTATTATTAGTTACATAAAATACAAAATGAAAAATTACCTAGAATAACCCAATGTTTTCATGATTTTTATGTAGAGCCGAATGACTCTTATGACCGCCCTCTCCTTCTGGGTATGAGATGCCGTCGACCTTCCTTCTCCGGACCCTGACCATAGAGTATCTATGTGCGGGAACACTGGGTATGATGATGATGATGATGACCTAGAATAACCCAATGTTTTCATGATTTTCTTATAATAATAATCAAACCTATTGATTAACCATGCAAAATCTCAACTTTAGGGGATATTTGCTTATAGTAAATTGGGTAACTAGATGGTCTGTTACATTAGGTAATTTACCAAAAAAAATTAAACTGAAAATTAATTTAAAATTAGTGAAAAATTTGGAAAGTTTACATAAAAAATTTTGAGTAATGAAAAAATTCGGAAATTTTTTTTAATATTTTTTTTTACAATTTTTTCAACATTTTATTGAAATTTATCTTGTTTTTTTAAAAAATAAAAAATATTATAGCAGGTTAACCGGTTTCCGGGTTTACTCTAGGCAAATACCTCCTAAAATTTGGATTATTCGTGGTTAATCAATATATAAGATTGTTATAGGAAAATCATAAAATTATTGGATTATTCAAGATAATGTATTCCAATTCAAAATTATGTAAGCTGGTATTTGAAAATTGAGAATAAACTTTTTATTCCAATTCAAGGTAATGTATTCCAATTCAAAATTATAAATGAGTTATATAGCCTAATAATACAAATTATTAGCATATAAACTTTTTATTTATAGGTCATCTCACCGATATACAATCTATCACCAAAATTATAGCTCATTTTTAAAAATTTTTAGAAAGTGAAAAAAAAAGATAGAGGAAAAAAGTGCCGACATGAACAACTAGACTACTAATTGGTAATCAATGAAGTTAAGATGGAGTTGCAAGAAAAAAGAGTGGTTCATAATGTGCAACTATCATAATTATAGAAGGATATTAAAGATGAAATAACATGACTAAAAGATGCGCATGCTACATAATTGACTCTAAAGTTTACTACTTTTTTTCACATTAATTAAATGAGTTTAAAAGATTATTAATTAATGTCTGGCCTGATTTTATACGATCATAACCAAGTTGGATACCCATTTTAAAGCTTGTACTGTCAAGAATCAACTCAATCAACAGTTTAAGCTGATGGCTGAAGCCTCAGGATATGTTATATACTTTAACACACACCCTTATACGAGAATCATTTGAACTAGAAGTGTGGATGCAATACATGAATGAGGTCATGTATTGAATGAATGAACAAATATTATATAGTACTATTTCTTTAGAAGTATCGAATGAGTCAGAATTTAACCGTTATTCAATTAATTCATACCAATTAATGTTGTTAACTGATAGTATTCAAATTATGCATGTATTCTTTAAATTATATTCATAAAAATATTAATGTGTATATTACCTAAGTAATTGGCAAAAGATTTGAAAAGTAATAAGCAATGTTCAATGGGAAAGCGAACATGCTTAAGGATTAGGGTCGGCAAAAGTTAATCTAACTTGAACCTAACCTGAAATAAGTGGGTTTGGGTTGAGATTTTTGACCCAATTAATTAAATAGATCGTCCGACCTAATCTGCTTATTAAATGGGTTAGGTTCAGGTTAAAATTTTAAACCTGAAAAACTTGTATAACCCATTTAATTAAATGTGTTAATTTCGAGTTAAATCAATAAGTATAAGCTAAACTTAATTCATTTAATATTTTCTTATTTTTCATAGTAAATATAAAATAAACAACAAAAAATATAAAGTTAAAGTAAAAGCCTAAAAAATAAATTTAATCACCATTAAAAACCTTAAAATAATAAAACAAAAATACTAGTATAAATTATCTGCCTCTGACCCCAATTGTCTGCCTGTGTATATTTAAATTATAATGTATCTACTTTTTATTTCTTGCCAAAAAATACTATAAATTTGTGCAATTGTTATAGATTTGTTTGAATGTTACTCCCTCCGCCCTTTTTTGTTTGTCCTACTTACTATAACGGGTAGTTTCAAAAGTTTGTCCCATTTCCATTTTAGGAAACTTTTGATTCCGTTTTGGGTTACCTCTCTCTTCATTTGCCGGTTTTAATTGAGAATCTCATTAACCCTCATTATGACTCTTCTTGTTTTACGGGTTTTTCTCTCTCTTCACTCTCTCTCTTCTGAAACGCCATTTTCGTTTCCTTTACCAAGCTTTGCCCCCTGATATTCCTTGATTTCGTTTTCTTAAATTGATCTAAAATATAGATCGTTTTATTCTCTACAATTTGAGGTAAGTTTTGTAAATTTTGGTGGTGGTCTCCAAAATCGTCCCCTGTTCTTTGTATTCTTTGACGGTTTTCTGGGTTTCTTTGTACTCTTTGACGGTTTTCTGGGTTTCAAATGGGTAAATCATCTTCATCTTCATCCTCAATTCCTAGTTATTTATATAAAGGTCTTTGTTTAAATGGTGAGTCATGTTCATGTTCAATCCATGGCCTCTCCCATTCATATTCAAATGAGATACTGAGATGGTCCAAAAAAGAGCTTGAGGCTTATCAAAAGGTACTTGAAGACGATGCATGTTCGAAATTGCGTGGTGAGCCAACTGTAAAAATAAAATTTGTCTTTGATTCTCCTACTAAATCCCCTCCTAAAACGCCTCCTGTTGAAGTTGATGAACATAAGGAGGTCCCTGACACTCCTGAAGAAGTACTCAGTGCTAGGGCAAAACAAAACCCTAAAAAACGACGTCGTTGATTGTAAGAAATCTTTGTTTAAATTTATGTTTCTTTTCGTTTTTTTTAGATGAGACAAAAAGATGATTTGGGTTTTTAGGTTGTAAATGATCAATTTGGGTGACTTCTGGAATTTGGCTTGTTGCTGTGATA
This sequence comes from Amaranthus palmeri, assembly GCA_019776075.1. Classification (NCBI taxonomy): domain Eukaryota; kingdom Viridiplantae; phylum Streptophyta; class Magnoliopsida; order Caryophyllales; family Amaranthaceae; genus Amaranthus; species Amaranthus palmeri. Next base: position 28,324 of record JAAKBH010000119.1, read on the forward strand.
TATTTGGGATTTTTTTTGATTGATGAACTTGTTTGTTTATGATGATGATCCGTGAAATCCATGCTTTTTTTGCTGTTCTGATTTAGGGTTATTTTTGATTATGTACTGGTGTATGGTTTTCGTTTTTTTGCTATTCTGATTTAGGGTTTTTTTTTTTGGTTCATGTACTGCTTTTAAGGTTCTGTTTTGTTTTAATCTTCTGTTTGTTTTAAGCTTCTGATTTAGGGTTATTTTTGATCATGTACTGCTGTATGGTTTTCGTTTTTTTTGATGTTCTGATTTAGGGTTTTTTTTTTTGTTAAGCTTCTGATTTAGGGTTTTTTTTTTGTTCATGTACTGCTTTTAAGGTTCTGTTTTGTTTTAAGCTTCTGTTTGTTTTAAGCTTCTGATTTAGGGTTCTGTTTTGTTCATGTTTTGATTTTAGTGAATAATGAAACCCCGATGATGATTTTAAAATGTCTGAAAAGTTTGATTTTAAGATTTTAAGTGAGTAGCTTTTGTTTTAAACATTTGAAGTCATTGTGTTTTATGCATGTTTAATGGATTTCATTTTCAATGATGAACAAACACATTCTGAGAGGTCTTACAACCTCTATGATGAAACAGGGGGCTTTTTCATAACTAGATTTAAAAAAAAAAAAATGATTCATTACAACTATTGTAAATAAACCTTTGATTACATTTGTTTTTTTCAAAATGTTGCTCCTTACATTCTTAAATCAAAGCTTTAGTGATGATTTTACATTAAAAAAACTGAGGGGTTGAATTCCATTATCAAAACATAACAAATAATCAACCTTGAGTCTCTTCTAGCACTTGATCATAAGCTTCTTGCATAATGTTTGATGATTGAGCCACATCTTCATTCTCATTTTGTGTTTGGGAAGCTTGAGGATTCATTGAAGGATTCACAAACGCAACCGATTCTCTAACTAGTTGCGTTGGAATCCTTACTTGAATTCTTAATCGGCCATTATCTTCTTCAACTTTTTTCCCTAAATGTGGTTGAACATAATCGTTACTTCCCTTCACTTTAAGGATTTCATTCATGTGATGTTGCAATGAAATCCAAACATTTGTCAATGTCTTTGGATGAAGTTCTTCATAAGCATCTTCCACCGCGCTTATCAACTCATTCATATTCTTAGGCATTTTTTTATGCATTAACGATTGAATGCTTCTAAAAAACCCCAAGTCCAATATATTACAATCCGGACTATTGGGTGGTTGTTGTGTTAATATGAATGTGAGCCCCCCTTGTACATTGTGTTGTTGCCATACCGGATCGTCTTGTGTAATGTGTACTCGTGCATTGTCTTGTTGTATGAAAATGATTGATGGACCATCTCTTGGCCACTTTCTAAGTATGGCCGGAATTAGGTTTTGTATTAACATGTTTCTATAGACTTCTTGTGTGACGGATTCGGTTGGCTTTATTTTGCTGCCCTATAAGGGATTTTTTCCTTGTGTGCAAGGTAGACTCTTTGTGTTTTTTTGGTTAAATAAAACCATTTTTCATCCACATGAATAAAATCAAACATACCCTTGTATATTGGATGCCTTTGAATGCTATCCTCTTGAATGAGACTCAATATCCACTCCACCCTTCTAACCTTATTAGCATCGGTTAGAGAAGGGTGAAGAGGATTTGAATGTGCTTTGATTTCTCCTCTTTTGATTAATCTCCATACGGTCGATGGTGCCAAATCTAGGCATTGTGCCACATCTCGTATACAAGTTCTTTCCCCCATCGGTCTTGACTCAAGAACATTAGGAGGAACAACAACACGTTTCCTCCCACAATTCTTGAACTTAGAATCAACCAAATATGGCTTGTTTGGTTCCTTTGATTGCAAAGCCCTATGCCATAATCTTCTTATTGTTCTATGATGGTAACCGTACTTTTGACCGATTCGTTGGAAAGTTCCATGTGGTAACTTATCGTTTGTTTGTAATGAAAGCAACTCTTCAAAAATAAGATGTCGCATTTCATTTGTTAACCTTGGATTATGTAATCGTTCTTGTGCCCCCTGTTGCTCTACAATGTCTTGTTGTGGTTCATCTTCGGATTCCGAACTCGAATGAGGATCGTATTGAGTTGCACCAAAGTACCATGCCCCCTCGATCTCGTCTTCACTTCCTGAGGCCATTGCTAGCCAATGATGGGTAAGTAATTGAAGTGAAGATTCTGGTTTGGTATGTAAGCTGCTGGATTTTTTTGTGCTACTGGTTTGGCTTTTTGTGTTTCGAATTCTGTTTGAAAGCTACTGGAATTTGCTTTATGGTTCTGGAATTTGGTTTGAAAGCTACTGGAATTTGGGTTTGCTTCTGGAATTTGTGATCAAATTGTGACTCAAGCTACTGCAATTATACTGATTCAAGCTACTGCAATGGTTCAAAACTGTTGGATTTTTTTTTGGATGAAACTTCATCCTTGAGCTGCTGTATTTATACTCTTGTATGATCAAGTTTAGTTTCCATTTAGAGTAGAATATGTATAGTCACTAAATTGGAGTCCTTGATTAGATATTTGTAGTTTGTTAATCCATGTTTTATCTTGATGCCCAATGGAGATTAAGGATTTCCATTTTTAGTTTTAGGAAAGTTCCCTCCAAAAGTGTAATTTTACCTCCAAGACTTTCCAAATATGGAAAGTTTGTTAGTTTAACAGATTTTTGTACAAAAACCCATTGTTTGGTACGTTTCTCTCTCTTATTTATGAAAAGATTATTTTTTTGTTTTTCTTTTTCTTTAACATTAATTTATTTATACTTTCTCTCTCATAATACCAATACAATCATTAAATTATTCCACTATCTTAATAAAATAATACCCAAGATTCCCACTATCTAATAAAATAATACTCAAGATTCCCACTTTCTTAATAACCGTGAAATCCTCAAATAGGACTAACAAATAAGAACGGAGGGAGTATTTGTTAAACAATGTTTGTGTTCATGAATGATGATATTATGCGTAATTTTTCGAAAATGAAAACTCAGCGTATATTATCGTATAACTAAAATGTTATTGATCAATGATAATTGTTTTTAGTATTATTACTGATATTAACATTGACATCATAATTTTCTTTTAATTTTAACCTTGATTAGGATACTATAATTCATATGGAAAAATTTAATTTAGGATCCAAACGTTTAATCGACTCTCCCGCCAGTAGGCCAATAGAAAACATCAAAATAGAGGGTAAGAGGAGTCGAGGGAGACCTAAAAAAATATGGCTTGAACAAATTAAGAATGACTTTAGTGACCTGCACTTGAGTGAGCCAAAAGTTTCTTTAGTTGTCTTTCTTGCCTTAGTATCTAACTGCTTCTTACCCGCCCCTTTTCATCCTTTTTATTCAAATGATTTATTATACTGTTTCAGCCCTACTTTTGGCTAATGTTACTTTATGCAGGTAGTTTTGGTTTTGAAGCTATGGTGTCACTTATTTTTCTCTCTATAGAGGGCTGTTATTTTTAAGGATAAAATTAACTACATTTTAGTGACACTCTCTTTCAAACAGATACAAATTTAAATTGTTTGTCATCGTTTTTCATCCAAACCTTATTTTTAAGCAGAATATTAAGTTTGATGTGATGATAAACTTTTTATCTAAGAAGCTTTTAAAAAGGGCAACAATACATTATAGTGAATAAAGGGGCAATAATAGTGCATAATGATAATTTATGTAAGATGGAGGTGCCCCAATCCCCATGAGTTGCATAACTTAGACCTTTTTGTGCAATGATATTATTCACTAATTGAAAAGCCATGATAGGGCATGAAAAAGGTTTAATAAGGTTTTGTTCTCTTCGTTCTTTTTAGTTATGATTTGATCTAATTTAATTCATTCTATTGACATAGTGTTAATTTTAATGGGTTTAATATATAATGATTGATGACAATCTAAAAATTTTATTGACTTATATATGGTTTTTAGATAAGCTTATTAAATATTGGTCATTTGATCGGTTGTTACTCGATTAAATTAATTTTTGATTATGTTTATGAATATGATAATTATTTAAAAAATAATAAAACAATATGTGTAGGTAACAACCTAATTAGTCTTAATAGATACCATGCCAAATGTTTAGCTATGAACTCCATGAATCAAAGCTTTGTTTGCGAAGTTTGTTGGATGAAAGATAAAGGAACAATTTACACCTAAATATAGATGGCTATTCATAGGGGTGTTCATAATAACCCGATCCGATTATTCCGACCCGAATTATCCGGTATCCGGTTTTTAAAACCGGGTAATTTACCCGGTTTTCGCAAACCGGATAATCCGGGTCGGGTACCCGGTTTTAAAACCGGATACCGGATCCGAGTCATGATTTTTTGAAAACCGGGTACCCGGTATCCGGTTTCCTTTAATTATTTTTTTTTTTACTTTTTTTTGTAAATAAACTTATCTTAATATCTCTTAAGCTAACCTTGGATTGAATATTTTTGAAGAGTTAGTATTTGAATTTTATAATTGTTCTTACTTAAGCCCATGAACAATAATATTATTCCTTCATTTTCTTAATTAATCTTTTATGACTAATTATGTTAAAGATTTTTAGGGAGTTTGTATTTCAATTTTATATAAAAAAATATTTTAAGTGAATATAGAGATAAACAAACGTATGGTTGAACGACAAAACGACAAAAAAATAAAAAATAAAAAAACATTCTAATAAAACCGGGTATCCGGTTTCCGACCCGATTTAACCCGGTATCCGGATTCCGGGTACCCGGTTTAAACCGGGTCGGAACCGAATCGCAATTTTAGGTACCCGAAAAACAGGGTACCCGAATTTCCGGATCCGGGTCGACCCGGTTCCCGGTTTTGAACACCCCTAGCTATTCATAGTATACAATATGTAGCACAAGCTATATATATCTATGTATATAATAATAATGATAATAATAATAATAATTAATAACAATAATAATAATAATAATAATAATAATAATAATAATAATAATAATAATAATTATTATTATAATTGAGGCGTTGCTTCCCTCCTGGCGTATGACGAGGGGCTTGTTTGGCCCTTAGGAGCTTTGGTAGAGTTGTGGCGTCTTAGCCTTTTGAACCTAAGATGTAAAGCTTCGGCTTTTTTCTGGTATTTTATAAAATTTACTTTGCCACAAAAAAAAAAAATAATAATAATAAAAGACATGGGTTAGTTATATCAAGCTAGAGTTTAAGAAAGACTTTTATATAGATGGTTAGAGTATACAAATTTTTGGTGAAAATCGCAAATTAAATTGGATCAAATTGTTATTTAAGTATAGTTTGGTTGATGATCTAACTGGTCTAGTACAATTTTTTATGTTTAAAAATTACTATTTTTGATCTGGTTATTGTTTTTAATTATTTAGATCGTACCAAATTGATAACTTTTATATTATTCGATTTGCTGAAAATACCGAGGACTGGAAACCGTTTTGGAGTAGGCAAACGGAATAATTATAAGCTTGTGTTAAGCTTTATACACTACAACAAATTAAACTTTTTGCGACATTGTATTTACTGGCATGAAAAAAATGTCACTGATTCATATTTTTAATTTAATAATTATTGGTTTTTATTTTATTTAGTTCCACTATAGATTGATTTAGCAACACTTAATTAGGGCTTTAGTGACATATGTAATTGTTACTATAGTTTATAGTGGTATTTGTGAGAAATGTGCAGACTCAAATGCACACACTTTAACACACATTAATCCATCCATGAAATTCCATCTCTATGCACTCACTAATGCATTAAATTGATTTGGTGCATTCAAGTCAACAATAACTTCAACACCTATTATAAATCAGTAATAATGTATCTATGCAAGCAAAAAAATAACAATAAACGCGCATTCAAGGCCCGTATAGAGCATGTTTTTTGCCCGCTCCATTAATATAAATAAAATTTTTTTGAAAGCCTGATTCATTTAAAGTCTGACCTATTTAAAAATGTGATTGAATGATAGTCGGATATTGGCCCGTTTCACATGTATAGTAGGCTTTCCATTTAAAAGGTGATTAAAGAGTACCTTATTTGATTGTAATGACTAGGGTGTTGAATGTGCAAAAGGTAGTAGTACAAGAAATTTAATAACAGATATCTCAAAAAAAAATACATAAAAATTTAACAACAGATACTTTTTTGAGAGATTGTCTTTTATAAAGACGACTATTAAAAATTCAGCCCAAATTTATATTTAGAGTTGTAACAATATATATTTAGAATTGACTGTGCTTTTGTGAGCCGTCTTTACAAAAGACGGTCTAAAGTAAGAATTTGTGATTTTTAAAATGTAGAATGAAAGAAATCACGATGCACAATTATGAGGCTAGTACCTCGTTTCTTGGGAAATGAAATGTCTGAATTCACAAGTTCTTCACGTTTTATTCTTTGTATACTCTTGTGAGAGTCTGTTTTTCAAAGAGACTATTTCAAAATAACGAGCTTATATTCTTATTTTCTCTTCAATTTGCATTAATCGGTTTATTTAGCTCATATATTTAATGCGAATCTTAAAGAGACCATCTCTCACAACGGTTTGTATTTATTCATAGGTGTAACCTTGCCGGTGTGGTAGTGATGTAAGTGTAACCTTTCACATGTACTCCTATCACTTACTTGTTTCATTATATTATACTTGCACGTGATAGTGATATTTTCTCGTCCAACGTATCACAATTAGTTATAAGTATTTTAGATAGTCAGATACATTACTACTGATTTATAATAATCAATAGTCAAACTAGTTATTGGTCCTAATGGTTTGGATAAGTCTAGGATATGGGGCCATCAAAAAAACAGTTCTGAGCCCACCGAACCCAGATGCGACCCATGACCATCTCTAATTTTGGCTTTAATTATCACTCTCAATAGAATAGCTTTTTTTTTTTTTTTTTTTTGAGTTACAATAGAATAGCTTATATAGGCATGAGTTTTTTTTTTTTTTTTTTTGAAGATATATAGGCATGAGTTTAATCACTAGTATTATTAGTGGTACTGCAGTTTTTCCTGGTCCATGATGTTTTTTCCCTTTTCCTTGCTGGCCCAAGATGCCGTTGCCATAAAAGGAAAAGTCTGTGTGAAAATTTGAAATGAATAAGATTTTGAAACAAAAAAAGTAATGAAACAATACCCAAATCAAACTATTCCAAAAACTAAGCGTCTCCTAGCTTTGGGCATAGGTTTGGAGCTGTTCGCAGTTAATAATTGCGAACAGAGGGAGAATTTTTTAAAAAAAAAGTCAGAGCTGTTCGCAGTTACTAACTGCGAACAGGTCAAAAAGTCAGTCAGAGCTGTTCGCACTTAGTAACTGCGAACAGCTCTGTTTGACTTTTTGACCTGTTCGCAGTTACTAACTGCGAACAGCTCTCTTGCCCTTTTTGAACTTTCAAACTAGCCGTTGTATGGTCCAACTATCCGTTATTTCAATTTCTCTATAAATATACCCAATTGCTTAATTCATTTCATATTGTCAAACAAAGCTTTATTACTTTTGCTAAGGTAAGTTTTCATTCATATTATTAATGTTATTATTCATTTATGTTGATGTGTTTAACTTATGTTTGTGTTAATGATAGATTTATTGGCTATGGAAGAGACTTGTTATTGTGGTTATGAAGTGCAATTTGGTCGTGAGTGGAGCGAAACGTATGCCGGTCGTCAATACGTTGCTTGTCCACTATGCGAAGATGACTTGACCATAGGATGCACCTACTTTAGGTGGGTTGATCCGGAGGAGGGCACCGAATGGCAACGAAAAGTCATTGTTAAGCTTCATAAGGAGAATCAAGAGCTTCAAAAGGAACTAAATAACTTGAAAAGGGAAGCGATTGACAAGGCTCGTAGAAGTGAAGAAACCAAAAGGATTTTGAATAAGTTTAAGAAGGAAACTTAGATTGTAATTGAAGAAAACCTAGATTGTAATTGTAGTAGTTCATTAACAATGTATGTATGATTGATCGGTATTGAATGAAATCATATTGAAATTTCGGCAGCATTTTCTCTAATTATTGAGTTGTTTTTGTTTCATTATAAGCTAAATAAAACTTGGAGATCATTATAAGCTTAATAAAACATACAACTAATATATATACAAATGTTTAAAACATAAAATCAAATATATACATAAGTTTGGAAGATTCGTAGTCAAATATACAACAATCACGACGACTCTTCTACTGTGTCCAAAGTGGGTCGTCTCCTATTCCTCCTACGATAGTAAGAGGCGCTCGGGCGTAGATTCGGTAGGGGAGGGGACTGATAGTGAGATGACTGAGAGGGCTGAGTTGGTTGAGATGGCCCAGCATCGTCAACTCTGTACGATAAGTCCAGCTCCTCCAGATGATCTTCACGCGCTGGAGTTGAAGACCCCGCAGCAACTTCCGGTATGAAGTGCTGGAACTGCGTGCCAAGTAGCACGCTCTGCGCAATCTCTCGCACCGGCTCTTCATGAGTAGTCCGGATAACAGCAGCCACACCTTGTGCCTGGAAAGGTAAATAAAGAGCTTATTTAATGAAATATTACAATATGAAATTGACAGCTACATAAATTAAATGTAAATGAAAACTTACAAATTGAGTCATCGTGGGCGCAGCAGGAGTGTACTGAGCCGCCTCAGGGACGCCACGTGGTGTCATCCATCGGCGTGTGATGGAGAGGAACCACTGCATGTAATCCGGTGTCGTAGGAATGCCGACAGAAAGAATAGAAGCACCCTGGGCTATAAACTCCAGCCGTCGATCCCACAGGGCGATGTGGCGCCCGTTCATCTCCAACCAGTTAGTAGTGGCCTGGTTCTTACGGGAGATGAGGTGCAGCTGCGGCTCGGTGTCACAAGGTGGAGGGATGTTCTGCACCAGCCCATATTGGCGCAGAACGCGCTCTGGCAAATGTACTTCGACAATGTCGAAGCATATGAGGGGTACAGAAGCCCTCCACGCACCCGACACAATCCCTGAGTGATCAGGGACAGCTGCGTAGGCATCGGCCGGGTACGGATCCCATACAAACTACAACATATGAACATTATTGATTAAGTAAACATCACATCTTTGAAATAACTATAGTGATTAGTTAAATATTTACCTGATTTGGTCGTAGAAGGTCCAACTGATCTCGGTAGAACCCCATGCAGATGTATATGTATCAATCCTAGCCCTAAGTCTCCACTCACAACCCCGCTTACATTTCAAGGTTAGAACGGATTGGTTTGAGGTCTCCGTTCTATACTCCACATTTCTACGAATATGATAAACTCTAATAGCTTCCAACAAAGCTTCCTTATTATCAAACCTCATACCCTTCTCCAACTCCCCTTCTTCAGTGTAAGTAGTATCACAAGCCCAAGTCCTCCATGAGTTGTCCTCCTCATGCTCTTCTACAGGTGGACACTTAGCATAGGGTGTAGGGGGAACAATTAGAGGAATATTTCCTAAACTCATGTCATTTGCTAAGGCATCTTCATCAACATCCACATCATCGTCAGATGGATCATCATCAAGCTCATTACTCTCAAAACCATCATTCATATCTCCTAAGTTTACTACTTCATCATTTGAAACTTGATTCAAAGGGGGTTCAGAAGGAGTACAAGAAGGGGAAGGATTGAACGGATCTTGAGTGGATATAGGCATAGTTATAGGAGTAGGATTAGGAATAGAATCAACCACATTACCTAAGGGAACTACTTCCGCATAGATATCTAAAGAATCGGTCTTCTTCTTTGAATGCTCCCACATAGCATCTAAAGCGTACTCATCATCAACCGGAAGGACACTCGTGAAATACTTAAAACTTATATCAACGGTAAATTTAGTGGGATCCAAACCTATCCTAGAACTTATAAGACGTTTAAACTCATTCAATTCCATGTTTGATTTGCACGCAAACAACTTCTTTCTACCACCAACATACTCAACATCCCCACTACTTTCTCGAATAGAACCATTCCAATAACACACAATAGTCACACGAAGTGACGCCATTTCTACATTAATACAAACATAATCAACATCATCAACAATTCCCAACAACATCCTAAATTCTAGTAATATAATTATACATCAACACAAACATTATCCTCAATTCCCAACAACAACATCATCAACAATTCTAATAAAATTCTAAATTAAGTACTTAATAAGTTCATATAATTCAAATAAGTTCATATAATTCAAATAAGTATTTTAAATTGTGTAATTTCATTTGAGTAAATAATAAGTTCATCATCACCAACACATAATCAACCAACAAAATAGAGATATTAGAACAAGTAGACATTACCTTGATCAATTGTAGATGCTTTAAAAGAGTGTTGATTGAAGTATTATAACCTACAATGGAGTATTTCAAACAAAGTAAGAGTAAGTTTAGTAAAAACCCTAAAAAAACGAAAATGACTGAAAAAATAAAAAAAAATTTACCTTTGAACAACCTAGACTACTCCAGACTAGATTTGAAGTGCTAAATAAGATTTAGAATGCAATAATTGATGGAAGGAAGGTAGTTTGAGAGGGGTTTTAGAGGGAGAAAGAGTCGACTGTTTTAAGTTAGGGTTTTTCGATTTTGGGTGAAATGAAAATGATGTACTGGAAGGGAGGATTCTGTTTTAAAAAAAAAAACACGCGTTTTCTGTTCGCAGTTACTAACTGCGAACAGCTCAAAATCCCAAAGCTAGCTGTTCGCACTTAGTAACTGCGAACAGCTCCCATACCTGAGCCCTGGAGATTTGACGCTTATTTCTTGGAAATGTTTGATTTCGATATTATTTGATTACTTTTTTTATTTTATAATCTTATATACTTCAAATTTTCAGTCTGTGTTGAGCCATTGGCCCAATGGGCTATTGCCATAAAAGTGTAATCCCGATATGCTGTTTCCATACCATAAAAGTGTAGTATTGAGAAAATTTGAAATAGATAAGATTCTTAATCAAAAAAAGCATGCAATAAGATCCAAATCAAACTTATTCCAAATATAAGCGTCTGATACCCCGGAGAACAGGTTCGGATCTGTTCGCACTTAGTAAGTGCGAACAGTAATAAACTGGTAAAAAAAAAATCAAGTGTCTGTTCGCACTTAGTAACTGCGAACAGGTCAAACAGGGTCAACATGTTGATTTTAAGACAAGAAGTTGTTCGCACTTAGTAAGTGCGAACAGCTTGAAAAACTGGAACAGGCTGTTAGCACTTAGTAAGTGCTAACAGCCTGTTCCAGTTTTTCAGTCTGTTCGCACTAAGTGCGAACAGCCCGAACCTAAGGTTTGCGGATTACACGCTTAGTTTTAGAATAAGTTTGATTCCGATCTTATTGTATGCTTTTTTTTGATAAATAATCTTATTTATTTCAAATTTTCTAGTATTGAACCATGTGCCCAATAATATGTTGGCCATACAATTTGTTTTGCAATCTTATTTTGAGGTTGTCGTTAAGAGACTGTCTTTTTTAAAGATGGCTTTAAGAGGCCTGTCAATTAATTAAATTATAAAAACTAAGAAAAGCTTTTCTTCACGTATCAAAAATAACTCTCTCCTTCTATTTTGTTCCTTCTGAATGCAAACACACACTCTTATGTGATTTAAAATGTCAGCTTGAGTGCATTAAAATACCAACTATATAACATTCTAAAACATCAACTATAAGTAATTTAAACACCAACTTGAATGAATTAACATGAAGACTTTAATATGTAAAATTGTAAATTATCAACTTAAACTATTTAAAATAAAAACAAAATCGTTTGTAGCACAAATTAAAGGTAGTTAAAAATGCTAACTTAATTGACATAAATGTCAACTTCAATATGTAGTTATAAATGCTAACTTAATTAAAATACTTTGAGATAGATAAAATTACACCTATATTTAGCTAAAATACCAACTTAATATAGTTAAAATGCCAACTACAAAATGTAAACAACCCAATGTTATCTTGGTAAAATGCCAACTTCAGTGCATTAAAATACTAAGTAAGCTATAACATTGTGAAACACAAATTATACTGAAATGTGGACTTCAATGTATAGTTATAATTTCTACTTTAAAGCTAGATAAAATATTAACTATATGTAGTTAAAATGTCAACTTCAAACGCGAACTATAAGTAATTAAAATACCATCTTGAATGAATTAAAATGCCAACTTCACTGCATTAAAATATTTATTATCTAAATATTATTTATTATTGAAAATACTAGTTGAAAAAATATTAAATAGTTATTGATTATAATAAAAAAAATCAGAAAATAATTAATGTTAAAAAATTCAGATCATAATTGAGGACAAACATGGCTACCAATGAGCCATTTTAGCGACACTTTGGCAACAAATTTGGCTGCAAGATCACTTTTGACAACAAATCATTTGACTACAAAAGGTTTTTCATTTTATTGCCAAAACATATTTGACTACAACACAAAAACCTTTTGTAGTCTGTATACTTTTTGTGTAGTACGCCAAACTTTAGTTTAACTTTAACTTTAGTCCCATAAACTACATATCTTAAAAACACCGTACTTCATTACCATCAAACATGATGAAACACACCACCTAACAATTAACATGGTACATAAATCATATACACATCGACCTTCAAACAAACCTCAAGTAGATAAATAATTAGTGATTTGTTATTTAGCTGAAAAGGCTAAATGTGATTAAAAACAGGATATGCCATAGATTATTCCTACTTGAGATACAAAATAACAAAAAACTAATTTTATTACATGTAATCCTAAACGTTAAGAAGATTAATATGCTCCCAACTTTAGTTGTCTTTGTCCTTAAATAGGCTTAATTCAACCATCAATTATTAGTTGTGTTTCAATGATGATCATATTAAATTTAAATTGAGGGCGATCAAAATTTTTTGGGTGGGCTACTCGCTAAACTCGATCTATTCGACTTCAAAAACAGGCGGGTTTGGATAACTATTTCGGAAAAAAATTAATATTTGAACGCGTACTACTACTACCCGCCGCCTGCAAGGTTAAACGGCCTATAGAAGCACAAAAACAATACCCGCATGTAAACCCGTTATTTTATGAGACTGAAAATTTTATGCCTTATTAATAATTTATTTTTTAAGGTTTTGTTTTTTGTGTTCTTTAGGGTCCATTCTAATTAAGAGTTGCATATTAGTTAGTCTTGATTTTCAGTATTATATTTTGTCATGTCCATGTACAAATTTTGGGCTTTTTTTTGGTATCAACGAATTTTGGATAACGAAATGTATTATTTTAATTGTTATTAATTAAGAATTAACTTAAGACTTTGTATAATTTTTATTCATTTTTATAATGATATACCCGTGACTAAATCACATTTCTAAGCGACAAAAACAATTTTTCCGCCCAAGTTTTTTACTAAGTTATAAAATAAAAAATTATTTAACCACAGGTGCCGGCTTGTAAGAAAAAGGCTGTAGCGACAAATAAAGTAAACCCGCTAAAGTGGACGTGCTTTTGAAATTTTAAGCACATAGGTACATTTCTAAGGGCAAGCTCGGTCCACTACCCGCCCAAAATGATACTTATGCTTAATATGCTATTTATGCCCCGATCTTGAGTCGATTTTAAGCTTTGTCTATGCATTTCTTACTCCACTTAGGTCTGTTATGTTCATTTTCAATGATTTAAGCTTGAGTTAAAGTTATTTGAATACGTTTGGGCAAAAAGAGGACCTTGGGAATCAAAACTCCAACCTTCTAAATCAAAATATCAAATTTTATGCCAAAGCATTAAAGGAGTCGAGCTTGGTCGACTGGGGGTCGACCGCATAGCATTGCAAACTTTGGAGCAACAACACTTAGCAAAATATTATAGTCACATATAATTCATTCATTTTGAATGAGTGTAAATGTATAAAAACCTATGTATAATTTTTTCTTTTAAATACGTTATGTAATAACTACAAGTCTATAGTAGTTTAATATAGGGAAATTATCATTGGTGCCCATGAGGTATGCGTTTTTATCAATGGTGTATAAACTTATTTTTTTTATTCCAATGGCACCCCTGAGGTTTAGTGGTAATTGCAACCGTGACCTTTTTAAGTATTTTCCGTTAAAATTCCGTTAGGTTTCGAAATTAACCTAACTAGGGTTAGTTTCTTCTTCTTTCTCTTCTTCACTCCTTCCATGGCTGCCATTTCTTCAAAACCTTGAAAAAATCCTCTAATTTCTATAGTTCATTGAGTTTATTTTTTTTCCATCTTTCGATTCATGGATATCATTTATTCCTTCCATTATCATTGTATTTCCTAAGTTCGCATAGCTTTATTTATCTTCTCATGTATTTACATCAAAGAATCAGATAAAAAAACCTTAAACCCCCAAGAAAATAGAGAAAACAACAATGGTGAAAATCTATTGAAGATAACCCAATCTCGATCTGGAAAGCAAAAACCTGGAAAGCAAAAAAATCAAATCTTTTTCTTGATACTAACCCAAATTGATTTTAAGAAATTAATTCTTTTTTCTTGAATTGGGTTTTAAGTTTAAAAAATTTGATACAAAACTTTGACAAATTTGACACAAAATTACATTGGGTTTTTAAAAAGGGTTTTAAAATGAGAAGAAAAATTCAAATCTAAAGTTTTTTTGAACAAAATAAGAACATAACGTGATTGAATTTGATGAAAAATAACTATGAGTACCAGTTGTTGTTAAAATTATATAGAATATATAATGGGTATGTTGGCCCATTTGAGTTTTGATGATGACTTAACAAATTATAAACAAACAAAGTATTTTAGAGATTGTTTTGTAGGTTAAATATCCGATTATCATAATCGTCGATGGTACCTAAGGACTGGTCAATGGCAATCGTACAAGTCAAAGTCAAAGTCAACAAAGTCAAAGTCAGTAGAGAAGGTCAATGAGGAAGTCAAGAGTAGATTTCTCTTCTACTGTTCCAGATATTGATAAACTGATGAATGTTGCAGATAGAGACAGTACGTTGTTCCAAACGAAACCGGTCAGAGAAGGAGTCAACAAAATTAATCAAGAAAATTATTTTAATTTTAATTTTTCTTTTTTAGTCTTGTTGTACGGATGAATAGCTATAGAATGCACAAGGAATAAATCAAAGAATTAAATAACTAACTCCTAAAAATAAGCCTCCTATAGTTTAGGATCTTGGCTATTTTTAGCTAGAGTCAAAGATTGACTTGGAATAACCACCAAGGTAGTTATTCACATAACTCACGTCCATTGCCCACATATCCCACATCTTTGATCATGGGATTATGGGTTAACTAAATCTAAAAAGCATATAAATTCATTTTGTTAACCGGCACAAATCTTTGGCGATCAACATTGAGAGAAAAATATTTCCGAAAATATTTTGTGCCCAAATTTCGTGAGTCTCAAAAATCAAGAATAGGAGATCTTGAGTGTTTTAAAAATCTTATTAATTCCAAGATCAAATCCTTGTGCTATTCCAAAGTTGTTCTTCCAATTTAGAGAAATCTTGTATGGGTTTATTTGAGAGAATTTGTAATTAGACTTGGGTAAGTCTAAGGGGGAAGTGAGAAAGAGAAGAGAGAAAGAGAAGGAGAATAGAGAAAGGGAACAAGAAAGAAAACCGAGAGAAGAGAAGGAGAAGGAGAATTATTTTGTGTAATAGAGAATTGAATTACATAAAATAATAGAGAAGAGAAATCCCTAGAGGGTCGTGGTTCTTATTCCCACGTTAAAATCATTGTGTTTCTTTAAGTTTTCTTTTATTTTGTTTTGAGTATTTTCTTTATTCAAAATTCCGCAAGAAAAGGGCGAAAATACTCCAACGGGAACAAGTAACAATTCACCCCCCCTCTTGTTACACTTCATCGTCTCTATCCGTTTCTACAATTGGTATCAGAGCCCTGTTCCTCATTAAATCAGGAAACCCTGAGAGCCGTATCTTGGTGCTTTAGAGATGATGAAAATGAACGAGCGTATGGAAGAAGGGTACTCTACTCAGAGACCACCAATGTTCGATGGCAAATTCTATACCTATTGGAAAAACAGGATGGAGATCTTCATCAAAGCCGAAAATTATCAAGTTTGGAGAGTCATCGAAGTTGGAGATTTTGAGGTAACTACTACCAACTCCATTAACGAGACTGTTCCCAAACCAATCACAGAATATGAGAAAGAAGATTTTCAAAAGATGGAAATGAACGCTCTTGCTATTAAATTGCTTCATTGTGGGCTTGGTCCTAATGAACACAATCGCATTATGGGTTGCAAATCAGCAAAACAAATTTGGGATCTGCTGGAAGTTACCCATGAAGAAACAAGCGAAGTCAAGCGTTCCAAGATTGACTTGCTCATGTCCAAATATGAAAGATTTGTTATGGAACCTAAAGAAAGCATTCAAGAAATGTTTACTAGGTTTACGAACATCACAAATGAGTTAGTCTCCCTTGGAAGGCTTATTCCATTCGATGAACAAGTGCGAAAGATCCTAAGAAGCCTACCTCAAGATGATCGTTGGAGAGCAAAGGTCACAGCCATTCAAGAATCCAAAGATTTTACAAAGTTTAATCTGGAAGAGTTGGCTGGTTCCCTAATGACTCATGAATTACATCTGGGAACAGCTGACAGTTCCCGAAACAAAGGTTTGGCTCTGACTGCAAACGATCAAGAAAATTCAGAAACTGATGAGGAAGAAGCTGCCATGCTGGTACGTAGATTCAAGAAGTTCTTCAGGAACAACAAGTATAAAAATCAAAGAAACTACAAAGAAAGAGGAACTTCAAAATCCAAAACATATGAATGCCACAAATGTGGAAGTACCGAGCACTTCATAAAGGAATGCCCACTATGGAAGGACGAGAAAGCAAAAGGAAAAGCAAGAGAAACAGGAAGACAACCAACAAAAGGAAACTTCAACAAAATCGATTTCCGCAAAGCCATGATAGCTGCATGGGGAGAGTCCGAAAGTGAAGCCGAAACCGAAGCCCCCGTGGAAGAAGAAGAGGTAGCTAGCCTCTGTCTCATGGCTACTCATGACGATACATCTAAAGGAAAAGAGGTACTGTCTCCTGATCCATTTTCTGATTATTTATTTAAATTGGATAAACATAGATTAGTTAAAATGATTTTAGAATCTCACGAAAATTTAGAAAAACAAACCGCCATCACTCTCAAAACTGAAAAAGACCTAAAAGCATGTAAAGACCAAATATCCTACCTTAACTCGTTTAGATCCGATGTGCAAAATCGATTCTTTGAATTGCTTGATAATAATGTGATGTTAAAAGAAGCCTTAGAAAAAATTAAAGAAGAAAACATCAAGTTAAATATTGAATTAAATCAATTTGAGCAATTTGAGATGGAAGTGAATTATGAATCCAAGAAAGAAATTCAATGTGTACTCTTTCAAATGAGATCCGACCTAGAATTCGCCTTAAAAGAAAACGATCGACTTAAGCTTGAATTAAATTCAAGAGACAAAGGGAAAATTAGAGAAGTTCCCAAATGGATTCTTAATGCTAGAACCAAAGGAACCGAAGGTCTAGGATATGACAAACATGATAAAAAGAAAAAGGTCTACGTTGATCTCCCAAGTAACAAAGTCTGTTCCTTTTGTGGCAAAACCGGGCACCTGAAACATCAATGTTTAAAAAGGGAACAGCACAACAAAACGAACTATGTCAATAGAGTTTGGATTAAAAAATTTGATTCTTGTTTAATCGACACGGAACCCAAGGATGGCTGGGTTCCACCCTCTAACAACTAAGTTCGTTTTGCAGGTTCTAGTGAGAGGGAACAGCTCATGGTATCTCGACTGTGGCTGTTCCAAGCACATGACAGGCGATAGATCAAAATTTCTCTCACTGGAAGCCTATGACAGAGGAACTGTGACCTTTGGCGACAATATGAAAGGTGAAATCATTGCAAAAGGCAAGATAGGAAGGTCAAGTTCCCATGCAATAGATAATGTATTTTTGGTTGAGAATTTGAAACACAACCTTTTAAGTATTTCTCAATTTTGTGACAAAGGTAACTCTGTAATCTTTACTTCTGAAAAATGCATGATTTCTAGGAACGACACAGGTGACATCATTCTGGAAGGAATTAGAAAAGGGAACACCTACGTGGTGGACCTGCATACTGTTCCTAAAACCAGTCTAACGTGTTTAAGTGTTATAGAAGATGACCCTCTTCTTTGGCATAAAAGATTAGGTCATGCTAGTTTTTCATTGCTCAATACTTTACGTACTAAAGACCTAGTAAGAGGATTACCGTCCCTAAAATTTCAAAAGAATGAAGTATGTGATTCTTGTGCCAAAGGAAAACATGCAAGGTCATCCTTTAAAACTAAAAATGTCGTGACCACATCAAGACCACTTGAATTAATTCATATGGATCTTTGTGGACCAATGAAAATCCAAAGTCGCAGCGGTAAGCGATATGTTTTTGTCATAGTTGATGATTACAGTAGATTTACATGGACTTTATTCTTATCTAGCAAAGATGAGGCTTTTGATGAATTTGTTGCATTCGCTACTAAAATTCAGAAATCTAGTAACAATCAACTAGTCCACATAAGATCGGATCATGGTAAAGAATTTGAAAATTCAAAGTTTATGGATTATTGTAATGAGCATGGTTTAAGTCACAATTTCTCCGCACCTAGAACACCACAACAAAATGGTGTGGTTGAACGTAAAAATAGAACCTTAGAAGAAATGGCTAGAACTATGTTGATTGCTAGTGGTTTACCTAGAAATTTTTGGGCCGAAGCCGTCAATACTGCTTGTTATATATTAAACCGAGTTTTAATAAGACCAATCACTTCTAAGACCCCCTACGAATTATTTAAAGGAATTAAACCTAATATTTCATATTTTCGAGTCTTTGGATGTCGATGTTTTGTGCATGTTAATGGAAAACGAAATTTAGGTAAATTTGATGAAAGAAGTGATGAAGCGGTATTTCTTGGCTATTCATCTCATAGTAAAGCTTATAGAGTTTATAATAAGAAAACAATGTGTGTTGAAGAATCTGTTCACATAATATTTGATGAGACTAACTTTATGACAAGTGAACAAGAAACAAGTGATTTTAAGATAGGTCTTGCGGATCTGGAAGATGATGAAAATATACACAAGGAGCAAGATCCAGTAGAGCAGCAACAAGGTCAGAATGTTGAACAAAATCAAGAACAGGAACCACAGGCAGATCAGGAATAGCCTGCAGTTCCTAATCCAGAAAATCGAACAGAAAATCAAGAAGAAAGAATTGAAGTTGAACCAAATCAGAACCAAGTCAATGAACCAGCTTCCACATCTGTCTCCACAAGAGACTTTGTTCCAAGACCGTGGAAACATCATAAGTCACATCCACTAGAATTGATCATAAGCGACATGAACAAAGGCATACAAACAAGGGGACAAATGAGAAACTTTTGTGCACACTTCGCTTTTCTATCAACAATGGAACCCAAGAATCATGTAGAAGCTTTGCAAGATTCGGATTGGGTGGTAGCTATGCAAGATGAATTAAATGAGTTTGAAAGAAATAAAGTGTGGCACTTAGAAGCAAAACCGAAGAACAAGAAAATCATTGGACTTAAATGGGTATTCAGAAACAAGCTGGATGAACACGGCATAATCGTTAGAAACAAAGCAAGGTTGGTGGTAAAAGGTTATAATCAACAGGAAGGTATTGACTATACTGAAACTTTTGCTCCCGTAGCTAGATTAGAAGCTATTAGAATTCTTATTTCATTTGCTGCTTTCATGAATTTTAAATTATATCAAATGGACGTAAAATGTGCATTCTTAAATGGGTTTCTAGAAGAAGATGTATATGTGGAACAGCCACCTGGCTTTGAAAACCCAATTTCTCCGGATCACGTCTACAAGCTTGATAAAGCTCTTTATGGGCTAAAACAGGCACCTAGACAATGGTACGAGAGATTATCTAAGTTTTTGATTGAAAATAAGTTCATACGTGGTAAAATTGATAAAACCTTATTCTTTAAGAATAAAGGTTCGAATATATTAGTTGTTCAAATATATGTTGATGATATTATTTTTGGTGCTACAAATGAATCGTTATGTAAGGAATTTGCTGACCTAATGAGTAATGAGTTTGAAATGAGTATGCTGGGAGAATTAAATTTCTTCCTTGGTTTGCAAATTAAACAAACTGCTAACGGTATCTTTATTCATCAACAAAAATATATAAAAGAACTTCTAAAGAAATATGGACTAGATAGTGCTAAGACAAACCATACACCCATGGCCACTAACATTAGGTTAGATGAAGACTCTAACGGAAGTAGTGTAGACCAAACGATGTATAGAGGCATGATAGGATCACTACTATACTTAACCGCTAGTAGACCTGATATATCCTTTAGTGTTGGTTTGTGTGCTAGATTTCAATCAAATCCTAAAGAATCACATCATACGGCAGTTAAAAGAATTCTAAGATATATAAAGGGAACAGATGACTTATCCCTATTTTATCCTAAAAGTGATGTCTATGACTTGAAAGGGTATAGTGATGCAGATTACGCATGTGATCTTGTGAATAGAAAAAGCACTTCAGGAATGGTACAGTTTCTTGGATCTTGTTTGGTATCATGGAGTTCCAAGAAACAGAACACTGTAGCTTTATCCACTGCAGAAGCTGAGTATGTAGCAGCAGCAGCCTGCTGTTCCCAAATGCTTTGGATTAAACAACAGTTAAGAGATTTTGGTATCAAATTTGAATGTGTTCCTATTTATTGTGATAATACTAGTGCTATTTGTATTTCTAAAGATCCGGTGCATCATTCTAGAGTTAAACATATTCATATTAGACATCATTTCCTTAAGGATAACGTAGAGCATAAAAATATTATTGTTAAACATGTCAATACTAGTGAACAAGTTGCAGATATAATGACCAAACCGCTTCCAAGGGAACAATTTGAAAAGATGAGGTTGGAGCTAGGTATGATCAAGCTTCACTAACGTTTAATTGCTAGTATTCCTCCTCAAAACATCTTGAAAAATCGGAAGGGTTCAATCAACCACAACAACCAAGATTGATCATTCAATCATTGCGAGATTTGGGTATGCTTCTATTTAAATTTATGTCTTAAACTTTATCTTGATTGCTTGCATGTTTGAACTAATTAGACCAAGTAGCATAACTTATTTTATATTATATATTATTATTTTATTACCCACATACTATAAATTATTTAAAAAAAAAAATCACAAAAATATTTTATCTTTCCACAAATTCCAGCATTTTCTTCATTTTAATTTATTTCGGTGAGCCAACATTATTTTATAAAATTGAAGACGGATCATCGAGGTGTTTCGGAAAGTAGTTATCTTAAACGACAAATTCAACGAACTTACACTTAAACTTTTCGTTACCTCACACGGTTCATACACTAAAACCGTTTCAAGAAGTTGTACTCTCTTTTCATAACCGTCCCTTCACACCCTTTATAACTCTTACACTCACGTCACATCCATCACAGTTACCATAATTACCAAAGTACAACTCCTTTACCTCTCTAAAAACCGTCAACCCATTTTCTTTCTTCTACAATCCCTAACCCTCACCAATTTCTCTCATCCTCATCATGAAAACCCCAAAATCATCATCTTCAAGCAAGAAAATGCCGAAATCCACACAACCCAAGCCATTACAAGTGATATACCCTGACATTCCACCTTCATCTTCACAAGAACCATCCAAGACCAACACACCAAAACAATCCATGCATGCCGGTGAAAAGAGAACCCGTGGAACCCCTAAAAGTGCTTCTTCATCCAAACCACCTAAACGGAGCAAGCGCATAGATCCTGATAGTGCGGAAGAGGTAGCTAAGGAAATGTCAGTCGGCTTTGGACTTGACAAATATTGGTATGATTCTACCTTCTTTCCCCAATTTCATGCCATTTTAGAAAATCAGGGTTGGGAAAAGCTTATGTACGATTACTCATGCAACCACATATACCCCAATTTGATGCGTGAGTTTATTAAAAACTTTTCTATAGAAAATGGTGTCTGCTCCAGTGTTGTTAAAGAAATTAAAATTGAGTTTAGTAGTTTGATGATTGGCGAGTGGTTTGAAGTTCCTACAGTTGGTTTTGACACTTACTTTGTAGGGTCAAAAATTGTCTTTTCGGGTATTACTGAGAAAACCGTCTTAAAATTTCTTGGTCAGGAGGAAAAGAGAAGATTTAGTCACATGTCGTTGTCTCCATTACACAAATTGCTATACAACATCGCTCGTAGATTCATTTTGCCCAGCAACTCTAAGCGGAGTGAAGTAAATTTACGCGATGCTACGTTGATTTATTGCATGGCTAACCATATTAAAATAAATTTTCCGTCCTTGATGGTGTCACACTTGTCGGAGTGTGTTGAGAAGGGTCTTATGATTGGTTATGGAGGGTTGTTAACATGTATTTTTAAGAAGTTCGGTGTACCGCTTGAGGGTCTTCATTTCCCTATGTCCGCAAACAATCAAATAGGCGCTAAGTGCCTTAAAAATTTGCATTTAAATGTTAATGAAAAAGGAATTTTAGAGGACCTCATAGATGTTGAGGAGGTCGTGTCTGATGAAGAAGAAGTTGAGAATGAAGAGGAGGTTGAGGAAGAAGAAAAGAAAGAAAAGAAAAAGGAGGATCAAGGTGCTGTTCCCTCTGCCAGTGCTAAGGAGGCAGAGGTGAATAAGGATAAGGAGGAAGCTCCTTCTGAGGGGGAAGCTTCCCAGGAGGAACTTGAGGAGGTTGACTCAAGTTCAAGTGATGAGGAGGTTTCTAAGCCCATTAAGGAGGATTCTAAAATCGCTCCAAGGAAGAGTAGGAGGCTTGCTTCAAAGGCTAAGGCTGATAAGGATGAAGTTGCGTCCATTCACCCTACAAAACAAACTAATGATGCCCCACCTTCACCTATACCAGTGTCACCCATACCATCACCACCACCATCACCAATTGCCACTACTCCACCACCATTTACATCACCACCATCACCCACTGGTTTGGATAGAGACTCCTCCCCCTTTCCTCCAACTCCAATTGATCTTATCCTTGGTAAATTTGATTCCTTGCAGTCCCAACTCATTGCTTTCCAAAGTGAAGTTCGTGCCTCTCTATCTACCATTGCTGAGCAACTCACCGACATGGAAACACGTCTTGGTGCGAAGCTTGACACAGTGGAGGTGCAAACTGAATTTGTTGATGAGGAGACTGTTGCCTGATCCCTCCTGCTTCTATTTTCAATTAAAAATTTGATGTTTGGTTGGCCCATTTTATATGTAATCTTTAAACAATATTTTCTTTTGCTTTTTATGTACCAAGCTGGGGTACAAAACAGTTTATATTTTGCTTATGCTACTAACCACCTTCTTTAATCCTTCGTATTATCCTTCCCTATTATCCCATGGTCTAATATGTTTGCTTGCATGCTTTCTCGATTTATGCTTGGACATCTATTTACTTAGTTTGCTGCTTACTATCTTAATTTGTCTAATGCTTGCCTTAGAGCTGTGGATTGATCTATACCCCTACTTTTTGATTGATGCCAAAAGGGGGAAGAGTAGCAAACAAACTTAAATGAATGCTTGTGAATGCTTATGTTTTTGCTTGATCTTGATAATTGTCTCTCTGTTTTGTGTTCTAACCTATACAATGTTTTGAATGTTCTTAGTTTACTTTATAATGCTTAGTTTGTTGACTTACTGTTTGATATACTTAAGGGGGAAGAGTAGCACACAATAGTTATATTGAATATCACTTTGTTTATCTTTGATTCTTACAACTCATAAGAATCTTGAATTACTTAATTAGAATTACTTAGCTTGTTGTGCTTCTTAATTTTTAATTTTATGTCTTTATGTCTTTAAGTTTCTTAATTATTATGTTTTTGGTTTATACGTTTTTGGTATTTATGTTTATGTTTTGTTTCACGTTTTATTTTAAAATTAAAAATTTTGAAGTCTTGCTTAATCACATCATTTTCACCAAAAATATTTTAGAGTAATATGTTTGTCTTAGAATTTGGTAAATTACTTGTAACGATTTAATTTACTAAATATGTTTGAACTTGTGATTGATCTCTAACATGTTCAAAGCTATTAGTTTTACTCTTTCTTTTAACATAGTTTGTTTATAAGTTTGTCATCATCAAAAAGGGGCAATTTGTTGGCCCATTTGAGTTTTGATGATGACTTAACAAATTATAAACAAACAAAGTATTTTAGAGATTGTTTTGTAGGTTAAATATCCGATTATCATAATCGTCGATGGTACCTAAGGACTGGTCAATGGCAATCGTACAAGTCAAAGTCAAAGTCAACAAAGTCAAAGTCAGTAGAGAAGGTCAATGAGGAAGTCAAGAGTAGATTTCTCTTCTACTGTTCCAGATATTGATAAACTGATGAATGTTGCAGATAGAGACAGTACGTTGTTCCAAACGAAACCGGTCAGAGAAGGAGTCAACAAAATTAATCAAGAAAATTATTTTAATTTTAATTTTTCTTTTTTAGTCTTGTTGTACGGATGAATAGCTATAGAATGCACAAGGAATAAATCAAAGAATTAAATAACTAACTCCTAAAAATAAGCCTCCTATAGTTTAGGATCTTGGCTATTTTTAGCTAGAGTCAAAGATTGACTTGGAATAACCACCAAGGTAGTTATTCACATAACTCACGTCCATTGCCCACATATCCCACATCTTTGATCATGGGATTATGGGTTAACTAAATCTAAAAAGCATATAAATTCATTTTGTTAACCGGCACAAATCTTTGGCGATCAACATTGAGAGAAAAATATTTCCGAAAATATTTTGTGCCCAAATTTCGTGAGTCTCAAAAATCAAGAATAGGAGATCTTGAGTGTTTTAAAAATCTTATTAATTCCAAGATCAAATCCTTGTGCTATTCCAAAGTTGTTCTTCCAATTTAGAGAAATCTTGTATGGGTTTATTTGAGAGAATTTGTAATTAGACTTGGGTAAGTCTAAGGGGGAAGTGAGAAAGAGAAGAGAGAAAGAGAAGGAGAATAGAGAAAGGGAACAAGAAAGAAAACCGAGAGAAGAGAAGGAGAAGGAGAATTATTTTGTGTAATAG
This sequence comes from Amaranthus palmeri, assembly GCA_019776075.1. Lineage (NCBI taxonomy): Eukaryota > Viridiplantae > Streptophyta > Magnoliopsida > Caryophyllales > Amaranthaceae > Amaranthus > Amaranthus palmeri. The sequence goes on from JAAKBH010000119.1 coordinate 53,419, forward strand.
AGAATTGAATTACATAAAATAATAGAGAAGAGAAATCCCTAGAGGGTCGTGGTTCTTATTCCCACGTTAAAATCATTGTGTTTCTTTAAGTTTTCTTTTATTTTGTTTTGAGTATTTTCTTTATTCAAAATTCCGCAAGAAAAGGGCGAAAATACTCCAACGGGAACAAGTAACAATTCACCCCCCCTCTTGTTACACTTCATCGTTTCTATACATTTCTACAGGGTATTTTCAAATTATATAAAATATATAATGGGTATTTTCAAATATTAATCTAAATAGACTTCTTCAAACAAAGGAAGAAGAACCAATGTTGACTGTTGAGTACCAGTTGAAGTCGACGTTTTAGTGTCCATGGTGAAGAAGAGAATGGCAGCCATGGAAGACAGCCATGGAAGGAGTGAAGAAGAGAAGAAGAAGAAGAAGAAAAAACTAACCCTAGTTAGGTTAATTTCGAAACTTAACGGAATTTTAACGGAAAATACTTAAAAAGGTCATGGTTATAATTACCACTAAACCTCAGGGGTGCCATTGGAATAAAAAAATAAGTTTATACACCATTGATAAAAACGCATACCTCAGGGGCACCAATGATAATTTCCCTTTAATATATAAGTCTATAATAATTTTTAAAAATATATAGTAATATTTTCAAAACTTTCTAATCTATAGTATCTATAAATCTATAATGCTTTAAATATTTTTTTTTTTAAAAAGTATCCTAATTTCATTCAAACTTATAACAATATGATTTTTGCACTTCTTACAATGCAAGAACATCTAATCTCTAATCGTTTATTATTATCACTTGCAAATATCTCATAACATATGTAAATATATATATTTAACATCAAATATTTTCACACACACACATACATAATGTAACAATTTGTAAAAAGTTTGTAAGTTCTTAAGAAGTTGAATTCATATTATTCCCCCGATTTATAACAATAATATTTTTTTTAGAAAATTTACCAATAAGAATCTAGTTGGCATCTTGTTGGTATGTTTGAACTTCCCGCTTATTTCTACTAAAAACGATGGAGTTTTGAATTTCGAAATTCGAACATTTTGTAGAGAGTTTGTAGGGAAACACCTACAACAATTATGGATGTAAACATTTTGTTGAAAAATATTTACATATTTAGCCGCTGTCGAAAATTTGTTGGTATTGGCAAACAAGACTCATTCGGTTGGAAATTTGTTGGAATTCTGTAGGCATTTTCCAACAAAAACAGCTTATAGATAAATGTTTGTTGATATATATTAATTTTTTTTAGAGTCAAAGCTCTTGACTCATGGGATTGTGGGCCCGAGTCTACGGGTGTTCTCTATCCACACGAGTGGGCCACTGTGAGATTATGTGACGAATTGTCACGACCTAACATGGCATTAGAGCCAACGTGACAAGAGGTCACAGGTTCGAATCTCAACCACTCCTCATTTAAAATGAAATATTCAGTGCCTATGCGCATCCAGACCTATAGCCCAATGGGCTATCATGTAACAGGGCGTATTAGAGTATATAACATATCCTAGGGTCTCAACAACAGCTTAAGCTTTTGGTTGAGATGATTCCTTGACATAAGATAGCAATAAATTATAGATGTTGCTCTACATTCACTTATTTGGATTACGTTCACACTTTCTATTTGCTCTATATGTTTGTATCTATTAAAACATATAATAATAAGAGATAAAAAAGGACCTTCTCGGTATCCCGCACAAGGCAGAGTTCGAGTGGGGATTTTTTTCTTGAAAGATGTGGACAAATCATACCGTACCCATATCCTCATAGAGGGAGTACAAAGAGATGCGCGCAGTCAGGAAACCCCCAACTGATACACTACAATAAATTTAGCTTTTTTCGACATTGGATTTAGTGGCATTAAAAAAATGCTACTGATTTATATTTTTAGTGTGATAATTATTGGTTTTTATTTTAAGTTTCACCATAAAGTGATTTAGTGAAACTTAATTTGGTCTTTAGTAGCATATGTAATTGTCACTATAGTCTATAGTGACATTTGTGAGAAATGTCACTAGATCCTATGTCGCTAAAAGCTTTAATATGACTTTTTAATATGCTACTAAAGGGTCTAATAAATGTCACTAAATCCTTTATATACATTATAAGGAATTTGAAATAGCGACATATAAATTAAATATCGCTATAAATATCCCATTAAAAGCAAATTATGTTGTAATGATACCTGCCCTTAGTATGGGTCAAACCTCAAACCTTCTGCTCCACATGCAGATGCTCTAGGCCACAAACAATTTTGGTGACTCAAACTCAAATTCTGATTCCGATGTGTAGAGGTCATTTTAAATATAAAAAAATATATATATCGGATTAATTATGGATGAATCCAAATTATTAACATAAGATGAGTGAAACACTTATCTTTCCATGTGTGCTGAACCAAATTAAATATTATTTTCTTGTATTATATAACCAAGTCAATATTAATATGATTTTTATCAAGTGACTTGAAGGCCTTTCGAATAAATAAGTACCATTTAGCCCTTATGCATTGACATATTTATATGTAGAGGTGTCATCGGGTTGATTTCGGGTTAGGTGATTTGGGTAGGTTCAAAATCGGGTTTTGTGTTCATATTGGTTTTTGCATAATTGTAGATCCATTTTTAAATCGGGTCAAATCGAATTCGATTATAAAATCGAATGTCTATCGGATCATCGAATCTGTTTTGAACACCTTTATTTATTCATATGATTAGCGAAGAAGTAGGCAAACCAAGATCTTGAAACACCAATCATATCCCGTGCAAATGATAGTCATCTTTTCAACAAAAAAAGTCAAAAAGTCAAAGTAATTTTAATAACAATGGCTTAACATATACATAAAGGGACTAATTGCGTGCAATACATTATTATTAAGGAGCTTAATTACAGAAGACATATACTTCATACTTATTATAATATATAGGAGTACTACTACTAATAATATATATATGTATACGACATTTGCATTACAAGCTAGATTTAGGTACTCATTCCTAGCCCATGCATGCTTCATTTGCTACCATATTCTATATATATTATATCAATAACCATTTTAATAAAAACATAATTGACCTTAATAAAGAAATTAATCTAATTATTTATTAATTAAGTAAGCTCCTAATGATTCTTGCCTCTTCGCTATTAGCATCCACTGTTGTCAAGAGTTGTGAGAGACGATCACTAAGGTCATCCATCTCACTTTGTAGGTTTCTTATGTAGTTGCATGTCTCTAAAAGCACCTTTGAAGCGGATACCTTTAAGAAGTATATACATATTATCAGTTTTCATTTAAAATATGAATGCAATGAAAAAAAAAAAACAAACATAAGTTGAACAATAACAATAATAAGTAAATAATTTAAGGATATTGATGTAAAATTAAACAAAAAGAATTCATAAGATGTCAAATTCTTGGTTTGTTTTTACTATTTACTTGAATTTTATCATTTGCTGTGTTTTTTTTATATTTTACATCACTTTTCATTTTGGTTTTGCATCTTTTTCAACAATAGTTTTACTGATATTCTTTTAATCTCATCCACTAACTTATATATACTCCCTTCGTCCCATTTAATTTGCAGTAATTTTCATTTTGGTCCGTCTCACTTAATTTGTAACATCTCTATTTTTGGGTGATGGCCCACCACTTTCTTTTGATCTCATCCATACATTTTAACTCTCTTTTAATTTCATTCACACAATTCATTCTCTTTTTTCATTTATTACCAAACTTTTAAAAACTATCATCTTTCTCTTTAATGCAAATCATAGAAGACAGATGATTGAGTACTCTCTATCTCCGCCGTCAGTGGCGGATCTAGAAAAAAATCAAATGATGTCAATAAATTAAATTTAAAAATAATATTCATCAAAATTTTAGTTATGACAATAGTCTACACCCAATTTTATGTATCATTCACTATTTGGTCCACTAATATGCCGCAAAAATTACTATTTCATGTGTTCCTATTTGATGTTCCATAATGAATTTTCGTGGAAACTATGAAAAGTTGAATTTTTTATAGGAGATATTATTTTATTAAATAATAAAAAAATAGACTATAAAAAAATCACAATTTTTTGTTTAGGACCGTCTAAAATTAGGATGCTATTTCATATATGATCACTTTTAAAGCTAATGTGATAACATAAGCCTTTAAATTGATCACATATGTTTGTGGGCTAGTCTTAGGACCCTCGCATATGACTATATGAGAGTGTTGCATAAAAAAAATAGTGGTAAAAATAAAGAGACCACAAACATTAAATAAATTTTAAAATAAAATAAGTGGAAAACATATGAATAAAAAAACATTAAAATCAAGATAAAGCTAATTATATTCAAATAAAATATGATATAAATAAAAATAATATTTTTAGAGAAACAATAAATGAAATTGCTTATAGAGTCCCAAACAAATTTTATTTATTGATTAATGATTACCCATGCCTATGCTATTTTCATTAGAGTCTCATATAGTTAATCACAAGTCCCAACGAATGTCATTTAATCCTTCTCAAATCACAATTTGACATTATTAGTGTAATGATGAGTTAAATGGAGGGCATGCCAAAAAATAGCGGACAAAAATAATTAATATTCTTAATAACAAAAAATGAAAGTTGATTGTTGCTGTCAAGAATTGAACCCGTGGCAAGACTCAAACATACTCGTGTTATTACCATTTTATCTATCTTAACTTTTAGTTACTATGTTCTAATGTTCCTTATATAATGCTGTCAATTGACAGCATTGATATACGCTAAATCCGCCCCTGTCCGCCGTAACCATTAGTATATATCCTCCACTTATTTTAGTCTCATTCTTAAATTCAATTTTCTTTTTCACTAAATTTCACGTATTTTACACTAGGTACAGATCGATGAAGGTCATTTTCGAGTTTGTCCTATAGTTGTTAGGTCATGGTATAGTACGTTAAAAGGGTGGGGTCTAAACGGTTAGAAATATCATTAAAATGGTAAAGTGTTGTCGCTATTAAGCTTAGCACTTTATAGGAAATAATTTATCATGGACATGTGAGGCTTCATTTACTCTTACTACCATAACTAATATAACCAACATTTCTGTACGCACCTCTTAAGAAACTTCCTCCTAACACTAACTACTAACTACACTCCAAATTTACCATATCTTTCTAATTTTTCAGTCAACGCTCGTTAATTACTAGGTAAATATTTTTCTTGACTTCTTGTCTACTTTTCTATTCACTATTTTACCCTTCTACATTTTTATTTCGACTCCTTTTTACTTGAGCGATAAGTGTGAATGTAACAAAAACACTTCTTGTTTCTATACACAAAACATTATATTGAAATGATCAGGGATACATGCATGAAAATTGAACCCGTTACATTTTATCTACATATTAAGTGACAACCATCTCAACATTCTTTTATATGTCATTTACTCTATTAGTTTTATTTTAAAATTTAAAAATGTTAGTTGAGATCATATTATATGTTATAAATGTTATCATGTCCTTATACTAGAAATTAAGACCTTTCGGATTCTTATACTATATCACGTCTTTTCACAAGTTCTCTTCATTTATAACACGTCTTTTCACATGTTCTCTTCATATTTTATCCCGAAAGTTCTGTTTAAAAGATATGGTAAATGACATGTAAACACATATAACTGAGACTTGTAATACCATGTCAATGAACCATTTCAGCTGAACGGTCAAGAAAATAAATGAAGTCGCGAATTCGACAATTAAAGTATCAAGATAAGTTTTATACTTTATATGAATGTGAAAAGATAAAATTGCCCAAAGTGATACTTGCATTACTTTTTCAAACATCGGATATTAGTAAGTAACACCTGAAGAACACTAAAGATAAACTTTACACCTTCAAATGTGAAATATAGTAAAAAGTGTAACAATTATGTTGGAAGATGTTTAGTATGTGATCATAGCAAGTCAAAATAGTCGGTTTTGAACAATAATTGTTACAAAAAGAAGGAAGTTGTTAAACAATCCAATGCATTATTACCATTATTATTATTATTATAGCTACTAAGGTAGAAATGTCAAATTTTTGGTGTAATAGTTACTCAATTTAGAGTGTAAAAAATGAGTAGCAACAAAATTGAATAACTTCCCTCACTTAAAATAAGTTAATTATTGAGTTAATGACAATGGTAAATCCAACATATTACTATATACCAAGTATTGGGTATCTTATTTATATATTTGTGTTGAATTAGCTCTGATGCCAATATTCTATATTGTATGTTACAAAATTTGATATGCGTTGTCATAACCTAAACGAAAATAAAATCAAAACTAATGATATTGTTACTTTGATTTTGCTGCATTATAAAACTGATGTATGGAAATATTTTTAGAGTGTAGTGTAATACTCCTTTTAATTCAATCTATTTTATAGCTTTTGTATTGAGACTAATCACTCAACATCTGGCCGGTATGACTATGTTATAACTTATAATTTAACAGTGTTTGCTGAATAGTGTCAAAATTCAAATGTAACACTTACGCTGAATAAGAGTTAGTAGAATTAAAAAAACCCGAGTAAATAAACTGAATTACCTTGTCAGCACGACGTTGACGGAGCTCAGGGACAAGTTGTTGCAATTTGGAAACAAGTTGAATAATTTGATCATCACTGATTCTTGAGCTTCCTGACTGTCTTGACCTTCTACTAGACATTATATTGTCTTAATTAATTTGTATATAATCAACCTAGTAAATGCCCAAAACCCTTTGCTAGAAAATGGCTCTAACACTAAGCTTAATTTGTTAGGTTCCTTCTTGTAAGGGTGACAAATAAAAAAAGAAAGAAAAAAAATGGGTGTAGGAAAATACAATAGATTCTTTGACAAAGAAACTTGATATGCTTTTTGTTTTATGGTATAAGGATAAAGACCTAGGAAGATGAAGAAGGTTATAATATAAGCTAAGATAAAATAATTTATTTTATTTTATTTTATTTATATAAATAGATAAATAAAATGTTATTTATAGTGAAAATTAAAAAAGGAAAAAAAGAGGATGATTAAAATTAAGAAAAAGAAAAAATAAAAAGGACCACAAAGGGAAGAGACATTGATGTTGGTAGTGAAGAAGGCATGTGGTTTGAAGAAAGTTAAGAAGAAAGAGAGGGAATTATACAAGTATTTGGGTGTTAGTTTATGTTCCCAAGTTGGGGTTTAAGGTCAAGTGGGTTTAAATACAATTGTTTGTAAATAAGCAAACAAAAGTGGGCCTTAATGGTGTTAATGAATCAATGGTTAGACAAGTTCCTCATCCCCATGTGATCATTCAAGACAAGGTGGGAAGGACTAAATAAGAATGAGGTAAGGAAAGTAAATTAGGGTTATATATTCATCATTTTCTCCAATCACAAGGTTTGGATTTCAATGTTTTTAGGCACAAATCAAAGCATGCCATCAAAATATTTGAACATTGCATGATCGGAATTTAATACTCCTTTCTATTCATACAGAATGAGACATTTGAGTTTTGCACCAAAACTAAGGAGGAGTGGTGGAAAAACTTTCTTTTTTCACAAAGGGTATTGATATTTATGTGTTGTTGTGTTGTTGTAGTAAGGGTAAAAAGGTAAAAAAGAATGACATAAATAAAAATGAGACATTTTAAGTGAATTGATCCAATAAGAAAACTTCCCATTATAAAGGTAGGCTTAAGGTTAGGCTTTTGTTACTATTACAAGACCTAGGTAGCTTACATTTAGGGAGATCAAGGAAGAAAGTTGCCTAATTATTTCCTAGATTTCAGGGCATTTGATTTTGGCAAGGATGGTGGCTAATTTGGAAGAGTATTTATTTGTATTACTATGTTAAGTCAAACTTACACATGCCATGCTTGCTTGGAATGATATTATTTTACTTTTGTAATAGTCATCTTAAATATTAATAGAGTTTTATACAAAACTTTAAACATAGGTTTTAAATGAATTAATAATTTATATTATGTGTTTGACAAGGATATTTCTGATATAAAATGTTGTAAATACTTTCTCTATTCTGAAATACTTGTTACATTTTCATTTTGGACACTATTCATCGTTCACGTTATTATATATATAGCGGCTAATAAATAAGTAAAAAAATAGTCAAGTGAGATCTTGTTTGAATCGTCTAATCGCATACTTTCAGAATGTTAACTTTTTGTAATTTTTAGATGTGTATAATTCGACATATAAATGAACAAAATAATACATTGAAGTGCGTAAAAAGTTAAATGTAACAAGCATAATGAAACAGAGGAAGTATATATAGTTGGAGTCCCTTAATGTTAAAGGAGTTATTTTGCATAATTTGATTTGAGTTATTCAATCTAGAATATTTGGTATTTAATTTAGAAAATTAGGTATTTAATTTGAATTTTTGAAATCGAATAACTCTAATTGGGTATTTGGTCTTTTAATAACCACATATCAGATCTAGATGTAAATCGAATTTTTTATAAAACTATATATTCATATATATACGATTTTGATTAATTAATTAATTTTTAGAAAAATCATCTAGAATAATTCAAACTTTTCATAATTTTCATACAATAATCTCACCTATTGATTAACCATGAAAAATCCCAACTTTGGGGAATATTTTCCTAGAGAAAATCCATTGACTGGATGATTTGTTATAACAATTTTTAATTTTTTAAAAAAATATATTTTTTTCTGTAATTTTTCCAAAATTTTCTCTAATTTTACATTAATTTACAATTTAATTTTTTGAATTACCTACTATAGCAGTTTATCAGGTAATCCAAGTTTACTTTTAGACAAATACACCCTAAAGTTGAAAATATTCATAGTTATAATTAATAGGCGGGTTTATTTTAGAAAAATAATAAATAAGTTAGATTATTCTAGATAATTTTTCTTTAATTTTTTATACTTCATTGTTTTAAAATTAGAGGATATTAAAAGTCAAAACCCTAAATTGAATTGGAATTAAGTCGTTGTAATGTCTACTACTATGAAATAACTTTGTAATCTATAATAACGTCTCCGTGAACTAATATTCTCTTTTTACTAGTAAATTTATAAATTAAATCTATATTTGATTTTGTAAAATATAAATTGGCAATTTAAAAACCTATAATAGTGGATATATAGTTATTTGGAACACACCGAACCACATTTTTACAAATCAAATATTCAGATCGAATCATATCGAATCTGGTATCCGACCTTTAACACCTCTACTTAAGCATGATTTGCTTACTATACTTAATGTGAAAATATCTAGACTCAAACACGTATTTTCAACTCTACCACATCAAAATTTCACTAATTTTATTCAATTTTTATCATTAAGACGTACACAAGACACTTTTTAGTTTTACACAATGCTCATTTCATATTAGTTTATTAAATTAACTCTCTAGAAATCTAGTGATTTTCTTAAGAAAAATTGTAAAAGAAAAAAGTTAAAATACATAGTAAAAAATGTAATAGCCCTCAAATTTTATTTTTCTTGTTATGATTAATTTGGATTTTGGAGGACCCTCGATTAAAAAATTAAAGGTTTGTCACTGCTTATATTTTTGACACTCCTATGAAGAAAGGAACCTAATCATTCACTGATAAAAATGTCATACAACATCTTCAACAATGTAACAATTGATCAAATATATAATATTCTATTCAAATAAATTTTATATAGAAAAGTCACGATCATTATAAAGGAGATCTAACATTGAAGTATTCTCTGTATTGCATCGTTGTTTGATACAGCGATCTCTGAGATGGTCTTTTATTCTGGTGTGGCTTTGAAATAGAGATAAGTTTGATTCTATTGACTGTATTAGCACAACTGATAACTATGATAACGTTAGCCATCAGGTACCTTTCTACCATCGAATAACAAGACTCCAAACTCTCGCTATTAGAGACTTTATTCTGTAAAACCCAATATATGGGTGATCCAATCCAATAAATAGATAGAATAACTCCGTAATATAGAGAAAATGAATTTTATTTATAACTAAAAAGAAAAGAAGGCAGAAGTAAAGAGATCGATCAACCATAAAGTTAATAGTACTCCTACGGCCCGTTTAGTAGGTGTTAATAAACGGTTGTAATGGGAATGAAAAACTAGTGTAATTTTGGTTGAATAATCTTTTGGCTACCTGGATGGTCATGCTTGTCCATCTTCAATCATCTCATTTTTTTCATGAAATTCATTCCTACGCATTTCCATCGGAAGAGGTGGTATTAGGTGGTAATAAAAATTTGTAAACAAAAAAACTTTTTTGTGATCAAAGTTTCATTAACATGGGAATGATACGGAACTTTTGATAAAATTTTACACTACAAATCATTTTCTTTACCACCATTTAATACCCCTACCCAAACAGGCCGCTAAATTTAACAAAATGGAGGCTAGGTTTTGTGTGAAAAAAAGTTAACATTGGAGGTAGGGATGGTCATGGGTCCAGGACCTTGTTGGACCCGCCCCAGATCCACCCTTTTTTAAGGGTCTGGGTCTTATTTTTTGAGACCCATCGGATCCGGGTCGGATCTGGATATAAAAAATAATTGGCGGGTTCGGGTCCGGGTCCAATATCCGGACCCTGGACCCGCCCCTCGGACCCTTATAAATATTTAATTGTCTATTTTTATTTGTCTTCTACGTATGAATTCTGCTCCCAACCCTTATGTTTTTCATATAATCATAATATATATCAATAATATATATGTTACTTGCTAAGTGCTAACCCAATTATCCATATTTCATGGACTCAAACTAGTGTTTACAATAGAATTTAAGTGTTTATGGATAACGCTATGCGAGTTTAGATGTTAAATTAGTGTTAAATATTTGTAAAATACGATAATAACTCTCTTACAAATATACGAAAAATATAATGACTTACAAATGTTTCAAATTTGACAAATCAATCAAAGAGACTTTTTTTAGACCCACTAAGAACCCATTAAGGACCCTAGACCCATTAGATTCGGAGGGTCTGGGTCCGAGTCTAAAAATTTTGGACCCTTAGGGTCCGGATCCGGATCTGGATCTCAAAAAAATAAAAGGGTCTGGATCCGGGTCTAGTTGGACCCGCTCCAGACCTGCCCCATAACCATCCCTAATTGGAAGTCTTACCGTCACTGCTTAGACTTTTGACACCCTTAAAAATGACTTTTGATACTTGAAAGTAAAAAATAAATTAAAAAAAAGTCAATGTTATTCAACTTCTCTCTTTATAGAAAAAGTTGTTACAAAATCAATGTTGTTTCTCTCCCTCTAAGCTTTTTTTTCTTTCAACTGAGACATCATAAAACAGTTACTCTTTAATGTTTCAAGTCCTTTTTATGTTACAAATGCTTTTGTCACAAATCAAGACCCCATTTTTGCGTAGTATCCAAGGCACACAAAACATATAATAACAAAGGTAAGGTTTTTTTTTATAGGAAATTCCTATTTGAGGTTCAAGGTAAAAACACCATAATTACTACTTCATTTTTTTATATCGATTACGCGAATGGACGTACATACATCAACTTAAGTCTCTAGTCTTTTAGGACTGTTTGCTATAATGTTAAGGATTCAATTAAGACATCTATTAGATTATGAGATTGGGTAAATATCTGTATCCCGTACAAGGTAAAGGTAAAAGATCTTTTCGATATTCATGACCTGCACAAAAAACTACCTTGTATAATACAATTCTTTACAAAACACTACCTTATACAATACAATTATGTAGGTCAACGTTAAAGTTAACAGTCAACTGACGAAAATTAGCAAAAGGTAGTGTTTTGCAAAGAATTGTATCATATAAGGTAGTTTTTTGCACAATTTTTTATATAAGGTAGTTTCGTAAAAAAAGGTATATGGATTAAGTAGTTTCTTATTTTTCCTTTTTTTAACCTGATTTTTATCGTTCTATGCAACAAAGATCTATAGTTGAATAGTTTTTCTACAATAATCTCAACTATAGATTAACTATGAATAAACCTATCTTTTATTTCATTTAAACCGAAATGTTGTTTGGTTTCCCATGAATAATCCTCTTCTTTCTTCTTCCTCCTTAAATACTCCTTATCTCCATTGCTGTAGCAATTCTTCAACATTTATCTTTTAATTTTGTTTTCATCAATTTCTCTCATTCCTTTTTCATGACACGAAGATCATCACCTATTCTCATTTTTTTTCAAGTAGTTCAATTGGAAGTAAAACCTCTAAATGTAAACATAGTGTTCTTGCTAAAATACGAACTGCTAGAAAATAAATTTCTTCTTCGCTGCTGCGTTGAAGACAATCGAGTACAAGTTTCAATGGAGGTCCTCTTCAATGGTGGGTTTGGTACGAGGGAATAAATGAATGTTTGGAAAAATTGAAAAGGAGATGGTAAAAGTAAATGTTTATCAATAATTTAAGTAAAAAGATAAGGAAAAACAAAAGGAAATTAAACTATAGCTAATATAAATCGGTAGTAATTTAACAATATTTCCGGTTAAATGAAACAATAAATGAGATTATTCAAACCATCGACGATTGGGATTATTGTTGGAAAATCATGAATAGGTTGGATTATTTTATATAAATTTTCCTTTTAACTAAGTTTTAGAAAGACTAAAAATGACAACTTGATTAATTTAATTTCCCGTGTAAGTCAACATCAACCAATAACATTTTTCTATCTAATAAAGCTTCACAAAAATGATTCCGGTAATTTTTCAATTTGTTTATTTAATTGTATTATTTATTTGAAAATAGAGAATTTAAATTTAACATTCAAATTTAAAAAATTGTAAATGACACCTCTATATATATATATATATATATATATATATATATATATATATATATATATATATATATATATATATATATATATATATATATATATATATATATATATATATATATATATATATATATATATATATATATATATATATATATATATATATATATATATATATATATATATATATATATATATATATATATATATATATATATATATATATATATATTGATTTTAAGTAAAATAGAGTTGTTTTGGGGTTTTCAATATTACTATGTTATTCATCTCCACAGCTGAGCCAAGGTATAAATATACAAGCTACTCTCTAAACTTTCCTAAAATAATAATATTACAGTATATGCATTTGCCTAATATAATACGGACAATATTGCACTAATCAAGCCGTGAATATTGCTCATATATTCTAACACTCCCCCTCAAGTTGAGTTATCGGATCTCTGATACCCAACTTGCTTAGAACTTCTTCGAACCACTGTGTTCCCACTGCCTTTGTGAGGATATCTGCAAGTTGATCTTCGGACTTTACATGAGATAGCTAGCTTGATTATTCCTCCTTCGAGCTTTTCCTTTATGAAATGTCTATCCACTTCCATATGCTTTGTTCTGTCATGTTGAACTGGATTTTCACAGCCCTGTTATCACAATATAATTCACAGCTCTCTTTTGGGGCAAAGCCCAAAACAGCTAACAACTTTCTAAGCCAAAGGACTTCTTGAATTCCTTTTGCTACACCTCTGAACTCAGCCTTTGCGCTAGATAATGCCACCACTTTCTGTTTCTTGCTTCTCCAAGTCACCAAGTTTCCACCCACAAGAGTGAAGTAGCCTGATGTTGATTTCCTATCATCCCTGTCACCTGCCCAATCTGCATCCGTGTATGCTCTGAGATTAAGGAAGCCATTCTTCTGATAGAGAATTCCCTTACCCGGATTTCCCTTAAGATATCTCAAGATACGAACAACTGCTTCCATGTGCTGAGTTTGAGGTTTACGCATGAACCGACTAACAACCCCAACTGCATAAGCAATGTCTGGTCGTGTATGTGCTAGATATATCAGTTTTCCCACCAATCTCTGGTATTGCTCACGATCAGTCAATTCTCCATCTTTGAGCATCTGTAACCCATGGTTTACCACGATCGGTGTCTCAATAGGTTTGCAATCTAGCATCCCAGTCTCAGCTAACAGATCAAGAACATACTTCCTCTGTGATATGAATATACCTCTGTTTGACCTCAGAACCTCAATACCCAGGAAGTATTTAAGTCTTCCTAGATCTTTCATTTCGAATGCTTGGAACAGCTTCCGCTTCAAATTCTCGATCTCAGTCTTATCATTTTCAGTAATAATCATATCATCAACATAAATAATCAGACAGGTGGGAGTGATTAATTAGGGTAGGAACGCCATCTTTTCGGACCTACCATTTTTAAATTTTTTGATCGAACCATCGGCTCTGATACCATGATTTTAAGTAAAATAGAGTTGTTTTGGGGTTTTCAATATTAATATGTTATTCATCTCCACAGCTGAGCCAAGGTATAAATATACAAGCTACTCTCTAAACTTTCCTAAAATAATAATATTACAGTATATGCATTTGCCTAATATAATACGGACAATATTGCACTAATCAAGCCGTGAATATTGCTCATATATTCTAACATATATATATATATCACTAGTGGAAAAAACCTTAAGGGCTGCGGTTTTTTAGCCTTTATGGGCTGCGGTTTTTGACCCCAGCCATTATTGTAGCAGCAAATAATATTAGATAAGGGCTGCGGTCAAAATACGCAGCCCAAAAAAGACTAAAGGGCTGCGGACATGTCAAAAAACCGCAGCCCTTTAGTCTTTTTTCAAAATAAAAAAATTTTTTTTTTTTTTTTAAATTTCGTTTTTTTAAATTTTTTGAACATTGAACATTGAACATCATCTTCATCTTCATCTAAAAACGAAAAACTGCAGATCGAACATTGAACATTACATAAAAAACGAAAAACGAAATGCAGATCGAAAAAAATTACAACTAAAAACGAAAAAATGCAGATCTTCGTATGTACAACCCAGAAAATCGAACTTACAAAAAAACGAAATCTGATTTACAACCCAGAAAATCGAACTTACAAAAAATGCAGATCTTCGTATGTACAACCCAAAAAATGCCCAGAAATTCTCAAACAAGTATTATCTTAAAACGAAAAAAACTTACAAAAAACGAAATAAATCTAATAATTTTCGTATATACAACCCAGAAAATCGAAAAAAAGTTATTAAAAAAAACGAAATAAATTAAAAAAAAAAAGAAAAAAATTACAAAAAAACGAAAAACTATCAAAAAAGATGAACTTGAAGTCTTGTAGATCTTTGTATGAACTTGCAAAGAGATGAACTTGTAGATCTGGAACTTGTATGAACTTGTATGAAGTTTTCGTTTTCGTTTTTGAAGAACAAAAACGAATTTTGGGCCACGTTTTTGTAGTTCTTCATTTCAATCTTGCACAGATCTTCAATCTTGCCCAGAACAAAAATGAAAATTACAAAATCGAAAACAAGAGAACAAATCTTCGAACACAATAATCAAGACCAAAAAATTAAGGGTTTGAGATCTGGGCAAATCGAAATGAAGAACAGAAAATTACAAAATGAAGAACAAAATTACAAAAAAAACGAAAATTACAACAAAATCGAAATCAAACAAGAGAACAAATCTTCAATCTTGCCCAGATCTTCAATCCCAGATCTTCGAACACAAATTTGACAGATTTAGGGTTTGAGAAACGAAATGAAATGAAAAACGGCGCAAACACTAGTGAAGAGAACAAATCTTGCCGTTTTGTTGAATAATAAGGAAGAAGAAGAGGGCATCAGATCAGGCGCCATTTAGGGTTTGAGAAGGAGGAAGGAAGAAGGAGGATTTAGGGTTTGAGAATGAGGCGCCATTTAGGGTTTGAGAATGAGGGCATCAGATCAGGCGCCGTTTTGAATTTGTAGCAAGGAATTAGGGTTTATTTTAATGGGCTGGGCTTCAATGGCTGCGGGCAACAAAAAAAACCGCAGCCCTTCTCATTTTATTTTTTTTTTGGAATTTAATTGTCTATATTGAAGAGTGTTTGGGGCTGCGGACATTTAAAAAACCGCAGCCCTTTACCTAATTTTTTTTTTGCTACAGTTTGGGGCTGCGGGCAATAGAAAAAACCGCAGCCCTTGTTAATTTTTTTTACAACATTTTTTTTACTCATATGGGCTGCGTATGCCTAAAAACCGCAGCCAATAAATAGCAGCCAATAGCTTTTTTTCCACTAGTGTATATATATATATATATATATATATATATATATATATATATATATATATATATATATATATATATATATATATATATATATATATATATATATATATATATATATATATATATATATATATATATATATATATATATATATATATATATATATATATATATGAAATTTGTAAATTTTGAAATTTGACTCATTTTACATTGTTGTTAGAATTTTATGGAATTGATCCAATTCTAACATTTTCAAATTTAAGAGTCCCTTCTCTCTCTCTAAGAGTTAGGGTGTTTGTCTGGCTTTGCTAGTTTTATCTCCTTTAGGGAGTTTATTCCGGTGGTTCCCGGTTTCTCTCACGGTGGTCTGAGTTCTTTCTTCTTCTCTTCTGTGTTTTTTCTCTCTGGTTTTCGGTGGTGTGTGGTGTGGGTTATCTTCCTTCTTTTGGCGTGAAGGTGGGTATGATGGTGAAAGATGAGGGAGAGTCTTCTACTGGTAAGGAGGGGTATTCTAATGACAAGAATGCCAAGAATGATCTTCCTGATCAGATTCTTGGTCATGATAGAGCTGAGGCAGCGGATGTATGTGACTGGACTATTGAAGGGGATGTTGAGGAGGATGAGCGTATCTCTCTGGGATTGGTTGGTAAGCTTTGGTCGGAAAGAGTGTTGAATCCTACGGCGTTTATGACAACAATAAAGAACGTTTGGGTCACAAAGCATGGCTTCGATGTCAAGATGATTGGTAGAAATCTATACCAATTTCAATTCTATCATTGGTATGACAAAGAAAGAGTGCGCAAGGGTCAACCTTGGCACTTTGACAAGGTTGCTATTCTTTTGGCGGACATGGATGAAACTGTCCAACCTTCCGATTTAAATTTCTTTGAGCTTCCAATATAGGTGCAAGTTTATGATGTTCCTTTCCGGGGTAGATGTAACGAGGATAATGCGCGTGTTATTGGGGACAAGATTGGCGAGTTTCTTGAATTGGATAAAACGGATTATCTTGGTTTGGAGAAGTCATTGCGATTACAGATCAAACTTGATGTTCGCAAGGCTTTAAAGAAGGAGGTCCATATTAAGATTCGAGGGGGGGAAATTATGACTTGTCCTTTGAAGTACGAAAAGCTGCCCCTTATATGTTTCTATTGTGGGATGTTGGGGCATGGTACCAATGACTGCAAGAGTGCTTTTGGGGAACATTCTCCGGTCAAGCTTTTCGGTCCTTGGTTGAAAGCTTCCCCATGGCGGCCGGTGTCTCTTGATGAGGGTGAGGGTGACTCGGGTGGTGGTAAATCGTGTGGAAAGAAGTTGTTCTTTTCTAAGAAAAATGATAGGAGGCGTTCAAAGGATACGGCTCAGCAGTGCAATATCTCGTCGGTGGTTTCGCTTCTAAATAAGGTGGATTTGGGGGATGGGGGTAAGGAGGACGTGGGGCTTGAAAGGACGTCTGATGTCAGGGTGGCTGCAGGTTCGGATGTCGGGAATCAGAAAGAGGGGGAGGCATGCGTTTATGGGGGTCAGATTGTAACTTGTGAAGAGGAGGCATTCGGTAATGGAGGTCGGACTGTAACTGGTGAGGGAGGACTTTTGGAGTGTGAGCGAGATAATGTGGTAAATTTCCAGAATGGGAAGGTGCGCCCTATGGGTGTTGGTTTTGAATCGTTGCCTGTGGATGGTTCTTCGGTGAAATCGTCGGGGTTGACGGGGCGTAGAATTCAAAAGTGGAAAAAGCTGGCGAGGGGTGAGTTGGGTTCTAAGAATGATGTTTCTTTGGGTCCTGGAGTGGGCGAGAAAAGGCATAAGGATATCGGGGATTTTGATGATTTTATGGAGGAGGTGGAGGAGAGGGGGCACTTAAAGAAGCGTTTTATGGCTATGGAGGTTGATGGTTTGGTTTTGACTAACTCGGAACAAGTGGCGGGCCCCACTAATAGGGCTCTCGGTTTCCCATGAGAGCTCCTATTTTTTGGAATTGCCGTGGGCTTGGGAGTCCTGCGGCAATGAGCGCACTTCTCTCCTTAGTGCGTAAATTTTCCCCGGACATTTTGTTTTTGAGCGAGACAAAATGTGGTATAAATCATGTTAGGCGGATTAAAGATCGTTTGGGTTTTTATAATTTTTCGAGTGTGGATGCTAAAGGTCGGTCGGGGGGCTTAGCGATTTTTTGGAAAGATGAGTTTGATTTTGAAGTGATAGCTAAAGACGACCATTTTATCGATTGTAGGCTTAAAGATGATGAGGGTCGATCGTGGCGTTTATCGGGTCTTTATGGTTGGGCCGATTATGGAAACAAGGTCAAAACGTGGGACTTAGTGGATTCTTTGGGGCGTCTTGGGTCGGAACCGTGGGTTTTGGGGGGGGGGGGGGACTTTAATGAGATCCTCAAAGATTGTGATAAGCGTGGGGGCTTGGGTGGTGATTTTAGTAGCATGTGTGCTTTCCGGGATTGTCTTGATCGTAATGGGCTTCGGGACATTGAGTCTTTTGGTCACCCCTTTACTTGGTGCAATAACAGAGCCTCGGGTTTTATAGAAGAAAAGTTGGATCGTGTGGTAGCTAATGCGGCTTGGTGTGCTATGTTTCCTCAAGCGAGTGTTGAGAATATTGTTTGGGATGGGTCGGACCATCTCCCGATTATGCTCCATTTTAATTCGCTGGATAGTGGGACTAAGACTAAGCGTGGGTTAGACGAGAATCGCATCTTCCGTTTTGAAGCCCGTTGGACTCAACATGATGGTTTTGAGAGTGTCCTTAAGAATGCTTGGAATGGGGCTCGGGCTAGTTTTCATCATCAATGGGTTAATGTTGTGGAAAATTGTGGGTCGAAGCTTCAAAATTGGCATAAGAATGTTTATTTGGTTGAGCAAAATCGTTTGGGGGGTCTTTTGAAGCGGCTTCGTGATGTTCGTAAATTGGTTCCTACGCCTACTATCGTTGAAGAATTGCGGAGTCTTGAAAAGGATATTCGTATTATTAGGCAACACCAAGAGACTGGGGCTTGGCAACGTTGTCGGCCTTTTATCCTTCGTGATGGGGATAAAAATACGGCCTATTTTCATGCCAAAGCGTCTAATCGTAGGAGAAGGAATCACATAAAATTTTTTGTTGATGATCATGGGGTGCGTCATAGAAGTAGAGAGGGGATGCAACGTGTGGTGGTTGATTATTTTTCGAAATTGTTTACTTCTTCACGTCCCGAAATAACGGTTGATGATGTTTGTTTTATTGATCGTAGAGTCTCTAGTGATATGGCGGATTCGATGTCTCGGTTGTATACAAGGGAGGAGGTTATTGAAGCTCTTCGTGGGATGCATCCTTGCAAATCCCCGGGGCCGGATGGTCTTCTGGCTCTTTTTTATAAGAAATATTGGGATATTGTGGGGGATGATCTTTGTACTAATGGTTCTTGGCTTCCTTAATGATGGGATTATGGTTCCGGGCATTAATCACACTTTTGTTACCCTTGTCCCTAAAATCAAGAAACCTTCTAAAATGACCGAGTTACGCCCAATTAGCTTATGTAACGTTTCTTATAAAATTATCACCAAGATGTTAGCTAATCGTTTGAAACCTTTCTTGACTTCTTTGATTGATGAGAGTCAGAGCGCCTTCGTGCCGGGTAGATTAATTACGGATAATATTTTATTATCGTCCGAGATCTTTCATTCTATGAGTCGTAATCAGGCTAGGCAAAGAGGTCATATGGCTTTAAAATTGGACATGTCTAAGGCCTATGATCGTATAGAATGGGACTACCTTGGGTGTGTGCTTATTAATATGGGTTTCCCGGTTTCTTGGATTGACAAAGTTATGAGGTGCGTTACGTCGGTTTCCTACGCTTTCTTGGTGAATGGGGAGGCGTCTGAGGTGGTGATTCCTAAGAGGGGTTTAAGACAAGGGGATCCCTTGTCTCCTTATCTCTTCTTGATATGTGCGGAAGGTTTAAGTATGTTGCTTAAGGGGGCTCATGATAGGGGTCATCTTCATGGTATTTCAATTGCTCGTTCGGCTCCTACTATCTCCCATTTATTTTTTGCCGACGATAGCATGATTTTTGCTAGAGCTACCGATTTTGAGGCTAACACTATTTTGCGTATTCTTAATGAGTATGAAAATTTATCGGGTCAAGTTGTTAATCTTGACAAAAGTGAAGTTTCTTTTAGTAGAAATCTTTCGATTGGTATTAAAAATCGGATTAGCTCTATCTTGGGTTTCAAAGAAGTTCTTAGCCATGAAAAATATCTCGGGTTGCCCACTTTGTTTTCTAGATCCAAGAAGTTATCTTTTGCTCATCTTAAGGATAGAATATGGAATAAGCTTAAAGGTTGGAAAGAAAAGCTTCTTTCTAAAGCCGGTAAAGAAATCTAGATAAAAGCCGTCGCCCAAGCCATTCCCAATTACGCTATGAGTTGTTTTCGATTGCCTTTGACTTTTTGTGATGAGGTGGAGCGGATAATCCGCAATTTTTGGTGGGGTACGGCTAATTCCGAAAGAGGCATACCTTGGAAGGCTTGGAAAGATTTATGTAGGCCTAAGGGAGAGGGTGGTCTTGGATTTAGGGACCTAAATCTTTTTAATTTAGCTCTTCTTTCTAAACAATTGTGGTGTCTCCATTGTAATTCCGATTCTCTTGTTGCTAGGTGTTTTAAAGCTCGGTATTTCGCTTCTAATACGGTTTGGAATTCTACACTTGGATCTAATCCTAGCTATGCTTGGCGTAGTTTGTTGTCGTCTAGGCCGCTTCTTGATCTTGGTGTTAGATGGAGGGTGGGCAATGGTCGTGATATTCTTTTGTGGAAAGATGCTTGGCTTGGGGGAGGGGGCTCCGGGAAATTAATTACTCCCCCTCGGCTATTTGATTCGGACACCCATTTGGATGTCCTTATCGACCATTCTTCTAGTTCTTGGCGTCGTGATTTAATTAGGGAGTTATTTCTTCCTTATGATGCCGATCGTATTTTACAAACTCCCATTAGTCATGCTAATAATTCCGATTGTAGAGTTTGGGCGGGGAGTAAAGATGGGTTATTTCGGGTTAGGGATGTTTATCATTTAGCTCTTAATAATCTTACTCAAACGTCTTGTTCTACAGGTTTTGATCCTCTTTGGCGAGCTATATGGAAGCTGAATATTTTTCCTAAAGCAAAGATTTTCTTATGGAGAGCGGCTTGGGACATCCTTCCCCATGGAGCGAACCTATGGAAAAAGGGCATTCGGAATTTAGATAATTTTGGCCATTGCAAGCGTTGCGGACAGCCGGAAGATGGCGACCATGTTCTTCTACATTGTGCGTGGGCTAGGGACGTTTGGTGCCAGCTTTTGGGCCCTTCTTCCATTAAGTTGGATGGGCCTTTTCGTGAATGGTTGGGCAATGCTATTGGCAAGTCTTCTTCTAATGATCTTGATCTTATTGCCATTGGAGCTTGGCAAATTTGGTGCGCTCGGAATGACCTTTATTTTGAGAAAATTTTCGTGTCGCCTACGTTATGTGTTAAACGGACCCGTGATCTTTTGAATGAGTATCGTAAAGCCAATTGTTCTAATTCACAGCCTTCTTCTCAACGTCATAAGGCTCGTTGGATACCTCCTTCTAATGATTTTATCAAATTCAATGTTGATGCCGGTGTTAGTATAGAAAAGGATCGAGTTGGCATTGGAGTAGTAGCTCGTAATTCTCATGGCAAGATCCTCTTGGCTGCGGCTAAATCATTTGAGCCGGTTATTTCTATAGAGCGTGCGGAATTGGATGCTTTTTATTGGGCCGTTAATATTGCTAAGCATCAAGGTTGGTCCGATGTTGTTTTTGAAGGCGACGCCCAAGTTGTCGTTAAAGCGCTTCAAGGCCTCATTACTAGAGAATTTCAGGCCCAAACTATCATAGATAATATTGGCCATGATGCCTCTTCTTTCAATAATGTTAGTTTTGCCTTTTGTTTTCGTGAGGCAAATCGAGTTGCGCATCGCCTTGCCCATTGGGCCTTAGCTAGTATATGTTGTAATGTTTGGTATGGCGATGGCCCAACTTGGCTTTCGGACGTTGTATTTTCTGACTCTTTTGATTGATATATAGTCTTGTGTTGATTTTCAAAAAAAAAAAAAAAAAAACATTTTCAAATTTAAGATTTACCAGTTTTATTTGAGTCATATAGGAATACGTGGGTAGTGTATATTGCATGGCGGCAATGATGGTAGTGACTAGGGGTGTTCAAAATTACCGGACCCGCCCGACCCGACCCGCCGACCCGCTGACCCGGCTCCTTAATGGCGGGTCAAATTCAAAAAAAAATTGAAAGTCACGGGTCGGGTACCCGACCCGCCTTAACCGGGTCGGGTCATGGGCCGAATATTTTATGACCCGGGTACCCGTTTGACCCGGCAGCTATTAACAGTTAACACATATATATACCCTTTTTTTTCTTTTAGGGTTTCATTTCCACTCCTTCCTTCACTCTAGCAGCCGTCCTTCCCTCTCTCTCTCTCACTCATCTAATTCTTTCTTATCCTTCTTCATCTTCTAACTTCTTCAAGCCAACAATCAACTTATCAATTCAATTCAAGGTATGTTTGTGTTTGTTTAATTTTTTTTTATGTTCAATTTTTGTTCGTTTATACATATCAGTCATTTTTTTCAATTTTTTTTTTTTATAATTTTCACATGTATTTGAAAATCTTGATTCCTCTTCAATCTTTCATCCAAACTCCTAAAGTCTAAAGGTATGCTTTGTTTCGATTTTTTCTGTTTAGATTTCATTTTTTCGTTTTTGTTTAGTTTTGATTTCATTTCTTTCGATGTTGATCTGTTTTGATATTCAGTTTTTTCGTTTGATTCCATTTTTTTTTCGATTTTGTTCTATTTGATTTCATTTTTATTCGTTTTTGTTCAGTTTTGATGTCATTTTTTCGATTTTGTTCTGTTTTGATTTCAGTTTTTTCGTTTTTGTTCTGTTTTCATTTCATTTTTTTCGTTTGTGTTCAGTTTTGATTTCATTTTTTCGATTTTGTTATGTGTTATTTTTCGTTAATATTGATGTATTTTTGCTTTGGTTTTTCTAGTTTTACATGATTTAGTGTTGTTTGGTTATTTTCTCTATTGATTACATTTATCAATAAATATTTTTTTGTATATATGGATACTTAGTGATGAATATTATTCAAAAAAATTAATATTATTTTTGCAATTGCAGGTATAGAAGATTTAGTTTTAGAGCAACCAGTCCAACTATTAATTTTATGTTATTTCGACAGAAAAATTAGCAATTGAAATTTTCGGATTGTAATTTAATTTTATGTTATTTACTATTGAGGATGTTTGTAATTAAGAACTGTGTACTTTGTTTGATTTAGAATTTTGTCAAAAATTTTGCTTTATTTGTTTGGGACTTCAATTTTTATGATGGACTATTAGTAATTTAGTATTTTATATTTTTATAATGAAGACTATAGTTTATTCGGGGCTCACATCAATATCGACATTATATTTATATTTATAATATTTATATTTATATATTGCTTTTTAGTTTTGAAAATTAGAATATTAATTTTAAAATCTTAAATTTAAACTTTGATCTTAGAAATAGAAAAATTCTGCCCAAATAGTACCTAAAATCTACCCAGAATTCAATCTTAAAAGTATAATTAAATCTGAAAATTAATCATGAATATTAACCGGGTACCCGGTGTCCCGACCCGTTATATCCGGGTACCCGCTAACCGGGTACCCGCAATAAATGGGCCGGGACACGGGCCGCAAAAATAGGTACCCGGCTAACCGGGTACCCGGCTTTCCGGGTACCCGTTTAGCCGGGTACCCGGTTATGAACACCCCTAGTAGTGACATGGTTTTATCCAATCGAAAATAATTAAAAATCGTAACCTTGTTTTAGTCAATTCTCTCATAAAGTTTTTAGATAATTAAACACCTGAATCAACCTATTAAATTTATTTTAGTGCTAATCAGAATGGACCTCCCCCATTAATTATAAAAAGTTTATTTTGTTATATTAATAATCTTTCATAATGTTTTCAATTATTTATAATTTTAATAATATTAGTCAAAGTCCTATCTCTCTTCTCCAAATATTTTCTTTAATGTTTCCCGTAATCAAATTCGATCATTATTTTATCTTCAAAATAAAAATTGACTATTATTTTTCCTTATGACTTATTAGATTTTTATTTCTATTATTTTTTTAAGCACGGGTATGACGAAGTAATGGTGTACACAAGGAAAAATAAATATACATAATAAAGCATGAGTATAAAATATTTTAAAATGGTTAAAACATAAAGTCAGAAATTTTTATTGTTTTTGTTTGTACAAATATGTCAGAAATTTTAAAAAAAACGTGCATCGCGCGAGCATTATCTAGTTTTCCAAACAAAATAAAAAACTACAAATTTATCGTCCGTATAGTTTCATAAGCAGAAAAAATTTCTGTAAAATTCTTTTATAGCAATGGGGTAAAAACTATAATCAAAAACTTCTAGATCATATTACGGAAGTAAATAATTACAATACAAATTACAAACGGCAATTTGTATAAACCCCTTTGTTGATGACAAAATGAAAATTACAAAGACAATTACAATACTAAGTATATCGAAGATTGTTTTGTAACGACAACCGTTACCCGGAAACTTGACACAAGTTGAAGGCGTGTGCTCACTATCCTTTTGTGATATTTCCCCCACAAAGGTACTTGGGTTAGAGATTGGAAATTCACAACGATAGATACAATCAACTCCAATACACCCTTAGTACTTAGGGTATATAATATAATAACAATGTGTTTGGGAATTATAAGCAATGGAAGCTAAGAGTTAATTACTCTCTTAGATTAGCAAGAACAAATGAGAGGAAAGAAAGCAAGAAATCAGAAAAAGTGTGTACAACTCTATGACCAAAGGTCTCTATTTATACTACAAGTATAGAAGAGGAGCCTTTGGGTCATCAATCACTATTATGATCATATTGATGATCATGAAAATCAATGCCATTATTCTATAGCATAATTGTCCTTAATACTCCCTAATAATACCAGAGATTAAGAGCATTAAGAAGAATCCAAGGCATTAACTATACATTGAAAACGGGAAGAAAAGCAACGGTAAACTTTCCAGCCCCTACCGCCGAGTCGGCGGTGAGTCCATCCCAGGGATCGCCGACTCGGCGATGCCTTCTGACCAAAACATTGATTTTCCATAGGCTAAAGCCGACTCGGCTTTATCTTAACCAAAGGGACACCGGACAGCCGAGTCGGCTGTTTAGGCTGACTTGTTTTGTCCCTTTTCTTGTTTTGTCATATCTTTAAATGCCTTACGGACTTAGTATATTAATACGTATTTGTCCCACTACTTTAGTAGCTTTAGTGATTTATTACGGACTTATATATTGTCCCACTACCTTAGTAGTACTTAGTGATTATATTCAGGATTATTAGACACTAAATGTTCAACAGATCAAACTATTATCAAAAACTTATAATTAGTAAAACTTGACTAGAGAATTAAATAAAACAAATCAATAAAAGAGACAAAGTTCCAAAACTGACCCAATGTTCGGAAACACTCAAATCAAAACCCAAGATTCACTATAAAAAAAAGCAAATTTCCGACTAGTCAAAATAGTCGGAATTTAGTCAATCTACTTGTACACCGACTAACTACTTGGTCTAGTCGGTTCATTTTAGTCGGAAACTAAAAGCAGTCGGAATTTTAGTCGGAATTCTGACTACCAAGTGGCTAGCAGGTATTTAGTTGGAATTCTGACTAGCCACACTAGTAGGAATTTCGTCGGTGTATCCTAATAAGAACTAGTCGCAAAATACCGACTAACATATTAGTCGGAGATTAGTCAGGATTTTTAAAATCCTTATTTTCTTGTTTTTTCAAAAAATTAAGTAATAAAATATTATTTTCATTTTCGACTATATTCCGACAAACATTTGGTAGAATTTTAGTCGGTAAAGTCAAACCCTAATTTTGAAAAAATCTGACCCAATAAAGACGCATGTGAATTCAGTCTAATTTCCAACTATTATTTAGTAGGAAATTTAGTCGGTAAGTCAAACTCTAAATTGGACTAAACTAGACCATAAAAATGCGGTTGTTTTTCCAACCAAATTCCTACCAGCTTTTAGACGGTAATTAGTCGAAAGTTTCTATTAATGATATACTCCCTTCAAATCATTTTAAATGTCTCATTTCCTTATTTGGCAAATTTATATGAATTGTCTCATTTCCTTTTTATCTATCTTTTTTTACCTAAATACCCTCACTTTTATTACTCCTAATACTCAACTACCATCTTTACAATTAATTTAATCAATTAAAATACCCAACTACCCCACTTTTACTACTCCTAATACCCAACTATCACCTTTACAATTAATTTAATCAATTAAAATACCAAACTACCACCTTTTTAAAAAACCTCACACCACAAAACCCAAATGGGACATCTAAAATGATTCGGAGGAAGAGTATATAATATCTTTTATCTCATTGTTTATCTGAATTAATGATAAAAATAACAAATTAATATTGTTTATGTCAGTAATCAAAAATATATATCTATGACTCGCTTTATAATATTCAAATCTTTCTCATATAGTATGGAGTATTTGTTAGTGTATTTGTTTGTTTGTTTGTTTGTTAAATTATTTATTTTGGGTTATCGAGAAAAACGTTGTACCGTAGATTAGAAATGTGACTGATGATTGAAAAGCTTGGCCATCTCTTCAATGTCGCAAATTTCCTACAAATTTGGTGCATATATTAGTGAGGGTTGATTCTGGATTGTCAAATTTCATGTTACTTTACATGCTTTGCCCCACTTGTCCATCACCAAATGTCACGTGCCATGTCTCATAAAGCCTACAACCTTACTTTTTATCAGAGGTGTTCAAAACAGGCCCGATGAATACCCAACTTTATAACCGAATTCGATTTGATCCGACTGAATGGATTTATAATTATTTAATAATCAATGTGAACACAAAACCCGATTTTGAACCGACCGGAAACACCTGACCCGAAATCAACCCGATGAACCGAATGAATACCTCTACCTTTTATAAATAGGAATATGTTCATAGTAAGGTGTTAAAAATAGACCCACAATTCGATTTAATCCGAACTTGTATTTGAATTTGATTTTAAAAATGAATCGTAATTATGTAAAAATCTACGTAGACACAAGATTTGTTTTTAACCACTGAAAAAGCCTAATATATAGAGCTTGACGTTATAGAGTATAAATCATGTATTTACGATCTTAATTATCAGTTTAATTTTTCAATTGGATTGATGTCTTACTGTGATATAAGAAGCTAATATGGAAAAAAAAATATATAGGTTCGAATCTTATTTTAAATTTCATCATTTATTTAAAGTAGAATGTACAATCGTAAATATAACTATATATAATGAGGGTTTTGATTAAGTTGGTTTTCAAACACGAGGGTTGAACAAGGGAGCATTATAGGTAAGAAAATTTTCTATTATTTAACTAAGAAGATTTTGTGATTGATTTTCATCGGCTTTTGTAGCTCTTTTCTACTCAAAATATATTTTTGTGTCTTTGATTCTACTGACAGATACATTTCAACTCATAATATGTCAGTAATAATAGAATTATCAAAGGGAAAAAGGAGTAGTACATGTAAATCCTATAAATATACTATATTTAGCTTTTCTTGAGTGTTAATTAGTGAAAAAATATGCTAAAAATAAGTTAATGAATAAATGTCTTGATACAATGAATAAAGAGTTTGATTATATAAGTGAGATTAAGGAAAATTATATGGATGATCATAAATAGTAAACCGGAAAAATAATTCGACTTGAAAATTAATTCGAAATCCTTTGAAAAAAAATTGGGTTGAAATTCAGATTTTTCAACCCAAATTCGGGAACCCGTTAAACAACGGGTCGATTGGACCAACGGGTCGGATGGACCCATAGGGTTGTACTGCCTTTAATAAAGGGTAAAATATCTCCATTTGGGCACAAAGAAAAAAAAGTGTTTTTTTTTTCATTTAACATGTTCTATATTTTTAAACTATTAATATTTAAAATTGTTTTATTATGTTTGAATGAATTGGATATCTTTATTTTAGTATGATATGGTGCATTGTTTGATCGTCTGAAAATTGCGTCGCTATTTTATCATGATTTGGTTAAGTGCTATAGTAAATAACTTTTTCGTAAAAAAAAGATTATCGATTTTCAAATTTTGATGATAAAATAAGAAATCCCACACATTTTTTTAAAACTTAACCGAGGAAAAAATAAAATGGAAACTTGTTGGGTTAATCTGATGTCGCCCGAAATATAAAGTAACCCGACCCGAAACTAACCCGTTTTGTAACTGATCTGATTCGAAAATAACCTGATCAAAACTGATATGACCCAAATTCTACCAATTGACGGTTTTTCCAAACCTAATAAAAAATAAATTTATAAATTTGTAAGTAAAATAAAAAAGGAGAAATAAATTTATAACCTGCTAAAAAATGCTTGATTAATTTTAAAATGTACACTAATTTCCTTGGTAAAATTAACACAAATTGTCTTGCATAATTTAATATTATATTAATTTCATCTATAACATTTATCATTATATCTCATCATCATCATACTCAGTGTATTCCACTCATAAAATTTATCTTTATATCATATCTCTGTTTAATAAATAAAAATTAAAATAATAGAAAAATACTAGCGGTTTAAGCTTACATAAATATAGATTTAGTACAGATCATGTGTTCCACCCAACATTGCCCGTCTTCTTTAATGAAGCATGGTGCGCCAAACAAAATACCACCCGGAAAATCTAAACAGAAATACCGACCCTATCATCAATTTATTACTTCAATTATTGAATACCAAACTTTAGAAAATTCTAGTCCATTAATAATAATGGATTCCTCTTATCCTTTTTTAAAGTATTTTTAAATAATCACTAAATTTTTTAGGAAATTACGTATTAAGCATTTAAGCTTATAAATTGTTTTTTATATTGATTATGAGTTTTATTGCAGTTGTAAATTATATTTTTCTTTACAGAGTAGTTACTTTCGCCGCCTTCTTTCCTCCTCTCAATTTATCATGCATTAAAATTTTTTTGATAAAGTATATAACATATGAAGTTTTTGATTCAGCTGATTTCATAATATGATATCTAAAGCCAACGTGATAAAAGGTCACAGAACTAAAATCTCATCAA
The DNA here is from genome assembly GCA_019776075.1 of Amaranthus palmeri. NCBI lineage: Eukaryota > Viridiplantae > Streptophyta > Magnoliopsida > Caryophyllales > Amaranthaceae > Amaranthus > Amaranthus palmeri. The sequence continues at coordinate 82,780 of JAAKBH010000119.1, forward strand.
ATCCTTATGATAAGTGAATATTTAGCATTGCCGCATTGGGCAATATAAGGGTCTAATTAAGGGTATGGTATGCCGCCATTCATACCTTTTCAAACCTTAATCATATCTTATACAAGCGGAATACATTGGGTATGATGATCATGAAGGTATCTGCTTAAAGATGATAGATCAAAAATAATCCCAACTATCATTTGTGCCAAAAATAATCCCAACTATCAATTATTTTTTAATAATCTCAACTATTCTCACAATTTGTTGAAACCACCTCACTTTTAACGGGCTGCAACATGTAACTTTTCCACCTTTTTATTTATGTTTTGATTAATAGATGAAGGGGAAGGGTTAATTTTGAACTATTAAGTAAAAAAAAAAAAGAAAAAAAGTGGAAAAGTTACATGTTTCAGCCGATAACAAGGGGGTGGGTATGTTTTCAACAAATTATGAGAATAGTTGGGATTATTACAAAATAATTGATAGTTGGGATTATTTTTTGTCAACGTGTGATAGTTGAGATTATTTTGAGCAAATTTTCCTTTATTTTATAGGTCTCCGACATAGACTCATTATACACTAGCTGATGAGAAATTTATTTAATCACAAGTGTACAGTATACATGTAGATGTGGGTCGAACACATAAAGCTGAGAAAAATAACTCACTAGTTTCTATTAACTATATTGTTTTAGGAGAAAAATGATTGATTGGTTTTATTCTAGTAAAATAAGAATGCAAAGAAAATTTGATTTAAAATATATGATAATAAAGAGGTCTATGGTGTCAGGTATCCCATAAATTCCTGTATGATCAAACTTCAATCAGTGTCTATAAAAAGTCGGATTAATGATGTGATTAAATAAGATCTTGTTAATCTCAAGCTCTCGCTTTGTTGATAAACTATTAGATTTAGACCATATTAATTCAATTCTCATACGGTAATTTTATTGAACAAATTTATTATAAATTAAACCAAAATTTACCCTTAAGCAAAATTAATCCTAATCTCACACACTAGTTCTATATTGATTAGTCTAACAAAGCATAATTAATTTAGAGTTATTAGCACAATTGAATAATCACCTTAATCCTAATTTTATACACTTTCAAAATCCTAAAATGAAACTAAGCATGATAAAAGATGATAATAATGAAATTTGTAAGAAAAACAATAATTAAACTATGAGAGACACAATTAAAGATCTAAGAGATAAAATATAAAGTACAATATCACTTCTAGTAAAAGGCGATTTCTAAGAAAACATTTAAAGTTTGACAAAAAGATTAAACTAATACAAATTTTGATAAAGAAAGATTAAACTAATGTTGAAGTGTCCATTGTTACCCACATGTGAGTTGTCCCACATCGGAGAAAGAGAAGAGTATGCATCACTTTATATACTCAAGGAGTAACTCCTACTATTACCAATTGGTTTTAGTAGTGAACCTTCTTTGGGTTTATGAGTGGTCTACTTCTTCTCCTCTTTGTTTGGGTTGCTCAGGCCCATTTTCTAAATTCTATCAACTAATAATGAGAAAATAAATCCAAGACAAGAAATTAAAATGACAAGAATTTAAACCTTACAACACAAGAATTAAAAATGGTGTTTTTATGGAGGAAGATAAGGAACAAGAAGAAGAAGGAAGGAGGAAGAAGGAGGTTTTTTAATCTCCTTTCTTATGCTCCCCAAAGGAGATTTAACCTAAAAGATTAACTAACATAATACTCCCTCCTATTCAATTATATTGTCCACTTTCTGTTTGGACCGCATTTTAAGAAAATGGTAGGGACCACCATTAAGTGGGTATTTGAGGGGTATTAAGACTTTGGGTTAATTTTAATGGTCCCACCAATTTTTCAAATTCAATTCAAATTTGGTGCCAAAATTTCACATTTCAAATTTTACAAAATTAATTCCAATAATACATAGATAATTATACATAAATCCAAACTAAATTACATAATTAATTACATATTAAAACCAAACTAATTACATAGATAATTTGAAGGGAATTTTTTCCTTGATTTTGATTTCTTCAAGGTCTTTTGTACCGCAACCGATAACGAACAACGTTCTCGCCACATCCGAAGACGTATATTGAATCTCTCATTGACTTCAGTTTCAAAGTATAAAAACAATTTGCATTTAGTGTTTTAAATAGATTAATTAGCTAAAAAAACAAAAAAAAAAAAGATTTTAAAATGAAGCCATTATAATCAGAATTTACTGACCAGCAGCAATAATCAAAACAACCCAGCAAAAATTACACAGCAGAATTTAGGCGCCAGCAGCAAAAATCAAAACAACCCAGCAAAAATTACACAGCATAATTTAGGCGCCAGCAGCAAAAATCAAAACAACCCAGCAAAAATTACACAGCAACAATCAGGCGCCAAAAACACAATTAAAACAACCCAAATGCAAATTAGAAGTCAACAATTATAAATACAGCTACAGCCACTTCATACCCACTTCATTAATTGCATCCAACAAACATTAAAAAATGGTCAAGTATAATGAATTAAATCATGAACAAAGATGTGAAGTAATGCAACAAATGTTAGTGAACATGAAAGACAATGGGAAGATCAAACATGGATTGATGAAGGAATTGGCATCCAAGTACAATGTCAGTAAAAGATCAATTTCAAGGATATATGGCAGAATCAAAGAGCAAAGAGCCAACAAAATAACACCAATTAATGTAAAGTCAAGAAGGTATGGTAAGAAATCTAAACCTTCAATCTCTTTTGATGAAAATAAGTTCAAAAGTATTGAAAAGGCTAAAAAACAAACTCAACATGCTGTTGCAAATGCCATGAATGTGAGCCAAAGTACAGTGTATAGATGGAAGAAAAGGGGAATCATAAGAAAACACACTAATGCAATCAAACCATTATTGAATGAACAAAACAAAATTGATCGGTTGATTTTTTGCCTAGCTAGTTGTTCAATTGATGAAGATGGGAACAATTTCACATTTACTGACATGTCTAACATTGTACACATTGATGAGAAGTTATTTTATCTAACACACACACAACAAACATACTATCTCACCCCCGGAGAGGTGGAACCACATAGAGTGATACAATCAAAGCGTTTCATACCCAAGATCATGTTTATGTGTGCAGTGGCTAAACCTATGTATTCAAAAGAAGGTGAACTCATTTTTGATGGAAAAATAGGCATATTTCCATTCACAAATGAGGTTCCAGCACAAAGGAGTAGCAAAAACAGAAAAAGGGGAGAGTTGGAGACAAAGCCAATCCAATCAATAACCAAAGAACACACAAGGGACATGATAATATACAAAATACTGCCAGCAATAAGAAGTAAATGGCCAGAAGGTGCAAGCAAAACAATTTATATACAACAAGACAATGCCAAACCCCATATTTTGGATGATGATTTACAATTTAGAGAGGCAGCAAACATAGATGGGTTTGAGTTCAAGTTAGTTCAGCAGCCCCCTAATTCTCCAGACATGAATGTCTTGGATTTAGGGTTTTTTAGGTCAATCCAATCACTTCAACATCAACAAGCAGCATACAATTACACACAACTTGTGAAGGCAGTTAACATGGCATTTGAAGCACTACAACCACATACAATGAAGTGTGTGTGGATAACTTTACAAGCATGCAAAATTGAGGTACTTCAGAAGTTGGGGGGAATAGACTACCATATTCCTCACATGAACAAAACTAAACTGGCAAGGGAGGGCAAACTCCCAAAGTATTTGACCATACCAAAAGACATCATATACAATGCCCTACGCTACTTAGATAAGAAAGTCACAAAAGATACATTTGATGTACTGTTGTTCTACCTAGGAATAGAAGATCAGAGACATTTTCATGCATATGAAGATATCAACACAGATAGTAATGAAGAACCAACACCACAGCAACAGCCAGCAGTAAATGAAGAACCAACAACCCAAGTTGAAACAGAGAAAACAGAAGCAGCAACACAGATAGTACCAGCAACAGCAATGTAAAAAATCAGAGACATGGTATAAATGAACCTACATGAACATATCCAATATTTTTGGGAAGATGTACAGCAAACAGGAAAATATGCACCAACAAGAACATATCAAGTACTTTTGGGAACATGAACAGCAAATAGGGAATTAGGGTTTTGGGAACATGTACAAACTCACTTTTGGGAACATGAACAGCAAACAGCAAATGTTTAGAATGTAAACATCTAGTACATGTAAAGTTGTTTATCACTAAACATTTTAATGGAAATCAGATTATTAATGGCTTCATTAAAAAATTAATTTTTTTTTTGTTTTCTCTCAGAGAACAGTTTGTTCTCATCACAGAGAACCCTAAAACCAAAAGAGCCTCCATAATCTGTATAAGGAGTAGCCTCCAACACAAGTGTGATGGCTTAACCCCTAAAAATACAAGATTGATGGCATCTTTAAGGTATATATACATTTTTTATTACGACAACAAATATATATTTTTTTATGTCCATATCATAGTTAAGGGCCCATAAAATATATATCGCCCCGGGCCCCTATAAGTTCAAGGTCGGCCCTGCGGCGAAATTCCAGAATCAAAAGCCTACTCGGCTTCCTACTCTGCTTCCACTTCCACTACCAGGAAGCCGAGTCGATATTTTTGGCTAACAATATATCTCAACAAACTTTAAACGATCATCATTTCTTACTTGGTTGTCAAAAGTGGGCATATAATGATAGCACTTAAAGTCTAGTTTCCAATGCTGCAAACTTTGCCTTAATTCAATCTTTATATCAATAGTATGATCAAAAGAGTGAACATGTATCAAATTTTACCTCAAAATGTTTCCATTATAAACACTTTTATACTCTTTTTCTCATCTTCTTTATAAAACATCTTCAATCGAGCTAAAATCTCTTAGTAAACTTCAATCGTCATTAAAACTATAAGAATTACTCTTTAAACAATCAGACCACTCAAAATCAACATAAATAACCAAAATGGGTAAAGTAGCATAAATCTTCAAAATAAGCACGGAATTACTAACAACGACCATCATTAAGGATTAAAAAATAATATAAATAAGTGCATATAATTACACTTATCAAACTCCCCCATGCTTAACCTTTGCTCGTCCTCGAGCAAATCAAGGTTAACAATGAAAGTTAAAGGTTAAGACACGGTCTCCGATTCTTAACTTATTTTGTTATACCTTCTTTTCCTAAACTCCTCTAATTCCCTAGTGTGACCAAGTGTACCAAGATAAACCATATCACTTCTTCCCATACTTGTCACACTAAAAAAAATAAGATGACCAATAAAAGGTACTCGAAGATAAAGCACCTCAAAACCCTACAGTTGAAGCTTCTTATAAAAAACTAAAGAACATGAAAAATGGAAAAAAAAATTCTACACTTATTCCTCCAATATGGCCTACCCAAACACTTGCTTTATAGCTCCCATTTCTTATATCGCCAAAGTACAAAATGAAATACAAAAAATTAAAAATCTCTCTTTATCTCTCATTTTGACTTGGAACTCATTTTTAAGTTATTCTTCCGAGCCACTCTTTAATGTTCTAGGTCTCACCTACTCACCCACTCATGCCACTATTTTGCCTATGTTGCCCTTTTGTGTTTTCAACCTAGCCGGTCTTCACTCTTTTGCCTAAGTGGATAAACAATAGGTTGTTCAACAACCCTTTACAAACATAGGATCTCTAGCAATTTTGGATATAACATATTCAATCCCAAAAAAGGGAATGCATAGCTAACTGATAAGCTTAAATGATGAATTGAGATAACACCATTGGTTGCGTCACTACCTCTTATGACATAAAACACTAGTTTTTCTTATTACTCCCCAAAAGTAAGAGGACTTCTTATTTTAATCTCCTTTCTCTCTCATAGAATGATCTCACTTTGTATGCCCATAAAAATCTCAAACTCCTTTTCGACGTCATACCCAGCCCAACACAACATCACCGCAACTTTAACATAATGAAACCAAACAATACCCAAACTCCAAACATTTTGGCTCAAACAATGGAATAATGAGGATAGGGCTAATTTTTGGTACAAATTTTTAGCTCAAATTAGCATGTAGTTGATATAAGGTGATATGCGAGAATCCAAGTATAGATGGCCAGGTGTTTTAGGGTATGATAGTTTAGTGGAGCAAGGATTATAGAGAAGATGAGGATAGGGATAGCAAATACCTACAAGCGTCGCGACAAAGGATAAACAAAATAACAACTGATTTACACTTACTCTCGTCTTACCTAAAATTTCATAGGTTATCAGCTATCATTCTCTAATTTTTGCATTTTTTTTCGTATTCCATTTTTTTCATTTTTTAAGGGTAATGGTAAACAAAAAATAAACAAAACAAAATAAAACAAAAACAAAAACAAAAAAGCAATAACAAAAGCAATAAAGTCCTAATCCAAGAAAACATTAAAATCTACAACTAAGAAAGCATTAGAATCTACAGCTAAACAGGTGCATACTCTCCCATGCTTATCAGAAGCATTATCCTTAATGCTTTACCGTGTAGCAAAGGAACAAAAACATGCTATCATTAAAGCACATAGATAGGGAAAGTCTAAAGTAAAAAGAATTAAAACAAAAATAAAATTTAACTAAAAGTATGAGTTACGTCAAGCAAAGCGCTTGTTTAATGTCTGTAGCTCAACTCTTGTGCTTAAGATTGGACATCGACAAAGTTCTTAACATCTTATCGAAATCCTCTGAAAAATTTAAACCAACACAATAGAGTAGTTCAAAAGAAAAATAACAACAAAAATAAAGGTCAGAGCCCTTTTCAACTTGTCATACAGTCTAGTGGAACATTTAGGAAAAGCATGTACATTAGTCCAATTTAGCACATGTGGATCATGGTCAAAGAAATTATAATAGCAGAGTTCATCAATAACATAATTATCAGGAATAAAATCAGTATTAACAGACTCTATAGTACTCTTATGACTTAAAGGTGGTGGTGATGCAGTCGTAAGGGCTTATGCTTCCTTAGCAAGAAACAATTCGAGACATAAAGAATCCTCGAGATGAAAAAACTCAGTATCAAAATAATTAGCCAATGCTAATGTTTCTTCATCATAGACTTCGATGGCATTGATCCCTGGCAACAATGCCAAAAATTTGATGTGAAGTCTTATTTAACCGTAACTGCACGGTGTACGTGTAGATGAACACAAGGAAGTTGGAACAAATAACTTGCTAATTTCTACTAACTTTATTGCTAGAGGAGAAATATGATCGATTGGTTTTGTTCTAACAAACTAAGAATGTAATGAATATTTGTCTAAAAAATATATTATAAAGAGATTTAGGGTGTTGGGTATCTTCAAATGCCTATATGATCAAATTTCAATCAGTATATATAAAAAGTCGGATTAATTATGTAATTAAATAAGATCTTGTTAATCTCAAACTTTCACTCTGCTGATTAACTGCTGATTAACTGTAATTAAAAAGGAACAACAAGGAAGAAATTGGGAAGAGGTTTTTTAATCTCCTCCCTCCCTTTTGCTCCCAAAAGGAGGTTTAACCTAATTCTCCTTCTTAATCCGTATATAAACCCTAAGAAGTATATTAAAATAGGGGTGAAACTTATTCGGATTAAAACCGCAAACCGAACTAGATCGAACCGAATAACAAATATGGTTTGGTGATTTTTAAATTTGGTTTGAATTATGTTTGAAAATTCAAAAACCGAAATATTAAGGTTTGGATTAGGTTTGGGATTTTCAAAAACCGCAAACCGAAATATAGCCCACTAATAATAATGTGTTAGCCTAAGCCCAATACATTCTAAACCTAAAAATTGAACAGTAAGTCTCATGGGAGACGGTCTATTCTATAGATGGAATACATAAAGCCCAGTCCAAAATATAACATAGTATATTTGGGGTTATAATAAATTATTTGAGGTTATAATAACTTATATTTGGGGTTATAGAATAGTATATTCGAGGTTATAATACCTTACATTTAGAATTATAACATAATATAATTGATATTATAATAAAAAAAATCAATTAAGGGAAATGGGCTGGCCCAATTTTGTGGTCTATCCTATAGACCGTCTCTTGTGAGATTTTGTGAAAATTGAAAACTCTAACCCTTGATAATACATGTACTACCGCCGTCCCACTCCCACACTTGTTTAGTATTTTGCAAGATTTGTTATTTTGAATTACTTTGTAAGACATTATGTCTATTATTATTAATCTTGTATGATTTGCTATTGTCTTAATTATTGTAAATGTAGTTTAAATTGTTATTCGTCTCAAAAAGAAAAATTCGGCCTAGGAAATTCGGTCTGGGTGGTTTGGTTTGGTCTACAAATAAAAAATGCGGTTCGATTTGGTTTGGTCTAGAAACTAATTTGGTTCGGTTTAGTCTGAAAATATGGAGACCGAATAAAATATGGTTCAATTTGGTTTCGATGAAAATCCAAACCGTGGACCGAACTTTCACCCCTATATTAAAATATAGATAAACTCACATAGTATAAAATAAAGGTAATTGAAAAATGTTCCCACCGAATTCTAGAAGCAAAAGCCTACTCGGCGTCTACTTCCACTACCAAGAACGCGAGTTGACTTTTTTGGTTGACAGGCACAACAAACTTCAAATGATCCTTATTTCTTCCGCGATTGTCGGAATTGGGCATATAACATACCATTAGAAAGTTCTTAAACTCTAGTTTCCAACGCCGCAAATATTACACTAATACAATATTTCTATAAAAGGTTATGATCAAAAGAGTGAACATATATAAATTTGGAAAAATTACCCAGAATAATACCACCTTTCACCTATTTCCCACGAATAATACGAACTTTCAATTAACCACCAATAATACGAACTTTGACATGTATTTTCCAGTGGTATACCTTACCTGTTTACAACCGGTTCTACAGGTCAAATTATGACCATTGCTTCTCACAACATGTTGAGAAACATGTCTGCCCAGCCTTTTTTGGTCTTCCTCAACATGTTGTGAGAAGCAACGGTCATAATTTGACCTGTAGAACCGGTTGTAAACAGGTAAGGTATACCACTGGAAAATACATGTCAAAGTTCGTATTATTGGTGGTTAATTGAAAGTTCGTATTATTCTTGGAAAATAGGTGAAAGGTCGTATTATTCTGGGTAATTTTTCCTATAAATTTTCATCTCAAAAGTTTTGAATTACAGACATTTTTCTACTCTTTTGCTCATTTTCGTTATAAAACATCTTCAATCAAGCTAAAATCTTCTTAGTAAACTCCTTTATTATCATTAAAACCACGAACTTCAAACAATTAAACCACTTAAAATCAACATGAATAACCAAAATGGGTAAAGTAGCGTAAATCATGAAAATAAGCGCGAAATTATATACTAACAACGACAATCATTATTATATCCTTGTGTGCATGTGCTCTATATATATTATGTGTATTGTATACCTTATATATATTATTTATCATTTCATTAAAAAAAGAGAGAAAAAATGGCATCAAAAAAGTAAGATATGTATGTAATTTAAAATTAAAGCAAAATGTTAAAAAAAATGTATGGAATGTTAATGCTTTTTATATTGAAAATGATCAATAATAATCATATAGGCATAATACAACTTGTTAATTTTGCAAATTTGTAGGATCATCCAATCCAATCCTAAGATCCGATACCACCAATTGATTTGGTTCTTACGTAGAATCTCGATCTTGACAATCTTGGCGTCATTTATCAACCTGGCAAGTTATAGTTCAAAGGGTCCTCGGAGAGCGACCTCCCGCTAGTGTAGTCTGGAGAGCAGATTGTATATTACCCGGCTTAACCTTCTCACACCTCCTTCAAGTTTCAGCCATGAATTATTCAACATTTAATTATGCATTAAAGCTTAAGGAAAGATCATATTTATTTATTCCATGTATTAAACAAAACTATCAAATAAATAGGGACAACAATGCTAAAAATACAGAGAATGTGATTAACACTCATTGAATATAGCAAATTACATAGTTTATTGATCGACTTATACCAATACTACCTAATATTACTTTTTAAACTTTCTTATGATCCTCTCCGTTTCTTAATTCCCTTCTACGTGTCATATTATCTGCTTGCCATTTTAGGCTAAATACCTCGTTTTAAGCTCTTCTTTCTCTTCATCGAGCTTAATGATAATGTCTCTCTGCCATTGGGTGCCTTCGAATCAACCCACCTAAAGTTGGTGCGCTTTAATCCTTCATCAAAGTAAAATAGACAAACAATACTGACGGTCAGGGTCAAAGTCACTCCAATTTTGATCATTTTCTACTTCCTAACCACCTTGACGTTGTTATTCAATTGAAATAAATAGCATAATTCTATAATCATTAAAACCTATATAAATTGTGCAAAATAATAAAAATATACCATACCTTTACCTTAAAACTGATTTGTATATTATTTGATAGAGTTTGGATAGAATGGAATTTGTTAAACACTTGTTCGCTGTAACTAACAACGAATCATAAACAAATAGTTTGACCAACCACAAGAACAAAGTAAACAAAAAAGACAACCTTTTTAGTGATAGGGAACAAAGGTGGTCAGATCAAACGAGCCAAACCTTTATTCGCTGTTAGTAACAACGAATAAGGCTTGAATTTGTTTGATATGTCTCCTTTGTTCGTTGTTACTAACAACGTATAAATAGAATAAGAGTAAATTTCGGCAAATAAACACTTGTTTTAGGAAACAAAAAATTCCCAAAGCTTATTTTGAAATTTTATTTTATTTTAATTTTTTAAAAACCTTAGTTTTTTCAATTTTTCCCGTAAATTCCAAGTAAAGGGTTAAGGGCTTTGGTTGCTTAAGACTACATTTAAAAAAGGTTTATTCTGTTGATATCAGTTCTGGATTTCTCTCATCTCCTTGCAACTTAGCATCAGATTCAGGTACTCTAAATCTTCTCCTTTTCAATCTTTTGAATATTCGCTCTTACTACGTCTATTCATGTTTTCAGCTGCAATCTTCAGTATTTAACTTTTGCTTACTTTTGTGCCGAACTAAAATTTCATTTTTGCACTTATGTAGTTCGATCTAATCGTTTCATTTTAAGTTCAAATTGCTTACAAGTTGGTGGGTGAATTGGGTTATTGCTCAATTTTTGTGGGTTTGTTGTATTTTCCTTTGATCTATGGTTTTAATCTTTGTTAGAGTACATCGTTGCTGAATGATTCCAGGCTCCAGCCCTAATAGTCAAACCCTTTATTGCTATACATTCTTTGATGGGTTTTGTAAAATTCTGTAATCTGTGCTGTACTTTTTGAAAATAGAATGTGTTAAAGGGGAAAAAAAATTAGTTCTGAAACTTTGTAGATAGTCTAACAGATTGAAGGAATGGTTATATTGTTTACTGCTATTTTATTTTATTTTCTTTTCTTTTATGGGATATTATTTATGTAATATTATTTGAACTAATCGTAATTCCAGTATTTTATTTGCATAAAACTGTAATTGGATGGGGGACTACTAGAAATAGAAAGGTGGGACACTATTTTTTTCTCCTGAATTAGATGGTTATTTGGGGGCGGGAATTACTGGGAATTATCATCCTTCGCAATTTCATAAACCATATAAATCTTAATGTCAAAAATTTTGATGCAACAATGATATCATGTGAACAACTATTGGACCGATGTATTTGTTCATGTAGTCGAGATAAGGCTGCGTTGTTGTTTAGTTCTTGTTGATGCGACATCGATATTTTCTACACCCTCTTTCCTCTTTGATGTTTCCATTTGTTTTTCACAAATTCTTGTGAGAGACGGTCTTTATGAAAGACTATCTCTATTTGAACTGGCCCATAAAGAAAATGTAGAGTAAAAGTAGATATTAAGCTTTAATGGATTGGGCCTGAAAGGCGTCTTTTAGAAAGACGGTCTCTCAGAAGATTTCACATAAAATATAAAAAATATAAAATGTATAGTTAAATTCTATATGCCGCGAATCTAACAAGATTTCACATAAATATTTTTAAGCTGTAGATATTCATGAAAAATCATCTACATATTTCTCTCCTTAATATAATATTCTGTATGAGAACATCAAAGGAGAACTGAAACAGTATGGTGTTGCTTCTTTTTGTCTCTCTAAATCTTCACTTGTTTCAACCATTTATCGTATTGGTGCCATTTTTTAAGTTGAACAAACTTTGTATTTCTAATGGATTAGTAAAAATGTTGTTACTGCTATTATTTTTAAAATTGTATATTAAGAATTTTAAGCTGAAAAACGTCTTCTATTTTCGTAATATCTTTTTCTTGCTATTTGAAGCATTGTGTTGTTCCTATATTGTTATTACAATTATTAAGTTAAATACATGCGTCAAGAGTAGCTAAGCATTCAAAAAAGTGTATCTTCTGTACTAATATAGTACTTCTCATTAGTCACGAGTAACAGGCTTAGCTTGTTGGATTGCAACTGCAAAGGAACTATTCTACTAAGATTTCGCCAACCCAAAATAATTATATTGAGAAGTAATGTATCCTGGTGGGTATACTATTGAGGTGACTACATTGTCTCCTAGAGCAACAGAGAAAGATTTGCAGGACTTTTTCATGCATTGCGGTGCAATTGAACACCTTGAAATTATCAGGTATCATTCATTTATCACTTTGATTATTTGCTGGAATTTGGTTAAAATTTAACTAATGTTAACCCTCTGAGTGACAATATCAACTACACCTGAATTTTTGTTGTATTATGAAACGTTTTATTTCTAGATTTTCATCTTTGTGTATTTTCCTTCTCCGTTGTTATATTGTTTTGGTAATTCAGATGTTCAAAATAATATCTATTATAAATGTTGAACGTATATAACCTTTGAAAGAAACAATAATGAACTAATAACCTCTTGATTTACATAATCTTGGGATTGAAATTTTGGCATTGTTGTTGGTTTACATATAGATAGATCGTTATACAAGTCAGTGATCGGGAATTGTAGATGATCTTTCCATGATCATAATTGACGATTCATCTACTAAGTTGTACAAGGGTCTTCTCCACAAAGCGATACTTTGTACTAAATATTTTGCGTAGTGCTCTTCCAATCCCAAAATCAACTATGAATATAGAGACTATAAAGCACTCGTTCTTTCACAATATGTGCTACACTTTACTTTATCCCTTGCCTGCTTTTAATCTCTCCTTCTCATGCATTGAAATTTGAAACACATTATGAACAAAAGTTCGCTTTCCGTGGTGTATAGAAGGATTGATAAGACTACATATCTTTTCTAAAGTATTTAGTATCTTTTTTCTCTCTATGAAGAAATTAAAGAAGCACACTATTGAGATCAGTGCACTCTTCTTCCAAACTTCTTTTTCCCCTTCTTTCCAATTATATAGGTTTTGGATAAAACGTTTTCATTGTACAAGCCTACAAGGTCTCCCTGATCATTAAACAAACACTGCTTTCTAGTTTTTCAGAAATCCTTGCTGTTAAAAGAGGTAGCACCATAGCAGACCAGCAGTAGGATCGTACTTAGCCTATACTCACTGAGATCAGTATAAGGAGCTATCTTGACTCAGAGCTTTGGACCCTTGGTTCATTTGGAATGTCCCAAGTACGTCTTGGGGAAGACAATGTGTGATGAACTCAGCAACAATAGCAAGAATAGAAAAGAAAAACAGAAAGAAGAAAGAAAGAAAAATGCTGAAGATTCGAGTACTCAGCTTAGTCCCAAATTAGCCTCAGTTTGTATTTCATAAAAAGCATGATTACAACTCCAAAACTCCACATTATTTATAATTAGTAAAGGCTACATGCCAGCTCATACAAAACATTCATTTGCTCTGCTAATTCGGTTATATTTCATTATGCTTGCTAACAGAAATATTCTCCATAGGTGCCACCTCAGCATTAGTAGCATTTCTCTTGTTCCTCCTTTGGTATGTGATTAAACTGGGCTAGGGCTGCTGCTTGGGCTGCTAGGCAATAACAAATGGCGTAGCAATACCCCCCGTTAGAAGCAACACCTTGTCCTCAAGGTGGAAATCCGGGTACAAGGTGTGTATGAGTGTAGCTTCCTCCCATGTAGCATCAGAATCGGGCAGCTTGTCCCATAAGATCAGAACCTCCAAGTGACCTTCCGAATTGTAGCGCCATTGTAACAGATTTTTAGGAACCACTTTCATCTCCAATTCTTCTGTAAGTTGATGGGGCAACTCTAGTGGTAAGTGGCTGCCACAAGAGTGCTTAAGCTGAGATACGTGAAAAACGGGATGGATGCGACTATAGTCGGGCAATTGTAACTCATAGGCTAGTGAGCCAATTTTGCGCAGTACCTTATATGGTCCATAGAAACGTGGGGCCAGCTTAGCATTGTTCCTTTGGACTAAAGATTTTTGCCGGTATGGTTGGAGCTTCACGTAGACCATGTCCCCAGGTGAAAAAGAGACGTCCCTCCGTTTCTTATCCGCTTGTGACTTCATTACTTGTTGAGCTCGGAGGAGTTGAAACTTGAGTTCATCGAGCATAGCGTCTCTTTCAATCAACATAGCCTCAAGGCTGCCCACAGCTGTTTTTCCCAAACTCATGCGAGTGATGTGAGGAGGTACCCTCCCATAGAGAGCTTGAAAAGGGGATAATTTGGTAGCGGAGTGGATGGCGGTGTTGTAACTATATTCTGCCCAGTGTAACCAAAGCATCCACTGCTTGGGTTTTCCATTGATGAAGCACCGTAGGTAGGTTTCCAAAGTTTTATTGACAACTTCGGACTGACCATCGGTTTGCGGATGGTACGCTGTGCTACGCTTCAACCACGTGCCCTGCAACTTAAATAATTCCTTCCAAAACAAACTCATAAATATTTTGTCGCGGTCAGAGATGATGGATGTTGGGAAACCATGGAGTCGGACTATCTCCTTCACAAAAACAGCAGCCACGGTGACAGCAGTAAACGGGTGTCTCAAGCTTAAGAAATGGGCATATTTGGTGAGCTTATCAACTACGACCAACACGGTGTCCCTCCCCTGCGACATTGGTAAACCCTCTACGAAAGCCATGGTTATGTGCTCCCACACTAGGTCAGGTATTGAAATTGGTTGCAGCAGCCCTGCTGGACTTAGTGTCGATGTTTTCTGTGTTTGACAAACCCCACAGCCCTTCACATACTCTATGATTTGTTTTCGCATCCCTTCCCAAAACCACTCCGCTGCAATACGAGCATATGTTTTGTGCTCGCCCATGTGCCCTCCCATAGGAGTGTCATGGTACTCATGTAACAGAATTGAAATAAGGGGTGAGGTTTTTGGTAAGACATACCTCCCTTTGTAAAATAGCTGGGAATGCTTAAGAGTGAAACCTGGCAACACCTCCTCGCCTGCCTCGAGTCTCTGAATTATCGACCCTAACATGGCATCTTGTTTTACTGACTTGTCTAATTCCCCCCAATCAATACTGTGTGAAGTCAGTATCGCGGACAAAAGAATTTCACCATCCGTTTTTCGAGACAAGGCATCTGCCGCCTTGTTTGTGACCCCCGGATTGTAAACAATATCGAAGTCGAATCCCATAATCTTCACTAACCACTTCTGATATTCTACTCCCACTTCTCGCTGGCTCAAAAGGAATTTTAAGCTACTTTGATCAGTTTTCACAAGAAATTTCCGACCGAGTAAATAATGCCTCCATTTGAGTATGGCGAACACGATTGCCATTAACTCTTTCTCGTAGATAGGTTTAAGACAAGCGCGAACCCCCAAAGTTTTACTGTAATATGCAATAGGGTGTGACTCTTGAGTCAAAACTGCCCCTACCCCACCATTTGATGCGTCGGTCTCCACTGTGAATGGCTTGGTAAAATCCGGTAAGGCCAGAACAGGGGCCTCGGTCATTGCTCCTTTGAGCCTCTCAAAAGCTTCTGTGGCTTCACTCGTCCAACCCCACGCATCTTTCTTCAGCTGCTCAGTTAAAGGCTTCGCAATCATGGCGTACCCTCTAACGAATTTGCGATAATATCCCGTCAACCCAAGGAAAGCCCTCAGCTCCCTTAAGTTCGCCGGTGGTGGCCAAGATAAGATCGTTGATATTTTTTCCATATCCATCGCTACTCCTTCGCCGGAGATTACGTGCCCCAAGTAAGACCCTGTGTTAACCCCAATTTCACACTTACTGCGATTAACAAACAACTCATTGTCTCTGAGGGTTGTTAGCACCTGCTCCAAGTGTATCACATGATCCTTCTCACTCTTACTGTATACCAGGATGTCGTCGAAGAAGACCAAGACGAACTTCCTCAAATAAGGACGGAAAATTTGATTCATTAACGACTGGAAAGTGGCGGGTGCATTCATTAATCCGAAGGGCATTACTACAAACTCGTAATGACCCTCGTGGGTACGGAAGGCCGTCTTTGCAATGTCTCGCTCCTCCATTCGAATCTGAAAATACCCTGACTTCAAGTCTAATTTAGTGAAAATGCGGGCGCCATGGAGCTCGTCTAATAGTTCATCGATCATCGGAATCGGGAACTTATCGGGCACTGTGACTTTGTTCAAAGCCCTGTAATCTATGCAAAAACGCCAGGAGCCGTCCTTCTTCTTCACAAGCAGCACCGGACTGGAGAAAGGACTTGTGGAAGGTCGGATTATGTTGGCATCCAACATATCCCTCACCATTTTCTCAATCTCATCCTTTTGAATCTGCGGATATCGGTAGGGACGAACGCTAACTGGGTTGGCTCCTTCTTTCAGATTAATCGTGTGATTTCGTTCCTGATTTGGGGGAAGTCCCCTTGGCTCACTAAATACCCCATGGAAAGCCTGCACCAGTGGCCGAAAAACACTAGGGACCTCCTGTACCCCCTTACCCAGCTTTTCAACTTGGTTGATTTCAAGTAAAACAATCTGATCCCCCTTACCACAAACCTTCCTAATTGCCTTCACAGACATCAATGACCGTTCCAATGACGGATCCCCCTGCAATACGTACTCAGTGCCCTCCCAACAGAATTTCATTAATTGTTTCCTCCAGTTTGTCACTACTTCTCCTAACTTCTCCAGCCACTGCATTCTTAATATTATATCAGAATTTCCCAAACTCAGTATCAAATAGTCTTCCACGACTTCGAGCCCTTGTAAATTCATACGCAATTTTTGATATGTTCCCTTGCCAAAAATCTTTTCTCCATTGCCAAGTGTTACTCCATAACGATTACCTTCTACTGACTCCAACTGTAATCGACTCACCGTCGCCGTCGAAATAAAATTATTAGTTGCCCGGAGTCGACCATCACCACGACTTCCTGACCATTAACATACCCCTTCATCTTCATAGTTTTGGGGTGAGAAATGCCTACTACTGAGCTAAGAGAAATTTCGGCCATGGTTACTGGTGGTTCTTCCTTTTCACCCCTTTCGCCTTCCTCCATGCTTACCTCCGTTTCCTCCGTTTCCTCCGGTCCCAGAACTACGTCGAGCTCCCTCCGATTCTTACAAATGTGGCCGTGAGACCATTTCTCATCACATGTGAAACAGAGCCCTTTAGCTCTTTTTTCCATCATCTCTCTATGAGTAAGTTTCATCTTTCCTGGGTTTGAGTTTGTAGTAATGGGTAGGTATGGTGAGTTTTGTGGGTATTTTGCAGAGACAGAATGTTGTGGTGGGTATTTGTGAGTGGGGTAATTTTGAGGTGGGTTTTTATGAGTGGAATAATTTAAGGGTGGGGTTTTTGAGTAAATGGGCATGTGTGGGGGCTGATTTTTTTAGTGGGACACGTGTCGGGGGTAGGTGGGTATTTTTTGGGTTTTGTGGGTATTTATGGGCTGGGTATTTTTTTGGTCTATTTTCTCTGCCAAACTCATGGCATGATCCACATTCACTGGCTCAAATAACCTTAATTCCTTCCTCACATTCACCTCCAGTCCTTTGAAGTACACACCCATCAAATAATTCTCAGGTATATTACCCAATGGATTCGCCTTCTCTATAAACTCCAAATTGTACTCTGCAACTGAGTTCTCCTGTTCTACACTCAACCACTGCTCATGTAAAGTACCCTCCGCATCGGATCGAAATCTCCTCAATATCATCCCCTTTAGTTCTTCCCACCTCCTAATAGGTCGGCGGTTGTGCTCCCAATGAAACCATTGAAGGGCGGGTCCACCCAAGCTTATAACAGCAGCTTCTATTCTCTTCTTCTCATTCAAGCCGCAGAGCGTAAAATATCGTTCTGCCTGTATAACCCAGCTGTCCGGTTCTTCTCCATAAAACATAGGTAAATCGAGTTGTCTCCCCTTCCAGTAACCCCTTTCTTCGTCATGGTTTATGGGCTATTCACCGTTCTCCTCTTCATAAGGTGGAAACTCAGGTGGGGTTGTGTTTGGGATGGGTATGTTGTTTACGGGTGAGTTTGGTGTGGGTGGGCTTTGTTGATTTTGGATAAGTGGGTTTTCGGGGTTGGAGAGTTTATCACTCAACCTTTGGATAGTTTGGGTTAATGTGGACATCTCAGAGGCAAGAGAGCCCTGATTTTGGTTGATGTTGTGGATTTGGGTGCCAAGGTTCTGGGTGGTTAGGTTCAACTCCGCACGGATTCGATCCATCTCAGAGTTGATAAGGTGAGGAATGGCTCGAATCTCACCCTCCAGGCGATCGATTCGTTGGGTGTTGTTAACCATTGCTCTGATACCAGGTTTGTGATGAACTCAGCAGCAATAGCAAGAATAGAAAAGAAAAACAGAAAGAAGAAAGAAAGAAAAATGCTGAAGATTCGAGTACTCAGCTTACTCCCAAATTAGCCTCAGTTTGTATTTCATAAAAAGCATGATTACAACTCCAAAACTCCACATTATTTATAATTAGTAAAGGCTACATGCCAGCTCATACAAAACATTCATTTGCTCTGCTAATTCGGTTATATTTCATTATGCTTGCTAACAGAAATATTCTCCATAGGTGCCACCTCAGCATTAGTAGCATTTCTCTTGTTCCTCCTTTGGTATGTGATTAAACTGGGCTTGGGCTGCTGCTTGGGCTGCTGCTTGGGCTGCTGGGCAATAACAAATGGCGTAGCACAATGCAAGTGTCATCAATAAGTAGCTCAAGCAACATGAAAAAGTTGCCTTTGCTATACTTGTCCACTTGTGACACCCACTCCTCTCCCTTTCATTCTCACTTTTCAAAAAGGATGGCCTTCGATCAAAGTATATGACTGCCATTTTCAAACATTTACTAAAAACCAAGATAATTAAGCTCCAAAAATTATGTGGAACTTTAAGTGGATGAGTATGCTTTTTTACTCTAGCAATGAAAACAGATGCCATTACTTGGGGGTTAGGAAATGCTTAGTTGAAATTTCCACCGCTAAATTGCTTGATATCTTTCATGCCTAAGTTACTATTTTGTCATAAGACATCAATTTATAAGATAATGGAAGCTAATATACCTTGAAATGAATATGTATGTACATAGTGAAATGTAACATATTCTCAGTAGCTATGAGAAACTTAAATGCCAACATAATCTATTTTGAATGTGGATGAATAATTGTAATTCTGCAAAAGCTACTCCTCAAAACCTTTGGTGCTTTTGTTCAATGAAAGGAATTGAGAAAAAGATTAGGGGATGGGATCAAGAAAGAAAAACCGAGTATGATGTTAGGCTTGGGTGAGGGAAACTTTAAAAGTCATTTGCATCTTTGCAAATCCATGTCCGCCTCAATTTCGTCCTATGGCGTTGCCAACAACACTTAGACCATTATCATTGCTCCTTAAGAGGAAATTGATCTGGGTTTGTGTTATATGGTCACATGTGTTGATGCTTGTTTAGTGCATGCTTGAGCAGCATTTGGTTTTGTTTGGTCATTCATTTGAACTTTGTTTGGTAGATTAGTTTTTGCGATTTTGTTTTACGCACTTAATTGTTGTTATTGTTTTGGGTTTGTTCGTGTATTATGAGGTATTTGTTTAGTGGAGTATTTTTAAGGCGTTTAAGTTCGACAATGCATTGTTACCTACCAAACAAGAAAAAGCATTGATAATGTATTTTTGTAGTATAATTCAGAAAAAAAAGTATTGTTGAAGTAGCAATGACAAATCGACAAGATTTATGTCATGAAGGGCTGTCAAGGGTAATATAGGAATTAAATAATAAATAAGAATTAGTAATCAGTTACTTGTAGGATTAATATATATAGAGAGAAATAGTATAAATAGAATGATAAGGAAAAGAAAAATTCATTCATTCATTGGTAATAGATTTAGGATGAGTTTTTGACTCATATTGAAGAGCCACAAGCCTCTCAAAAGCTTGTACTATCTTTGTTACAATTCATCAAGGATTTACATTTATCTTTCATTATGCATTCATCCATACAATCATCTACCTTTTACATACAAATTTATATATTCACACATTTTTCTTTGCAATTTTCTATGCTATTCCATCAGATTCTTCCTAAGTCTGATCAATATCATTAGAAAAGTGGGAAGAAATGTGGGAGAATTATATCAGACAAACATAGGTCAACATGAGGCACGCGCTAGGAGATTGAGAGAAAAATATATTAGTAAACATGGGAAAAATAGTTTCAGTTTGCCTTTTGTGCAAGTGCGCATATGGTGCACCTGTTACTTAAATGCTTTTTTGCGCATTTGCCGTGCCATCCTTATTGAAATTTCCTTGCCCAGGCATGTTGTTCCTTGAGCCTCAACACCTAAGGCGCCTTCATATAAATACAGTTGTATGCTTGTAGCGCTGTCTCCAAATCGCAGTATTCTGTTGAGAGTTGGATATTTGGTCAATAATAAAAGAAATAGAGCAAACTTTCTTGTGTTTGAATGTCTGAACCTGGGGTTGGTTTTGTTTGTTTGTCTTTTGCGGTTTCTTTCTTGTACTTGTATTCATTTTATCATATCCCTATTACTTACACAAAGTGAGTTGTTATCTCTTGCTTAATTCTATTGTTTGTTATTGTAAAAACTATAGATTGTCACTTTCATGGTATGTTACCCGAACACTCTTAAACGGGTCACGTATCCGTGTCACCGTTCGGGTCATTCTATTGGAGACACTTCTTCATTATTTTTTTAATAAATTAATTTATTTTTTTTTATTTTCAATATATGCATCTAGTTTATGGGGAAAAAAAATATTTAATGCAGTGTTCCTGACTCTTTGTACCCACGTTTGACATTTAACCAGTGTCGCGGTCTTCATAATTTTGGGATTTTGTTCTGTACGACACCTAAATTTGTGATCACGTAAAGTATCTTGTAAGCATGTCTTAGATTTATCAACTGCTTCCTTGGTCCAGGTCTGGTGAATATGGATGTACTGCTTATGTGACATTTAAAGATGCTTACGCGTTGGAAACTGCTACCTTACTCAGCGTATGTATCTTTCTCCTAAAGTTCGTGTTTGTTTATGATACATAGCTATGTTACTCATACTTTGTAACTCATTCCGACATGAGTATGTGTCCAACTGTCAAAATGGTCTAATTTATGGAAATTTTTATTTTTTTGGTACCTAAGGTAACATAGACAGTCGGAGTAACAAACACAAACTACCGTTTGGTCTATGTTCTTGGCTGTTGATATGTTTCTGGCAGAATTAATCTGTGAGTTTGGTTTCACATTCAGTAGTGCTTTGCTTAGTTTTATAAGGCGCAAGGCACCCTAAGGCGCCAAGGTTCCGAAGTGCCTAGGCTGTAGGCGTGAGGCACACTAGCCTTAGGTGTGAGACGCCCTAATATCCAAAAACAAAAAGTTAAAGCTCCAAGAAATACTATAGAAGAGTTGAAAAAAAAGGAAAAGAAAAGAGAAAACATGCGGTAGGTACCGCATCAAAAAGGTTTTTTTTTTAAGTCTAAAACTAAAGGCGCTGTAAGGCTTCTAAGGCCTCTAAGGCACTATAAGGTGCTCTGAGGAGCTCGCCTTGAGGATTCAGTTTGTAACCTATGAAAGCGCCCAACTCATCACGTGATCGAGTTGCTACCCATATGCTATGCGCGTTTTTAAAAAAATAAGGTGCTTGGATTAAGGAAAATATCAATCAATTTTGAAATTGCACTTAGTTTTCCATTCATTGTCTCTAAAACACTGTCGTGGAAGCAAAATTGTAATTACATTGAACATTATTAGGCTGATAACAAAACGTCTGCATTTTTTAGGATCATTGTGATTGGACAACATTGTAACTAGACCTTAAACATACTTGACCTAAGACTCGAAAAGTTCAAAAAGTTATGACCCAAAATGACCATAATTAAATCAAGTACGCCCAGACTACATCGAACCTGAATTGGTCTGAACTATATCAACAAATTATTTATTCCCACTTGAAAGAATTGCTTCCATCTAATTAATTTTCCATATTATATTTTGGTGTTATCAACCTAAAATTCTGTCACTTTAGATCCAAAACTACCTCTAATCCATCTCAAATAATATATGTACTCAAATAGACCTGACCTTGACCCAAATCTACTCAGCTGACCAGCTTGCCAAGTCTATCGAAAGTTTTGATTGGCCAAATTGCATTTGACTTCTTAATTGAGGTTTGTTGCCGCATAACCGGGTGAAATGGTAGAACTTTTTTAGGGAGGGAGGAGCGTCCTCCCCCTTCCTCCCTCATCCCCCAAACTTTTCTCTACTATAATATGTATATACAATGATACCTTCAAAAATCATATGAATATTAGTGGTAAAATTAATGTTCTATAATTGGGAGGTCAAGAGTTCAAATCTTTCCCTCATAAAATCCAAGTTATGGATTAGTCTTTGCCCCCTGATTTTTTCATTCGAGTTTCACCATTGACCGAGTGAACCTGTGGAGCTACCCGTGTCTTGGTGTTCTTCCATTCCTCATTATGTAGACAGCTATTCAAGAAGCATAAAAATGAAATATTGGATAAGCTCCAAAATTGGACAGGGGAGGAATGAAGTAGTGTTGACGGATGAGTGAAACTTCATAGGGAACTATATGCATAGATTATATTGATTAAAATAAATATTCAACTCTATCTTTAACTGATTTTGCGTATTGTTATCGGCTTAATTTTTTTTTTTTGGTCGGTGTATAGTTGGATAACCCTCTATAAACTAAAGGGAAAGGAAAACTAATCTTTCCCTTAGGTGGTGAGAATCGTACACTTGTCTTAAGGGTGAAAGGTTAAAGACTGAAATTTCGAAACTACTTGAAATTGGTTTATGTTCTTGCTTTATATGTCTTTAACCATTGTGGAAGCATGTCATAAGGCATTAAACAGTCTCCTCAACTGCTTTGTAGTATACATCTAATATGTTGACATATCACTCCACATGCTTCATGCCTTCACTCGACTAATTATTGAATTATTCGGTGTTGTTTACTGTAGGGAGCTACCATTGTTGATCAACGAGTGTGCATCACACGTTGGGGATCATATGTAGATGAATATGACCCCTTTGATGCTTCTTGGAGAAGATCAGACAACTCCAATGACATGGTATGTACTGGTCGTTATTGGTATGTAAAGTATAAGCTTCGTATTTATTCTTCATTATTGGTATCAAGTTATTTCTTTTGTTTTTGTCGGTATATCGTAGATTATGATATTTACCCCTTCGTATATACACCTTGGCTGTATTGGGGGTCACATATGTTTCGTTTAAATTATAATTGCAACATAACAAAGACAAAACTCATTTCTAGAGGTGTTCATTCGGGTCATCGGGTTGATTTCGGGTTATGTGTTTCGGTTCGGTTGAAATCGGGTTTTGACCAAATTGTATTTTTCATGATTGTATATCTTTGAAGTTGGGTTTGGTTACAAGGTCGGGTAAATTTCAACTCATCGGTTCTGTTTTGAACACATCTACTCATTTCAAAAAAATTTAATCTATACATCGACGTCACAACTAGCAAGTTTCGACGTATATTGACATTCTTCTCAATCATGTTAGGGATATCAGAGCAACGCATTTGTTTCGACCCCTGGAGAAGCGGTTACAATGGCTCAGGAAGTTGTCCACACTATGGTAGCCAAAGGCTATGATTTAGGGAAGGATGCCTTGACAAGGGCGAGAGCTTTTGACGAGTCTCATCAAGTTTCAGCTACAGCAGTTGCTAAAGTCGCAGAGCTGAGCAATAAAATCGGGCTTACCGGAAAACTATATGCAGGTGTGGAAGCTGTTAAATCTGTGGATGAAAAGTACCATGTTTACGAGACAACAAAATCTGCTGCGTTGTTCACCGGAAGAACAGCAGCTTCGGCTGCCACAGCCGTTGTCAACAGCAGCTATTTTTCTAAAGGAGCTCTTTGGGTTTCCGATGCTCTCAGCCGAGCAGCCAAAGCCGCAGCTGATTTGGGTACTCCAGCAAATAGAAACTAAATTTACATATTGGTTTTATGTAAAAAATGTATAGCGTCTCCATATTTTAATCGACCGGGTACTGTTGGTCACCGGTATTTGTGAGTAGCAAGCGGGTTGAACACAAGAAACTCTCGGTCGATAATACATATCGGTTTGCGAATCGCTATCGACTAGTCTAAACTACTAAAAACGAACCCGTTAAGTTTGCCGTTACATGGCACTATTAACAAATAACAGTGGTCAGCCTGTTGTATCTGTATTTGATTACTAGCTAAGTATTTTGAATGTTGAAACATTATCATTATTTATTGGGAATTAATAAAAATAATATATTGGACATTTAGAGTATGTTAAAGCTACCCTACTCGTGATTTTTTATAAATATAACAATCACTCATTTTTTATAAATTATAAGTGCATTTATTTATCTAAAATTAGTTATTATTTAAAAGCTGATAAACTGAGCTGGACTTTTTGTGAATGCCAACAATTATCGGGGAAAACACAAGGTGCAAACACTTTATAAGAAAACGTGATATAACGTCTCAAAACCATATGGTAATGGGAAGGTCTCCAATACCTTATAAAGTGTGCATAACATCTTTAAATTGTCGATTTGGGATAAACCATCCCAACAAAAATATTTATTTAATCCATAAAATAAAAAAAAATGTTGTGCATAAAACAAGACAGAAATGGAATTGTTATAATTTAGATGGGGTATAGTGAAATGTAAGAGAAACAAAAGTCAATAGTGGTGATTTTCTAAATTAGATGATTATTTTACCATAACGAGGGTGTTTGGCAATTGGCTATTGGCGGTTGGCTTGTTTGACCAGCTGGAAATGTTAGCTGTTTTTGTTGGCTTTTAAGCTAGCTTAAAAAGCTAGCTGTTTGTGGAGATGTTTGGTAAATTTGAATGTTGGTTGTTGGCTGTTTATTAGAGAAAAAGTTGGTCAACAAGCCAAAAGCCAACCCAAAAAGCTACCTAGAGCAGCTTTTTCATTTTGGCTTAAAAGCCAGCTTTTCAGCTGCTTTAAAAGCCATTTACCAAACACTTTTTTGGCTGTTTGACCAACCAACAAGCCAAAAGCCAACCAAAAAGCTAAGCGAAAAGCCGATTGCCAAACACCCCAAAATGATTATAAAAAAATAAAATGTAAATTTTGGTGGTTATAAAACCAAATTTAAAATGCAAAACCAATATTGTGTTGGGTCATCGAATGGGGACATGACAATTATGTGATTTTGTAGAAAATTTGAAATGAATAAGATTATTTATAAAATAAAAGCATATAATAAAATTATAATCAAATTTATTTCAAAATTAAGCGTGTAATTCTCAAATCTTAGGTTTGAGCTGTTCGCATTTAGTAAGTGCGAACAGCTTGAAAAACTAGAATAGAGTGTTAGCACTTACTAAGTGCTAACAGTCTGTTTCGGTTTTTCAAGCTGTTCGCATTTAAGCTGTTCGCATTTACTAAGTGCGAACAGTTTCTTATCTTAAAATCAGCATGTTGACCCTGTTTGACCTGTTCGCAGTTATTAAGTGCAAACATCCACTTGATTTTTTTAACCAGCTTGCTTCTGTTTGCACTTAATAACTGCGAACTAACCCGAACATGTGTTTTGGGGTATTAGGCGCTTATATTTGGAATAAGTTTGATTATGTTCTTATTGTATGCTTTTTTTTAAGAAATAATCTTATTCATTTCAAATTTTCTAATTTTGTACTAGTGAGAAACACCAAAACTTGGCTGACACCCTCTTAAATTGAGACTAAAAGTGGGCCGGTCTAATTTGTGTGTAATAACCTTAGACGTTTTCCTTTGTTTTTTAATTCAGTTTTTGGGCATTTTTCAATTTTAACTTTTAAATGTATCAATTTTGATCTTAAAGGTATTAATTTTAACGTTAAGCAATACTTAAACATATCAATTAAAGTAAAAAATTTCTATTTGAACTTAACTGATCAATTTTAAGTTGAACTGATTAATCTCAACCTAAATATGATTCTGTTCCACAATTTTAGAACGAAGTTTTATAAAATTGTATTGTTATTCTATGATTCTATGAATGAATTTCAAACAACAAATGAATGGTCAATAAAACCATCAACAATAGTGTAAAAACTATTAACATATCAAATTTGAACTAAATACTACTCTCTCCGTTCTTTTTTGATTGTCCTATTTGAAGATTTCACACAAATTAAGAAAGGTGGAATCTTTGTAGATAGTGGGTATTATTTTAATAAGAAAGATGAGATCTTTGTAGATAGTGGGTATTATATTATTAAGGAAGGTGGAATCTTTATAGATAGTTGGTATTATTTTATTAAAATAGTGGTGTGAATTAATAATTGTATTGGTATTATGAGAGAGAAATGAGGGTTAAATGAGGAATAAAGAGAGTATATGAAAGATAAAAACTTTTCAAAATAGGAAAGTATTCTAAATATGACAAACTTATTAAACTGTCCGTTATAGTAATGTGGACAAACTTAAAAGAACAGAGAAAGTATACAATATATCTATGCAATTTGAATACTTAGTTTTAAAACGACAATTGAAGATTAGAATTTCAAAATTGAGTTAGATTATAAAACATCATTTTCAAATTATATGTCACAATTCAACTATTAACGTATTCAATTTGAACTAAAACCTATACTATATCTTTACAGACTTTGAAATATTTATTTTGAAAACGATAATTAAAGCTTATACGTTCAAAATTTAGTTGGATCATAAAACATCAATTATCTTTTTGTGCGTCATAATTTAACTATTAACATATTCAATTTGAACTATT
This sequence comes from Amaranthus palmeri, assembly GCA_019776075.1. Taxonomy (NCBI): domain Eukaryota; kingdom Viridiplantae; phylum Streptophyta; class Magnoliopsida; order Caryophyllales; family Amaranthaceae; genus Amaranthus; species Amaranthus palmeri. Next base: position 109,937 of record JAAKBH010000119.1, read on the forward strand.
TACAAATATATATTTAAACATGTTGAGGAAAGAGTTATATTACTATTATTGATTGATGAATAAAGACTACAAGTACTCATATGTTCCATTAGAACCATTATGTTACATTGAATAAAAGTACTTGTATTGTACAATGTTTTAACACTATTATTGATAGTGTTATTGACCATTCATTTGTTATTTAAAGTTCATCCATAGAATATTAAAAATAATACCAATTTTTTCACTTCATTCTCAAATTGTTAAACAGAACACAATTAGGCAGAAATTGATCAGTTTGATGTCAAAATTGATCACAAATAAGGCAAAATTGAACTCTTTTTTTTTTCTTAATTGATCTTTTAAAAAAAGTTTAAAGTTGAAATTAATACCCTCTAAGGTCAAAATCAATAACTTTAAGAATAAAATAGAAAAATGTCCACTATAAAAAGAGAAAGCATATGAGGTTGATACACGCGCGAATTGAACCGCCCCCACTACAAAAAAAAAATGCAAAATTCTGACCAAAACCCACCGACTACTCACTTTTAGTCGAAAAATTCCGACTACTTTTCCAACTAACACATGTTAGTCGGAAATTTCGACTAAATTGCAACTAAATGTGTTTTTGGTCGTAATCTCAAATTAAAAAATAAAAAATATAGCATTAATTATCACCGAACAACCACCGACCAACTTTTAGTCGGTAATTTTTCCGACCACTTTCCTACCAAAAGTTGGTCGGTAGTTGGTCGATGATAATTTTTCATTTTTTGATTTTTTTTGGTTGACTAAATATAGATATAAGTTGAAAACATTTAGATGTATAATACAAAAGCTGTTGTGGTGTAGTGGTTACCACAATGGTTTGCAGCCCAAAGGTCCCTAGTTTAATTCAACCCAACATATTTTATTAAAATTTTATCTTATACTAATAGTTTTGCATTATTAATTTATTTTTTGTCTTACTAGTTTAATTTGTCGGTACTCAAAAAGTTAAATTTGTATTATTAATATACTAGATTATACCTCTGCGATGCACGACTTTATTAAAATTTCTGACATATTTGTAAAAATAAAAAATAAAAAATTTACGGCTTTATGTTTTAACCACTTCAAAATATCCTATACTCATTTAATAAATAACATTATAAAGATTTTAAAAAAAAACTTGAAAAAAATAAAATAAAATATACCTTTATGACTTTCTAATAAATTAAATGATGTGACATAAAAAGTAAAAAATTAAAAATTAGTAAAGTCAAAGATATTAATAGTAGTCATTACACAATGACATCAGCTTTAAGTTTTTTTAAGGGAAATTTTTTATTGACAGAATAACACGTAAGTAATTTTAATAAGTGATGACATCATCAGTGTTTTATTTTAGTAATAGTTATAGATTAATAATATACAACTAATAATAATAATAATAATAATAATAATAATAATAATAATAATAATAATAATAATAATATTAAAAATAAAATAATAGTAATAATAATAACAACAACAACGATATACTTTTACGACTAATAATAACTAATACGACTAAATAACTAATCTATAAAGAATACTATTGAAGAAACGAGACTGACACATGTCAGCCTCTCCATCAACGTTTTCCCACCCATTTACTCTGAATGACAATTAATTATTTGGTGAAAATAATTTCCAAAAATACTTGAATTTATTTAAGTGTGTAGAATAAACATTGGACATCTTTATATATGATTTCTAATATTATTTCCAAAATACTATTTAATATAACAAGATTATTTTCTAAATTTGTTAACCGTATAAAAATATTGTTCTTGAAAATATTTAAAATATTAACAAATTACTTTCTTTATAAACTTTAAATTAAATAATCTTTAAAATAAATATTATACAAGCTTAAAATTAACTCAAAATCTTTTTTTTCAATTTCCGTGCATAGCACGGGAATCTATCTAGTAAAGTACTAATAATGCACTAATATGACTAATAATAACTAATACGGTTAAATAACTAATATAATAAAGTACTAATTAGGGATGGTCATGGGGCGGGTTTGGGGCGGGTCCAACCAGACCCGGACCCGGACCCTAAGGGTCCAAAATTTTCAGACCCGGACCCAGACCCTCCGAATCTGATGGGTCAAGGGTCCTTAGTGGGTCCTTGGTAGGTCTAAAAAAAGTCTCTTTGATTTGTCAAATTTGAAACATATGTAAGTCATTATATTTTTCGATCCATCCCAGCGACATTGGTGTGTGTGCAAGTTGATTGTTGAGGTGTGTCAACGTGGGCGCCAGGTGGGTACTAGGTGGCGCCGCGTGGGTATGACGTGGCACTTTCATTTCAATTTTTTTCCCGTCAAACTAGGTGGTCGGTAATTTGGAAGGAAAATTTTATTTTATTTTTTTTGTCATTTTTGGTTGAATTCTTAAATAGTGCTTGGCGACTAAATTCCGACTATATGGGTAGTCGGAAATTTCCGACTGTTTTCCTACTAAAATGATTTACCAACCAATCTGAGCCGACTAACCCTGAAAAGTCGGTATAACTCTATACTGACTAAACTCCGACTATTTTGGGTAGTTGGAAGTTTACATTTTTTTGTAATGCCCACTCTTGATCTCAATTCGAGACGGTCTTAGCCAAGACTAGCTGAGTGAGAAATTGAATGGTCATATTAACCCTATAAATACAGGGTATGGAAGATAAACTTATACAATTTTTTGACTTTGCTCCTACACAACACAATTTTTCATTCAACAACGAACCATGGAAACCCTATGGGCAATAATTTCTTATTGATGCAAAAAAACTAGAAAGAGACAATACAACTTTTATGTAATGACCTTTTAGGCTTGAATAAAAGGAAAAATTAAGACTCCTCGGAATTTCAAATTTTCTACTATATTTTAGGTAATTAGTTACAACTTACAATTACATAAAACAAATAAACAAACTATGCCGATTTCTCTTTCTCCCTCTCTTGCTCCACACGAAGTTTCTCTCGTTTCCCTTAAACTTCCCTAAGTCTAGTTACAACAATTCTCTCTTAAACCTTATTACAAACACCAAATACTCAACGATAAAATTAATAAGTTGCAAAAAAATATTTTGTGTAATTTATTTGGATCATATTATGGAAGGAAAAATATATAGATATAAAATTTTATTAAATTCATTTTAACGTATACTTTCTTATATACGTGTAATATGGAGTTCTTGGCCAACAAGTTGTAATTTAGTTTATACTTTATAAAGCCCAATTACTTTCTGGGCTCTAGGTTGTATATATATATTCTTGCTAATTATCAATGGGATACAAAATCATTACACAAAATCTCATAAGAGACGGTCTATAGGATAGACCACAAAATTGGGCCAGCCCATTTCCCTTAACTGATTTTTTTATTATCATATCAATTATATTATGTTATAATCCTAAATGTAAGGTATTATAACCTCGAATATACTATTCTATAACCCCAAATATAAGTTATTATAACCCCAAATAATTTATTATAACCCCAAATATACTATGTTATATTTTGGGCTGGGCTTCATGAATTCCGTCTATAGAATAGACCGTCTCCCATGAGACTTACTTAAATCATTAACCCTAAAATCTTATCAATATATTTTTTTATAATTTTTATGATTTGTATTTAGAGATATTGAAACTCGAAAATTATTTTGAAAACTGCGTAAAAAGTAAAATGGAAAGAATAGAGAAAGTATTATTTTTATGGGAAGAACAGAGAATAGTATAAACGTCTTTCAAGAGCCTAGTTCATATCTCCCTTTTAACTTACAAAATCATCAATCAGTTTTTTTTAATTTATAAATTGGGCCAGCCCCAAAACTTGAGACGTTTATTGTATAGACGGTCTCAAGTAAGAATTTGTGTTTTATGTATTGTTATAATTAAGATTGAAGTTGGGACTTGGGAGACCATACTTAATCCAAAAGGCCAATTCAATTCAATGCAATATAATTTTATTTTAAATTTAAAATACAAGTTGTAAGAAAACTTATTAGCTTACAATAGAGGCTTCAATGATTTTTTATTTACTTGTAATATATAGTATTTTTTATAAACTAGCGCAGGTATTAGTTGGGGAGTTTTTTGACTGCGTATATCGCTCTTTTAGTCTTTACTCCCTCGCCTTGGGGATACGGGTGTGATTTGTCCGCATCTTTCATGAAAAAGAAAAATCTCCATTCAAACTCTGACTTGCGCGGGATACCATAAAGATTTTTTTTTATATTTGACTAAAATAATAACAGCCTTACATGTTGGCACTTTATTTTGTCCATCTGTACTTTATCAACCATTAGCCGACAATCTAAAAGTCATGGCTAACGCCGAATATAATACTAGTGCCGCTCCGCAGCAATTAGGCAAATTGCTGCCCAATTCTAACACATTTTTTTAGGTTTTATCTGTTAAATTATTTTGGGACAACATATCCTCACAAGCTAATTCCCAACTTTTTTTTATTTAATTATAAGATAAGCTAAGAGAAGTAGTAGAGGGCTTAAAGAGAAAAGTGATAAGAATTGAATTTAGAATTTAATTTGAGAATAATGGTATATGTTATAATTAAAATAAAATATAATTCTCCAAGCTAATATACAACTGAGTGTTAGTTTATTAATTATATAACATATTTTGGGATCTTAACTATCTGTTTAAATTTTGATTGAATTGGTTTCTTAGCATGATATCAGATCCTGGTATGAGGAGGGTCTGTGTCGCATCCACACTTCAAGTCTATAGGGCTATGTTCAAAATAAATTCTATAATTCGATATTTACCCGATCTTTTACCCGAATTCGAATTGACCCGACGTCAATATGAATTTAAAATTTATATTGTTCATACGTAAATGGTATAAATAAAATGATTATATTAGTAATGACATATTGCCATCATTGCCTCTAAATGTGTTTTTGGTTGAAATTGAATTGTGTATGATTTGTAGGAATTATTGTTCCTAGATTTTTCTATTTTTGGCTTTTATTAGGGTCCATATAATACTAATACTTCATTCGTTCCATATTAGTTGTAATATTGGTAAAAATAACACTATTCATTCATTACTCTTAATTTGTGATTAGTTTTTAATCTATATAGGTTCAAATATAGTCAAGTGAAATCTTATTGAATTCGTCTCATTACTAAAATTATTAATATTAAATTTTTATAATTTTTTATTATACATAATTAGAGATATTAAAAATTGAATTAGCATATTAAACTGCGTGATAAAGCAAATGTTGCAAGTAAATTGTAACAGAGGAAATATATAAGAACTCCATACTAGGATTTTAATAATTACAACAAGGTTGATCATATGTTAATACTTAATACATAGGAACTTCACCTCAAATAATACATAGAAACTAAAGAAATCCGACCTTTCTTTTATTTTAGAAATTCAGAAATAACATATCTTGAACATATAACAGTAGTATTAGGAAACCAATATTACGTAAATTTATTATGTAAATTTTCATTTTAACTAATTATTGGAAGCACCAAAATTTTCATTTTAACTAATTATTGGAAACCAATAATCGTATTGATATTTTTGTGAGATTTTATACTTATATTTTTTTTAATAATTTAAATGATATCAATAGTTTTGGATTGAAATTTTGTTGATTAATATATGCTCACCTTAATTCTAAACTAAACTAACCAAAATCAATCGTGTTTTCAAATTGAACATATAATACAATACACTAAAACAAAACACAACTAATATAAACAATTCAAAAATCGTTAAGTTGTCATTTTTTCACGAGATATTTTTCCTAGCTCCTTTAAGAAAATAAGATGACCATATGAATCTTAAATGTTTAGGATGATTATAAGATGATTCATTTAACTATCATTAAAAACTTTAGTTGATACTATAACATATAGTAATAAAATTTGAAAAATAATGTAATTAATAGTAGTATACTAGTAGGTAATAAAAATGTACAAATTTTTATATTTGATTTTTAATTTACAAAGCATCATTGACCTATATATTTGTTTAAAAGAATATTCACTCATTTACAAATTAATTATATTATTTTTAAATATACATTAAAAAAAAGTTCACTAAATTAAATGCCAATTATATCGTAGATACATTATACAATGACTCATTGCTTTATCATTATTATAATGAGAATTATATAAAAAAGGTTAGAATTCCAACTTTCATGAATGTATAAAATATGTATATTAGGAAATATAAAATTAACGTAACATTATGTCGGACTTGATTTAAAAAGTTCACTAAAATGATATATTATTATTGTTTGATTTAATGGATGACTAGACTAGTTTCAATTTAATTTAGAAATGTAAGAATACGTACATATTTTCTTCGTTTCATAATACCTGCTACTGATAGTGACATTTTCTCACACAACATGTCACACTCAATTTCAAGTATTATGGAATCGAGAAAGTATTATGAAATGACACTTGGAATAAATGCTTATATGAAGTGACAAATGACACAAATGCTTATGGAAGTGACGCTTGAATCAAATGCTACTATAAAATAACAAATAACACAAATGCTTATGAATTAATATATTGTATGATGATCAGTTAATTAATTAGACCTTGTTTTATATGTCATTTTGCTAGGGTATTCACAATGGGAGTAGTGGGACTACAATGTTTGGCTAGTGCAGCGACTATTTATCCCTCTAAAAAAATGTTCATCCCTGTAACTATGATATATGATGTTTTAAGATCTATAAATAAGCATTAATTATATTACTAAAACAATATTCAGATAGAAATTTAATGGAGAGACATGTACTCCTAGATTAAATGACTAAAATGTTTTACTAGTGCATCCACTATTTGTCTATCTAGATTTAATTAATTGGGACTAAAAAAAATTTATACTTGATTTATCATGAAAATCTACGAGTTAAAATATATATTCATTGAGATCTTATTAAGTTCTTCTCGATGTAAGAATTAAAATATATACTCTTTATATGTTTTTATTAAATGAATAAATAGATATTGAATTTCGAAAATATATGGTTATTTAACAAATAGATATAATTTCGAAAATATGATTATAAATGACTTAAGTTAAAAATGATTATGAATGATTATATATGTTTTTCCATTTCGCTTCAATTTGTAGTTTATTTTGATACTTTTCTTTAGGGACAAAGGGGTATGTTGCTCCCTATCTCCCATGGTTGTTAGTGCATTACTAACAACTACTTGCTCCACTTCTCGTAGATCTTAATAACTGTATGCCCTAGCAAATAGTTGGACACTGGACCGTCGATTAGTAAGAACAAAGCGTGCTATTGTTCAGGGCCTCGTATTTTTAGGGCCAAAATACTTATTTTTATGTATATAAGTGATATTAATTTGAATTAAATATATATATAACTTACATTTTTTGATAAGTCATATGAGTTTTTAGTGCTTTTTTTATAAAGTAGTTTAAATATTAGCAAAAAGAAACAAAACGTGTATTATATTATGCATTACGCCTTGAGTCTTAAGGGGCTTCTTTTTATCTTTTGCTTTGGGCCCAAAATAAACGGGACGGTCCTAGTTGGACATGCAAGTAGTGTCGGTGCCAAATCATTTCACAACTGATGTGGCATTGTGTTGGTGTCAAGAGGTAGTACCACATGCCTATAGGCCTTGTGAAACAATATCAATATTAATGAATTTTTGGCTTTGTTAAAATCTAAGAATGAGAGACAAAACAGAAAAAGATTTGAAGCTAATTTCTTGATTCATTCAATCAACTAAACTGTTGAGAGAAAAAAGTTCAGCCCAAATCTATATTTAGAGTTGTAACAATATATATTTAGAATCGGACTGGACTTTTGAAAGATATCTTTACAAAAGACAGTCTCAAGTAAAAATTTTCGATTAACAATAGCAATATTATTTTCGATAATAATATTAAAGTAATAAATATGAGATTTTTTTAATGATTTTTTCTAAATATATAATTTTTTTTTTGAAACGAAAGGGAGGCTTAGATTAAGAAGAAAAAATATCAGAGTACAAAATGTCACTAAGCCAAACAGGACACTCGTCCCAAACCCTATCAACTACGCCACTAACGGCCCAACGAGCCAACCTATGGGCTCCGCTATTGCAAGCTCTAAAACAAAAGGAAAAGACAATAGAGGAAAAATGGCCTCCAATAACTAACAAATTATCTAAAACGGCTTGGACAGAATAATGACGACGCCCACAACCATTTAAAGAATCAATGACCAATTTGCAATCCCCTTCTAAAATAATGCTGGGCCAATGATGGGAATCAGCTACGGAAGCAGCCCAATGTAAAGCCTTAGCTTCGGCTTCCTCAACTAACCCACCAAACCAAATAGTCTTCGATCCAGCCAAGAGAAAAGAGCCACTGGAATCCCGAGCAATAAACCCCAGCCCATACTTATCATCTTCCTTATTATAAGCCGCATCAACATTTATTTTCACCACATTACAAGGAGGACACAACCACTTCTCGGGCCTCTTAATTCCCGCACTCGAACGAGGCTGACCCAAAGCTGAACGATACTCAGCAGCCCAATCTAACGCACGGTGAATACCAATCCGAGGGTGAAGCTCAATATGATCAAAAACCATGTCATTCCTTAATTTCCAAAGCTGCCAACAAAGAGTAGAAAATTGCTCCGCAGCTAACCAACCGTGCTTGTTTAAAACGTCGTCAAACCAATCACGAAATGAGTTAGTCAAAACACTAGGGGCCTCTCGATTAGCTTCAGACCAGAATTTCAAAGTCCACGAACAATCACGCAAAATGTGGGCCAAATCTTCCTTCAATCCACAACGAACGCAGCACTCAAAATTAGGAACTCCACGCTTTCGCAAATTGACGCCATGAGGGATAATATCCCAACTTGCTCGCCATACAAACTCACGGACTTTAGGGGGAACTTTGAGCTTCCAAATCTTCTTCCAAATCGGATCATGACCTAAGAACACGAAACAACCTCATTAGACATAGAGATATAAGAATAAACATCTTTGACCCTAAAGAGGCCATCCGGACTAAGAGCCCAACAACGCTCATCATCGGCCCCAATAGCACTAATGGGCATATGAAGAATCTTTTCCGCCTCAAAAGGAAGAAAAGTCGATCGAACCAAAGCCTCATTCCAAGAATTAGAAACCGGATTAATAAAAGAATCAAGAGTAGTATTAATAGGAAAATCAAGCCGAGGAGAGATGACCCTTCCCGACCCACTCCCATAAACCCAAGCATCTTTCCAAACTTTAATCGATCGCCCATTACCCACTTTCCACCGAACACCCTTATCAAGAACAACACGAGAGCCCCAAAGGCTACGCCAACCGAAGCTAGGCCGAAGCCCCACCCCAGCCGACCATACATCTCCCTTAGGAAAATAACGGGCTTTTAACACACGCGCCAAAAGAGAATCCGGACGAGAATGGATACGCCATAATTGTTTAGCCAACATAGCTTGATTGAAAAGCTCAAGATCCCGAAAGCCCATCCCTCCATGATCTTTAGAAAAACATAAATGGGCCCAAGATTTCCAATGGATCCCTTTTCTCTCCTTAGGGATACCCCACCAAAATTTTCTCACAATGCTCTCAATATCTTTGCACAAACCGCTAGGAAGTTTAAAACAACTCATGGCGAAAGTGGGGATGGATTGAATAACCGCCTTAATAAGGATTTCCTTCCCCGCACGAGAAAGCATTTTCTCCTTCCATCCTTGCAATTTTCTCATAATACGATCCTTAATGGAACCAAAAGAGAGCCTCTTAGATTTATCAAAAATAGTGGGTAACCCGAGATATTTATCATGAGAAAGAACCTCCTTAAAGCCCAAACAACCACTAATATGCAACCTAATATGACCATGGAGCTTATTACTAAAAGAAATCTCGCATTTTTCCAGATTTATCTTTTGACCCGATAACCACTCATATTTGTCAAGAATGCCTTTAATAGTCTTGGCCTCATCAATAGAAGCTTTGGTGAAAATGACACTGTCGTCGGCAAAAAAGAGATGGGTAATGGCCGGGGCCTCCCTAGAAATCGAAACACCCCCAAGATTGCCCCTAACATGCGCCTCATGAATCAAAGCCCCTAACCCCTCCGCACAAAGAAGAAAAAGATACGGGGAAAGCGGATCTCCTTGGCGCAATCCCCTACTAGGAGCAATAGTATCCGTCAAAGCGCCGTTTACCAAAAAAGAGTAAGTGACCGTCGAAACGCATTCCATGACCCTCGAAACCCAAAGAATCGGAAAACCCAACTTAATCATGATACCCCTCAAAAAGTCCCACTCTACACGATCATAAGCCTTACTCATATCGAGTTTTAAGGCCATGAACCCACGAGACTTAGCCGAATTAGTTTTCAAGAAATGGAAGATTTCTGACGCTAATAAAATATTGTCCGAAATGAGCCGTCCTGGAACAAACGCGCTTTGATTATCTTGAATTATATCGGGAAGAATCACTTTGAGACGATTAGCCATAACCTTGGACATTATCTTGTAGGACACATTACATAAACTTATCGGCCTCAGGTCCTTCAAATCTTGGGGTTTCTTAACTTTAGGTATTAAGACAACATTAGTGTGATTAACTCCCTCCGGCATACCTGCACCATGGTTCAAAAAATTGAGAACCATCCCCAAAACATCATCACCGATCAAATCCCAAAACTTGGTATAAAACATCACCGGAAAACCGTCGGGACCCGGGGATTTGCTAGGATGCATTCCCTTCAAAGCCGAAAGAACCTCCTCCTTTGTATAGGGACGAAGAAGAAACTCACGCATATCATCTTTAACCCGAGTCTCAATATTATCAATAAGAGAAAAAGAAATAGGATCCCTAGACGATGAAAAAAGATCTTTGTAATAATCCAAAACCACCCGCATCATGGAATCTTGGCTAGTTTGAAGATGACCAAAAGAATCTTTAAGGGCTTCAATTCTATTATGCTTACGCCTTTGAGAAGCTCGGTAATGGAAGTACGCCCTGTTCTTATCACCATCACGGAGCACAAAGGGCCGACTCCTTTGCCAAGCCTCAGTCTCAATCTTCCTCCTAACATCTCTTAATTCCTCTTCCACCCTCCTCTCCTCCTCAAGAATGGAATTAGATTGGACCATCCACCGAAGACGCTTGAGCCGTTTTTGAAGCCAACGATGCCTTCTATGTAAGTGTTTAAAAGTAGCCCGGCCCCATTTATCCAAAGAACGCCCACAAAAACTCAGACGATCCGACCAAGAAGAACCCCCCAAACTCACGGCCTCCCCCCATGCTCGAGCCACGACCCCTTCAAACTCACCAACATGGAGCCACTTCGCCTCAAATTTAAAAAGACGATCAGCCCTCATCCAATCCCATTTATCATTTCCAACCGCATCGTTTGCCAAGATCACTATAGGAAGGTGGTCAGAGGAATCCCAAACCAAGTTATTCACCTCAAAAGACGGAAAAAGATCAATCCAAGCCTCATTAGCTAAAGCTCGATCCAATCGTTTTTCAACAAAATTATCCGTACGACGATTGGACCAAGTAAACGTATATCCCGTGCATCCAAGATCACGAACCCCAACCGCATCAATAGCTCCTCTAAAACCCATAAGAGACCCGTTGTCACAAGGATTCCCGCCCCTTTTCTCGGCTTCATAAAGCACCTCGTTAAAATCACCAAAAACAACCCAAGGCATGAAAGAACTAGACCCCAAGGATTTAATCAAAGCCCACGTCAACTCCTTTTGCCCATGCTCCGACCATCCATAAATACCGGTGCCCCTCCAAAACGCCCCCGACCCGTGCTTAATTTCAAAGTCAATAAAGCGATCCTCCGTAGCACGAATCCTCACATCAACCTCCTTGGACCATAAAAGAGCCAAACCCCCAGCTCTACCCTCGGCCTCGACCCACACCCCATTCTCAAAGTCGACTTTACGCAAAAAATTTTTCATCTCACAGTCCCAGCTCTTGGTCTCGCACAAAAACACGATATCAGGAGAGTTTTGACAGATCAAGTCCCTCAAAGAGCTAACCGCCGCAGGACTCCCCAGCCCACGACAGTTCCAAGAAATGATTTTCAACATTGGCCCCCGAGAGCCCAATCAGTGGGGCCCGCCACCTCAAGATTTTCCTTCCTAACATCATCATCCACATCCATCGCCACTCCACGGCGCTTAACTGCTATAGAATCCAGAATGCTGCTAGTATCCTCCTCCTCAAAGTGTCTGATCATACGTTTGCCCCCCTGTCCCACACGTTTACTTGACCCACTACTATTGCAAGGCGACCCTTTAGGCTTCCGTTTCCAACGACGACCATAGACCCCCTTCGCCGTGCCTTCCTGATTAATCGCACTAACCCCAACCCTGAACTGCTCACTAGAACAAAACCCACTGCTAACCTCTTTTACCATCGTCGAACCATCATGAGACTCCAAGAAACCATCGACAACCCCCTCATCACCAACCGGTTCAACAATCCCCAAATCCTCTCGAAGCCCACTATTAACTTCCTCATTGAGTTTATTCAAGCCTTCCCCCTGCGGCACTTCTCCAATAGAAATCCTCTCAAAGAAATCGGTCATGGCATTCAAGGTCTTAGTCCCCACACGTTTTTTAGTAAACTCAGCACGCCTCGAAACAAAAATGGCCACATTATCCTTCTGACCCCCAGTACCAGCCGTCCCAGTTGTACCAAAATCCCCATCATCTTGAGCCTTCTTCCAAGGCGAAGCACGCAACGACACACTAAACTTACGCTCCGGCGTAGAATCTCCATTGTATTCCACGCATTCATTAGAACCGTGCCCCATACGGCCACAATAGAAACAAAAAAGGGGCAGGCGTTCATATTTTACAGGAATGGTACACACCTTGCCTCCTCTAATTCTAATCTTCACACTATCTTTAAGCGGTTCTCGAACATCCAGTTGCACCCTGATACGAAGGGACTTATCAAAACGAATCTTGCTCTGTTTTTCCATCTCCATAAAACGCCCCAAACTATTCCCCAGAAGCTTCCCATTCTCCATATTATCCCGACCTTTGAAGGGGACATCGTAGAATCTCACCCACATAGGAAGAAAGTAGATCTCTAAATCAGACGGCTTGATCGCCATATCAATTTCGGCAAGAACCAACGGAAACTTGTCGAAATGCCACGGTTGCCCTTGCAATATCTTCAATTTATCTTTCTAATGAAAGAATTGTATTTGATACAAGTTACGCCCTATATTAACAATGTCAACTCCATGTCTAACATACCAAACACTTTTCATGGTTGTGATAAAAGCATTTGGGTTTGGGTTTCTTTGAGTCCAGAGGCGCCCAATTAAGCCCAACTCCATCTTGTCATTCTCTGTCTCCTCCTCCTCGCCCTGTTCTACCCAATCAAGAACATCCTCCCCCGATGCCCCATTCTTCTCAACCCCTGGTTCTTGGATACCTTCAACCTGGTTCTTGGTACCCGAATTCGAAGCCTCCTTCATCACTAAAACTTCTCCAGGAGAAAGCCGATCCCTGGGAACATGCATGTTATCAACACAATTGTCTCCCATTATCATCCGTGACATGAAGTCACACACAAACTCCCAAACAAGAAGACGAAAGCCCTAAAGAAACAGGGATGAAACTCTCACAGAGCCTCTAGGGAAATCCTAGAGAGAGAAACTCTAGAAAGACTTTTAGCAATCTCTAAATATATTTGAATAATAAACTTATTTTAATGTATAAATATGAGTTTATCTAATTTTGAACCTAAATTATGAATTTGCACTATCATAAATTAACTATAAAATATAATTTGAATATATTTTTCCTTATGCCGTTTTTAAATATCAGATAAGAAAGATTAAACCAAAACTAAAATAGAAACATGGATATTCAAACAAAATTATATTTGAGTTTGCTAATTCATATTGATATTCAAAAATATCGCGAAAGTATATTAATTATATTTTAATATATGAAAGAAAAATAAAGAAAAGTATAAAAATAAATTTTTAAATATTAAAAATGTCGATCCCTAAAATTGATATTTGAATCGATATACCATGTCCAATTGACGAAATCCAATTTAATGGCTCTACTTTTAAAAAAAAATTTTAACACTATTTGAAAAATAAAACCCGATAATTTAATATTAGAATCAATTTCGTTATTAATGTATTACCCACCCTTTTCAAATATCTGAAAAAAAATTTGTAATATATACTATGGAATTATGAATGGAAAAACCTAATTAGCATCTCTTTTGGAATTTTATTTTTGAAAGTACACAAGAAAAAAAATATAGTACTCTCTCTACATTTTAATACATTTTAATGATGAATATATAAATAGAATGAATTTCTTTGAGAAAAGAAAAACTTTTAACAAAGTCAATATGTTATTGACTTATTATTGTAGGAATTATTCTTTATCAAATATTATCGATAACAATTTCATTTGACCTAAAGATTTTTTTGTAGGAAAATCTATCCTATAATTAACATTATGTTTTCTTCATAATGCTTTTCTCTTCATTTTATACCATCATATTCAGAAAAGGAGCAAAAATTGACAAATTATATAAAGACCCTGAGCAATTTTAAAAATTATAATATTTTTCTAACAACTTTGTATTTTTCAACATTTAACATATACTAAGTAATTTAATATTAAGGTCACTAATTTTTCGAGACCCAATACAGTCAAACATGTTAAACATGCTCAGAACCTCCCATGATCATATTATATGACATGTATGAGGTCACTACATTTGATGGGTATTTTTAATATGCCTTTATGATAATAGATATGTCTCCTTTGTTTGACAAAGAGGCAAACATAAATCCTTAAAAGATGACTTAGTTTGATTTTAAATTTTCTCAAAATAAATTGGAGAAAAGTGGGGGGCTATGTTGATCTTATAGTCATGGAAGAACAAGTGTGACCATTTCCAATTGTCCTTATTCTAGATAATGGTTGAACAAGTCCATTCCAAATTCATAAATCAATTTCCATAAATCAAGCCATTAATTTTATATTGTACTAATTAAATGTATATTTTAGTCCTTTTCAACCTTTTGAGGCTTTTATAATTTGTATGTAGTGTCAATTGCTTGTAGACATGTAGTGGTCTATTACACTATTAGGGACCATTGTAGATTAGTAGAAGATATATGTAGGACATGGTGTCCTTAAATTTTTTTATAGGGATTAGATTAACATTTGTTGATGTCAATTCAAAATTTGTTAGGATTTTATTAAGTTTATACAATTTAATGTATTCATTGGTTTCTTTTTAATGTTTTATTTGTTAATATTGGGTTACTAATTATTACTCTAAAAATTCCTAATCAATAACCGTGATTTGTAAATCACCATAAAAGGACAAAAGAAATAATAATAAAATAAACAAAACCAAAAAGATAAATTAAAATAACAAAACTCTCACCCTATTAAATTCTACCACATATACTAAGACCTTCTGTTATTACTCTATCTGTTCTTTTAAGTTCTTCTACCTTACTATATTTTCAAATGTTCTTCCATTTTCGAATACTTTCTATTTTTTGAATGTTTTCATCCGACTTTTACCCCTTAAAACCTCACTTTCCTTACTTCACTCTACTATTTAATTATTTTCTCTCTCATACTTTCAATACAACTATTACTTTACACTACTATTTAATTATTTTTTCTCTCATACTTCAAATACAATCATTACTTCACTCTAATATTTAATTAAAATAATACTCACTACAACCCCAAAGATTCTATCTACCTTAATATTTGTGAAAAACCCAAAGTGAAAAAACAAATAAGATCAGAACAAGTAGTTGTTAACTTTATATTTTATTCTTAATTTATGTATTAAAATATAGTCAAATGAGATCGTGTTTGATTCGTCTCAACATAAGGTTTATTAATATCTATTTTTATAATGTTTAAATATACACAATTATCGCTATTCGGTAATGAATTAGTGAATTGACTAACGCGCTAAAAGTAAATGAGACATTTGAAATGTAGCAGAGGGAGTAGTATTTGTTGATCAACTTGAACTTATTAAAAGTGAATCAAAATTAATTACTAGTATGAGATTATTTAATTATAATATGAAAGTAAATTTTAAGGAAAACACCTATGAAAACCTAATGGAACTTAATAGTACAATTATATAATCTCATTTTAACATAATCGTGTGGAATTTGGCTTGACTTATTTGAAAAAATAGAATTATGTACGTATAAATTGAATACAAGCTTGAAATATCAAGTTTTTCTTTCACATGATCACTTCTTTTTTCATATCCCTCTAAATTGTCCTTGTCCTTTAGGTTTAAGACTCATATACCTTTTTAAGTTGTCTGATTGTCTGAATGAGTATTGTCTCATTTTGAAAAAGTGTTATAAAAATACAAGTTTTTATTTTATAAAAATAAAAATAAATGATATACATTTAGTAAATAAGTTACATATGATAAATTCAAGTCCTTACTGTACAATAAAAGTGATCTTCGTGTTCAGCGATCTTCTTAACTTGAATTTAGTAACGAGAAGGAATTAAATTGACTTTATACAAATTCTAAGTAAGATAATCTTTCTAAAATATCATTTCCTATAAGAAGTGATTTGGGAGAAAGATTGGATGCCTTCTCATTATCATCATAAGAATATATACAGGATTAATCTATGGTTTTTAGGAAATTAAATAATTACAATATATTCCTAATATTATATTCTAACATATAAAGATACACTAAATAAATAATATATGCAAAATATTCTTTGACAATATTTATTATTCTAGCACACCCCCGCAGTCGAATCGGGAGGTTGACGAACACTGAGACTGGAACGAAAATCTTCAAAGAGAATTTGCGGAAGACCTTTGGTAAAAATATCAGCTATCTGAAAACGGGAGGGAACATGAAGAACACGAATATCACCCCGTTTGACTCGTTCACGAACAAAATAAATGTCCATCTCAATATGTTTAGTGCGCTGATGATGAACTGGGTTACCCGATAAATAAACAGCACTAACATTATCACAATAAACAAGAGTAGCAGTAGTAATAGCACAACGGAGCTCAAGAAGTAAATTACGAATCCAGCATGTTTCAGAAACCACATTAGCAACACCACGATATTCTGCTTCGGCACTGGATTTAGAAACAGTGGGTTGGCGCTTAGCAGACCAAGAAACAAGATTATCACCCAAGAAAACACAATAACCAGAAGTAGAGCGGCAAGTATCAGGACAACCGCCCCAATCAGCATCAGTATAAGAAATAAGAGAAGAGCTAGAGGATTTATACAATTGCAAACCATGAGAAAGTGTACCCTTAATGTAACGAAGAATGCGATGAAGAGCAGCCATATGTTCAACCCGAGGATCATGCATAAAGAGACATATCTGCTGAACGGCATAAGAAGTATCAGGCCGAGTGAAGGTGAGTTACTGCAAGGCACTAGCCAAACTACGATACAGAGTGGGATCAGAACAAGAAGAACCAGCATCAGCACGGAGTTTGCTGGTAGTAGAAACCGGAGTAGAGACGGGGTTGCATTGAGACATGCTTGCTTTCTCAAGAATCTCAGTAGCATACTTTTGTTGAGAAAAATTAATAAACCTGTAGAAGTACGAGTAACAGCAATGCCCAAGAAATAACTCAGAGGACCTAAGTCCTTCATGGCAAATTCAGATCTCAACTTTTCCATAATAGACTGTCGGAGACGATCAGAGGAAGCAGTAAGAATAATATATCAACATACAAAAGAAGATAAGCAATCTCGGACCCATGACAATAAATAAACAAGGACTGATCAGATATGCTATTACGAAAACCAATGAAAGTAACAAAATCAGCAAAACGTTGATACCAAGCCCTAGGAGCCTACTTCAAGCCATATAACGACTTGCGAAAAAGACAAACATGGTCAGGATACCGAGGATCACGAAAGCCCATGGGCTGATGCATATAAACAGTCTCATTCAAATTACCATGAAGAAATGCATTTTTAACATCTAACTGATGAATAGACCAAGACTTGGAAACAACAATACTCAAAACAATACGAATAGTACTAGGTTTGACAACAGGACTAAAAGTCTCATCACAATCAATGCCCGCACGCTGAGTCTTACCATCACCAACTAGACGCGCCTTATAGCGCTCAAAAGATCCATCCGACTTAGTTTTCAAACGAAAAATCCACAATGAACGAATAATATTAGCATCAGATGGTCTAGGTACTAGTTCCCAAGTATTATTTTCAATTAAAGCATCAAATTCTTCTTGCATGGCTTGCTTCCAATTCGGGTCACGTAATGCATCTATGGGATTTTTGGGAACGGGAGAAAAAGAAACAGATAGAGCATGAGAGGTATATTTGGGATTAGGTTTAAATATGCCATTTTGACTGCGGGTGATTATTTTGGGAGGAGGAGGTGATAAAATAGTGGATGAAGAGGGTACTGGGCTGGGCCCAGTTGCTGGAGTAATAATGGGACATTGAGGGGAGGGAGGAAGGTCTGGACCAGGCCCATTTGGGATGCATCCGGCTGGATTGAAGTAGGAGCTGGTGTCTCCTGGTTTGGGCTGAAGAATATGGGCCGAAGGAGGGGATTTATTGAATTATTGTCCAAAAAATCATACTCGTGAGGAGTAAGTTTGGAACGGTTTGCAAAAGGAAAAGAGGACTCATCAAAAATAACGTGTCGCGAAATTATTATTTTACTCGATGCGACGTCATTGCACTTATAACCTCGATGTGATGACGGATATCCCAAGAAGACACATAGAGAGGAGCGGGGTTGAAGTTTGTGAATTTTGGTGGAAGGAATGAGAGGAAAACATAAGCACCCAAAAACACGAAGATGTGAATAAGTAGGAGATTTATGATAAAGTAAATGAGTGGGAGTAAGATGGCCAAGTAATTTGGATGGAAGAATATTGAGAAGATATGTGGCGGTATTTAAGGCGTGAGGCCAAAAATATGGGGGAAGGGAAGCATGACATAATAAAGTCTGAATAATATTATTGATGGATCGAATTTTTCTTTCGGATTTTCCATTTTGGGAGGATGTTTGTGGACAAGAAAAACGAAGAATAATACCCCGACTCGCACAAAATTGGTGAAAATTGTTATTGTCAAATTCACCCCCGTGATCGCATTGGAAAGATTTTATATGGAGCTCAAATTGCGTGCGAACATAAGAATGGAAATTAACAAATATATCATATACTTGAGATTTGCGAAATAAAGGAAATGTCCACAAATAATTGGTGAAATGATCAAGAAATAACACATAATATTTGTACCCGGATGGGCTTGAAACAGAAGATGTCCATATATCACTATGTATTATTTCAAAAGTACGAGTACATGTCGATGTAGAATTATAAAAGGGAAGACTAACATGTTTGCCTAGAGGGCACGATTGACAAAAAAAAGATGGATTTTTATTACATTCAATAGACTTAGAATAAGACAAAAAATCTAAGATAGTGTTTCCCGGATGACCCAAACGAGAATGCCAAGTACTAGAGGATAAAGCCGAAAAAGCAGAGGAAGATGAAGAGGTAGCTCCATGTGTCAAGTGGAAAGGATAGAGATCGCCAGTGCTATTAGACCGCATGATTATATTCTTTGTGTCCAATTCCTTCACGGAAAAACCGGAAGGATCAAACTCAATGGAAACATTATTATCGCGAGTAAATTTTCGGACAGAAATAAGATGTTTAATGAGTGTGGGAGAATGGAGAACATTTTTTAAGACTAAAGGTTGGGATGGGGAAGGGATAGATACATGACCATGACCTTTTACGGGAAGCTTAGCACCATTACCAACAATAATAGAATGAGAATTAGATGACTTTAAAGGAAAGTAATTCAAGAGAGTACCTTTAGAGTGGGTCATATGAGATGTAGCACCGGTGTCCATATAATATTCCTCATCCGGAGAAGTCAAGGGAAAAGTATGCAAAGCTTGATCATGATACAGCTGGCCACGGTGGCGGCTGTGGTGGTGTCGACTACCTTGACGTGGTGGACGGAAATTGCCACGAAAATTATTATAATTGCGGGGCTCAAAATTATCAGAAAAATTTGAATTTTGCGAGAAATTATGCGAGACGAAAGTAGCGGGATGATATTTGGGAGATGAAGCCATGAAGAAAGGTTAAGAAAAATATGTTTTAGAGGAGAAAGAAAGGTGAGGAAAGCAACCTAGCAACTGATACCATATAAGAAGTGATTTGGGAGAAAGATTGGATGCCTTCTCATTATCATCATAAGAATATATACAAGATTAATCTATGGTTTTTAGGAAACTAAATAATTACAATATATTCCTAATATTATATTCTAACATATAAAAATACACTAAATAAATATTATATGCAAAATATTCTTTAACAATATTTATTATTCTAGCTTAACTTGAATTTAGTAACGAGAAGGAATTAAATTGACTTTATACAAATTCTAAGTAAGATAATCTTTCTAAAATATTATTTCCTCCCTACCAAGTTTTTGGGAATGTATACCGAAATATGTTTTGAAATACAAAAAATTTACACAAGATTCCTGCAACACCCCGGCCCAACGAACCACTGGTGACTACTCATGCAGACTGTAGACTGACCCTACAGACCAACACAAGTCTTTCCAACGCACTTTGGCCTCACTCGTGCGCACCTAGGAAAACTTCCTAAAATGTCACCCATCCTAAGATTGCTCCCCACAAGCACGCTTAACTGTGGAGTTCTTAGCAAATGAGCTCCCATAAAAAGAAGATGTATCTTGTTGATATGAGTAGTCTATCAATCCTTTTCAAGCTAAATTTGGGGTATCACACTCACCCCCACTTAGAATACAACGTCCTCGTTGGACCGTCATTTCAGGATCTTTTCCCCTGCTAGGTGCATTGAACACACAATCAGCCACAGTCGCATGGTTGCTTTGATATCATTTGTAACACCCCGGCCCAACGGACCACCGATGATTATGCAGACTGTAGACTGACCCCACAGACCAACACAAGTCTTTTATTCCAATGCACTTTGGCCTCACTCGTGCGCACCCAGGAAAACTTCCCAGGAGGTCACGCATCCTAAGATTGCTCCCCACCAAGCACACTTAACTGTGTAGTTCTTAGCAAATGAGCTCCCACAAAAAGAAGATGTATCTTGTTGAAATGAGTAGTCTATTAATCCTTTTTCAAGCTAAATCTGGGGTATCACACTGGCATATGAAAAGATATGAAAAGCTGGATGATGGAAGGAACTTAAATGAATGAAGATAGATCGAAAAATTACTTTAAAGGATTGCAAATCTTTAATGTAAAGTATGTTAGAGAGAAAAAGAATTCAGAAAATGCATGTAGGAAATAACTCACATCACCTTCTATATTTATAGAAGAGTTCACAACCAATTTATAAAGAAAAATGACACTTCATCAAATGCAACATCAATTGATGATTAAAAGTAGTTCAAGAATCAATCCATCCCACATTAAACAATATTTTTAGCCATATATATAAACCGTAGATATTTAACTTATATTAACAATAATGAAATAAACTAACTTGCAAAAAACCGCACCAAGCATCAGGTCAAAACCAGTTGCTCGAGTGGAGACGGTCAACCAAGCCGGTTGAGTCGACTGACACTAGTCGAGCGGTCAACTGGATTGTGTCTAATTTTCTCCAAGTATTCTAGCCCACGGAGTCGGCCCTAATCGACCCCACTCAACTCCTTTACAATTTTTGGGATATTTAATTTATATAATTCTTTTAAACCTTTATTCTAAATGACAACAAAAATAGCAATTAGTAACTAGCAATTCCAATATTTTCAACATTTGATTAGCCCTTATTAGTGTTAATTTGATTTGTATATCTAAAAGGTCAAAAACTAAATTGAAAGGTAATTATATTTAAAATATATACATGGTAACTCTCAAAATGCATCAAAATATCTGAATCACGGAAATAACATGTATTAAAAAGGTATAATGACACTATCTGAATTAACAATGCATAACATTATTTTAGGAGGGCGTTCAATCGTTGGTTGGGCTTCACTAATACAAAATACCCCTTCCGACGTCAAGGTCAATAAGTGTGTCGATTCTCGACAGATATAATTGGAGGCGATGCAACAAGTTTGTTTTCGATAGGCCAAATTAAAGCCAATAGTTATGGCCAAGATTTGTGATATGAGCAATTAGGTTGTCTAGTAGGTTACATGATCAAGCACGTTTATACTTTTCTAGTCTATACTCAAAATTTAGTATGAGCGACAAGTTAAGGGGGTCAATCCGCAAGAAAGGAAGGTATTACAATGAGATTTAGCAAATCTATTAAAATCATATAAAAAAAAAGGTGGTAATACGTAGAATTGATTATAAGACAAATAATGATAAAAATTAGCAATAGGATAATCTGTTGGAAATACTTCACATGTGAGACAAGATCCTATATCGATAAAATAGTAGTTTGTTGACTTGCATATATAGTGGGTGAACTAATCTTCCTATATTGTCATATGGTTTTGGGAAACAATAAACCTCACCGAGTGTATGTGCAAGTCAACGCTTTTGATTCGTGGGTCTGCAGGCCCGAGTCTATAGGTGTCCCGTGTCCCCACGAGTAAGCCATGATAAGATTATGTGACGAATTGTCACGGCCTAATATAATCAGCATGAAATGTGAAAAACATACAACCAAGTCTTGTTGTTTAATGGGAAGTAAATCTAAGGAATTTCCATCATCTTTCAAGTGGGGGAATGTATAATCATTGGGCTAGGGGAGTTGTATAGCTAGACGGCTAGACCTCAACTTGGCTTGTAATGATTCAATTTCTATCATCTTATTGTTTTCATGAAATTTTGGAATTAAGTGAAGTCGTCTCTTCCAAAATGAATTTAGATTATGTTTTTTGTAGTGTACTACTTTTGGGTACGGGATTAAATGGAAAAATAAAGCTTAGTCATAGTCATGGTCATAATCACTAAACACGTATTACTATACAAAGTTAGGGTCTGGGGGGAAAAGGCGGATAAATCATACACGTATCTGTCGAAGATCAAAAGAGAACAAAAAGGAGTGCATTTAGCTAAATAAACCCCCAAATAAAGAGAGCCCTGCAAAGAGATAGATGAGTGACATCAAGACCACATGAGAATAGTTACATGCAAATCACAAGACAAGTTAGGCTAGGGTGACCCATTAAAATACAAAAATATGAAAATAAGAAGCATATATGATTCAAATAAATAATATAAATAGCTAACTAAGACAGAAAGAGTTACGTTGAAGGAAATAATCAAAAGTCTAAGACATGGATCGGACGCCTCTAACTACTCATATTCCTCATCATGTTCTCAAAGAGCTGCAACTCACGCAAGTCAATATTTATTTTTTCCTCCCATGTTCTCTTTGGTATAACTCAACTTCTCTTTTCCTCCAATATGAGGCTTTCCATCATTCTCATGAGTGCATTGACAATCTTTTTTTTCACATATCCTTATCATCTCAATCTATTTTCATGCAACTTTGCCGATATAGGGAAACCTCTAACCTTTCTCTAAACTTTTTGTTCCTAATGTTGTCCATTATGGTGTGCCTTCAGATCCACGCACCTCACTAAGCTTAAAAAATGAGTGGGCTTAGAGAAATTTTTCAGCAAAGTTTAAAATTTGGACGGGTAATACCCACCTGCAAAGATAAACGTGCGATTAACGAAAAAATATAAAACCCACACGTAAACTTGCTCGCCAGTTTCTTTTCAAATATACAATATTTTAACGTTAGTTAAGAGTAATTTGCGAATAACAGCCTTCAAGTTTATGGCTTTTGCGAATTACAACATCAAATTTTGTTTTTTGTGAATAATTGCCACGAAAGTATCAACAATGATAATGAATAGATTAACTCTTGTATTAAAGGAAGATTAAAGAACAACTATTTAAAATCTAACAAAGAAAACTTAAATTAATACAATGGATTAAGAACAAAGGAAGTTGAAAGACTAAAGAAAAACTTACAAACTTGAAGGATGATAGAGTCTCAAAAGCTAGATTGAAGAACAATAATTATTAAAATCTAATGCTAAGAGTAATTTAAAAGCTAGATTAATGGAAAACACTAAGCAAAAACTAAGTAAAAGTGAAAAAGAGAAAGAAGAAGAATGCTCAGTAGGATTAAGGAGCTTATTTATACTAATTAGGGTAATTAACCCTAGGCCCAAAGAAAGCCCGGGTTAAAACACGATTAAAAGCTCAATTAAAAATACGCCGAGTCGGCGCTCACTTGATCTGCTCCACAGCCGACTCGGCTTTTACTCTCTGGAAGATTGATGATATTGTCAGCCCAATTTCGCCGAGTCGGCGATCACCTTGAATACCCCATAGCCGAGTTGGCGAATGCCCTCTGGAAAACCATTGAATTTTGAATCGAAGACCGCCGAGTCGGTGGTTCACTTTTTCCCCTCGTCGCCGAGTCGGCGTTTGCTCTCTGGAAGAATGGGAGATTCTGTCTTGCTTAGCCGAGTCGTCGAGGCTTGTGATGCTACCTCAGCCGACTCGGCTTTTGGCCACTGGACTTGTTTGCTTTCATGAACTTGTTTCTTAGGTCGTGACTTGGTTTAATGATAGCTTGACTCGATCTTTCAACCCTGTAGACACGATTAGCACCGAAATCCCATAAAAACAACTCAAAAACTCAAAATTCATCCATCTTCCCATACTTTGACCATGAGATATCAAAGTAGAGTAAAACCGAACGAAATGACCTCGAATCGCCTTCAAAACACCGCAAAGGAGCATAAAAATACAAACGATTAGTGCAAATAATTGCACTTATCATAACTCTCTAGGAAATCCGGTCGAAATAAATACTTATTTTCCCATTTTCCGACACGTAGACTGAAAAAAGATATTTAACTTTTTATTGTGATTATATTTCTTATGTGAAATATTTGCTTGTATTTATAGGATTGTATATTAAACGTTAGCCTTTAGACTTAATTTTTTAATATGGTGTATCGAAGTATTTCTGATACATAATTCTAAAATCTGGATACTTAATATTACAATTATAAATTTTAATTTCTTTTCACTATAACTTGTTTAATGTAATTGATTTAATGTTACAAAAATAAAATTCAATTAATATATATATATATATATATATATATATATATATATATATATATATATATATATATATATATATATATATATATATATATATATATATATATATATATATATATATATATATATATATATATATATATATATATAATCCAATAATTCTAGATAAATTCAGAAAATGGTCAATTCACACATTGACTTATTCAAAAATTTAAGTTCAAATAATATCCAATAAAAATCAAGTATATTCACTTAAATTTAGAATTTCAAAGAAAAAACAAAAAAAAATTCAGATAAACAACACCAACACATTACACATGGAGCCTAAATAAGAGTAATAACAAAAAATTTATATGTCCATATATAAATAAATCTAAATAAGAATAATGAGTCCATATATATAAATAGGAGTAATAACAAAAGCTAAAATGTAGCATAAAGTTAATAGCCTTATTATGACCATCTAGAAAGAATGCCTACTCAACGATATTCTTGGTGCATGTAAGAAGTGGCCATCAAGAAAAAGACATTTTTAATTAATTAGCAAGAATGAGAACGGCAGAAATAGTGTTATTAATGGTACACCACTTCCCTTTGATTCTTTTTTGTTTTTTATTTTTATGTGATCATCATGTCTAGTGTTTTCCGATTACAGAGAAATTATGATCAGGGTCTGGGAAGAAAAGATATACAACATTTTATATTCATATAGGAGAGTGCGGTTAGAGAGTCTCTCGGCTCTAAAGGGTCATCAAAGAGAGGATCATACAACTATCTGAAAGTCTGCAACTTATACCGACGTTTGTCATTACCTAGTGTTATTTTTATGTCATATTAATAAAAATCTTATATTAACTTAATCCACGCTATTTTAGTGTGTATTAAGCTTAAATATAGCAAATATTTTTTAAAAATTATATTTGTGTATACTTGACAGTAAAAAACATATACTACTACTTACATACCTTTAAAATTAGTGCACACTAAAATATTACATAGCAAATTCATACAAAACTAAATAAAAAACTAATATAATTTATCAACAACATGTGGATATTAAAAGCTAACAACTAGAAAAAGAAAATAAAGTCTTCCTTTTTTGGTTTTTAGTTTTTAAAAACTCAAAATTGGAAGAAAAACAATTCTAACAAAGCTAGCTTTTAAAAAGTGATTTTTTTGCTATAAATAAAGTCAATAAGAATCGAATTAAAAGTGATTTTTTTGCTATAGGGTAGGCTATAAATAAAGTTAAGTTTGTTAAACAGCCAAAAAAGTGTTTGATAAATGTTTTTTTTATGCAATCTAAAAAGCTAAATTTTAAGCAAAAATAAGAAAAAGTTACGTACACCAGTTAGCCTATTTGTTGCATTTTCGCTTGTTGATTCATTTTTTCTCTAATAAACAGCTAACAACCAATACTTAAACTTACCAAACATCTCCATAAACAACTGTAATTTTCAACTAGTTTAAAAGTTAAAAAAACAACCAATATTTCTATTAGGCCGTGACAATTCGTCACATAATCTCACCGTGGTCCACTCGTGGGGATAGGGGACACCCGTGGGCTCGGGCCCACAAACTCACGGGTCAAGAGCGTTGACTTGCACACACTCGGTGAGGTTCATTGTTTCCCAAAACCATATGGCCGTAGGAGGATTAGCCCACCAAGTATATATGCAAGTCCACAACCCATTTTTGTATCGATGTTGGATCTTATCTCACAATTTCTAACGAGTCAAACAAACCAATTACAAAAATAAAACCCAAACATGAAATGGTCTTCTTATGAAATGAAGAAGTTGGTAATTGTCAAAAGACACTTGACAAAGCTGACTATGTCATTAAAATTTAAAAATAATCCTATAAATATAGTAGCATTGTGAAGTATTTGTCAACAATACATTTTGATTACGCGTTTGTCCTTGTTCTAGATATTATATTTTAATTTGAGCCCAATTTGACGATTATTTATTGGACTGTCAATCCCATAACACGTTCAGTATTTCTGAGAACCTGTTGACTCTAATAAAGGACTACAACTAGTACTACAATACTTCAATTACAATTATTACAATTCCTATCAATTAATACATGAAAAAAATTACGTAGAACACAGGAAGAAAGAGATCCAACCGTACCGGTCATCTGTATGTGAAGCAAAAGATTTGGGGTACGATTCCTACTAGGTGTAGGGCGCAGGTATCAATTGGCCGTTTTTTGACCGCGCACATCTCTTTTTACTCCCTCATTAGGAGAAAGAGTATGATTTGTCCGCATCTTTCAGGAAAAAAAAAAACCCCACCTGGACCCTACCTTGTGCGAGATACTAAAAGTGGCCTTTTATAAGAAGAAAGAAATCGAGTTTTTGAATCTGCCTATGACAAAAAAATGCAATTTTATTTGGCATTTCAATTTGTAAATGTATGCTTTCATAACTTTGGGTTTTTCGTTCGCTCTTGTATATATAGCCAAATGTTGTAATTAGAAGTGTTTATTCAGACCATCAGGTTGATTTCATATTAAGGGTTTCGAGTGGATTTTGAAATTGAATTTTTGTGTCAATATTGTTTTTTATTTAAAGGTATATCATTTTTAAAGTTGAGTCAAATTAAATTCGATTATAAAGTCAGATAAATTTAAATCAATCGTATTTATTTTAACACCTCTAGTTGAAAAAAAAATTTGGAGCAAGTATTTGGGGAAACAAATATAAAGGCCAACATTTCAGTATAAAAAAGGCATATATTGATATTTTTTTTCCTACTTTGAGGCAAGTTTTAGTACACTTTGACAGATATACACCCTGGAGCGTATCGTTAAGTTTAGGCTTTAAAGCCAAATCAATCATTTAAACACCTAACAAATTACTTTATCCAACTCTTTGAATTCGCTACACAACATACGAAAAGCTTCAGTGCTATTTACGTTATGTAGCAAATTTAAAAGAACAAACATTATTTACCACATAAAAAGAACAAAAAAAATGCAACATTTTCATATTTCCTTTCTTTTCATGGTTTGTATTATATGAAATACAATCTATACAACCTTAAAACAAGATCTGATAACTGATCTTTTATAGATCATAGATACAGACATACAGTTCATTACGAAGTATTACATTCTATGACAGACAAATCAAAATGACTAGGGGTTGTAATTACCCTTGTAAAAAGACACTAGTCAGCATATCACCTTGTTATGGCATATCACACTCTTCCTACTATACAACAAACATCTCATCAACACAACAAAATTTTTTGATTTTTCAACAATAACAAGAAATGGTAAATCTATCTTTACCAAATGTAGTCCCGCTCTGGATGAGAGAATTTGACGGACAATTCATATCCGTATTCCCTTCACAGGCTGGACAAAAGGAATTCAGTCGATTTTACCCTGAAACAGTAGTACTCCTAGCTTAATAGCAACAAATGGGGCATCGAACGAGGCCATTTTCATTGCAATCAGGACATCTTTGAAATCCATACTCATCTTCTTCATATTCTTCCTCCTCTTCCTCACATTCATAGTAAATTTTACAGCTTCCTGAGCATGTTTCACACGGAACGAACCGAATATCACCACAAGCTTCACAAACATCAACTAGATTACCACCATCATCATCTAACCTTTCACAATGTTCTACAACTTTTTCGAGTTCTCCATCTTCGTGCATTTTTCGTATCTCCTCAACTCCGCCAATGTACCTTTCACCAATGAAAACCTTAGGCAAACCTTCCTTAAACCCTTGATCACCTAATAGCTCCCTCAACTCTTCCTTAAAACCCGAGTGCATCGATACATCCCTTTCGTCTACCCTAACACCCAACCCTTTAAGGACTAATCTAACAAAACAACAATTCTCATATGTTCTCCTCACACCTCTCAAACTAGTGAAGTAAAAAATCACTCTTTCCTTTGTAGGACAATCCACATTTCCTTCCTCTGTAGTTTGAGTGTCTCCATTATCAGATACACTCAAACTATCATCCTTATCAGCTATTATCCTGTCCACAAAACCATTAACATCAACAAACCCATTAAGCAACTTTTCATCTGGTAAATACCCATTAATCTTCTTTTCTTCTCCATTGAAATGATCTTGAATCACTTGTTGGTTTTCGTTATCTCGAACGACATCACTAGGTTTTAGATGAAATGGGTTTGTAGGAGACAATTCTTCAAGTGCTTTCCTAAATACAGCAATAACTTCTGGATCAAAATCAGAAGCAAAAGCCTTTGAAATTGGATTCCCATTACTCAAATCATCATCTTTCTCACCACAATCAAACCAAGGCTTTACATTTTTAGGGCATTCTAACATATTCTGCTGAAATCCATCAATTCTAGGAGAATCAACAACAGGGTGTAATGAATCAGCTGAAACATGAAATGAAAAGCTCCTAACATGATGTTGTCCTAACCTAAGAGGACTACTATCATCTAAACCTTCCATTAATTCATGAACATTAATGGTTTCTGGCTCACCAGGGGGTGTTCTAATTGGGGTTTTAGGAACAACCCTAATAATTTTTTCATCAATCATTTTAGACCAAGCTTTTGCTTCAATCATCCCCAATTCAAATTCTTTGTTTTTTTCAATACCCACTTCTTGATTTCTTCTAATTTCATCATCAATTTGAGTTTTCTTATCAAAATCAACATGATTAATTACCTGTTCATCAGAATTATCCCAATTTTCCATCCCATAAATCAAATCAATTGGTTGGTCAAGCTTGATTGAGCCTAAAGTGGAGGAAGTAAGAGCAACAACATGATAACTATCCCCTTTCTTCTCTGGTGGATGATGAACATTCATTGAAAAACTTCTTCTTGTCATTGGAGAATATTCTGTTTTGCAATGCTTACATCTTGATTGCTTTGAACTAGCACAACCCATTTCACCAAACAATTTCAGAATTTTAAAAAATTAAAACTTTCAAAAAAAAAAGCAGGTAATATAATCAAAAAGGAAGAGATGAACAATTAAAGATACATAAATCAATGAGAGAGTTTATGACATGAAATAAAAAGGGGGAATTTTTTTTATTGAGATTGAGAAACAGGTAAGAAAACATTCCCCAGATTTAGGGATTGCTTAATACCCAACTCCAAAAATCAATTTTTTACTCCAAAAAACTAATTTTTTTTGCAAACAATAAAGATTAAATTAATTATTTGCAAATAAGATGATAAGATCAAACTAATGACAGAAAAGAAAACTGATAAAATTTAGTGAAAGGGATATGAATTAGAAGTAAGTTAGATTGAAATGCATTAAATTTTCAACCAAAAAAGAAGGTACACGTTTTAAATTAAGTTGGAAAATGCAAAATTGAAATTAATTGGGGAAAATTTGAGGAGAAAAAGAGGGGATTACAGAAATAGAAGAAATTGGGTGATTTGGTATAATCAGGAAAATTTAAGTGAAGGGTTATGGAGTTTCCATGAATATGCTAAGAAGAAACAGAGAAAGAAAAAGAAGAAGAAAATGTGGATTGTGAGGAAGGGGTGGTAGTGGTCATAAAGTATAGAAGTGCGGAAAATCTTCGTTGGAAAAGTTCACAGGTGGAGGTTGAACATGAATTATGAAATAGTATGCTTTTGCTGTCGACTTAAATTGATAGGAGTAAATTTTTTTTAAGAAAATTATGGATAGAATTATAAATTTGTGTTGGAAAGGATAGAGTTAGGTGAGATTTGTTAGGAGGATAGTGTCTGGAAGAGGCGGTATTTGCTTAACGGAGGCTTTTGTATGAGATTGTGTTGCCGTGTGAAGAGTTTATTTAAAAGGTTTATTATATTAAAAGTTTTTACTATTGGGTTATTTAGCTTATTTATGGGACATGTTTTATGATGAAATCGTTTCATACAAGAATTTGTGTTGCTTTGATTGAGATTAAATAGGATTTTTAATAGGAGTAGATCATAATGGGGTTGGGGAATTAGGAGACAAAAGACTACGTATAAGTGGTATAAAAACTGAATATAATTGCAAGTTCAGTCAAATATAGAAGAAAAATGACTCAGCTAGGTGTATATTAGGCAGAATATTATTGTTTTTACAATAAAATTTAAGTATTTGGGGTTGATTATTATCCAGAGTAATGGGGAGATTGATGGTGATAATCCATCAAATTCAAGAGGCTTAGCTCAAGAGGAGAGTAGTCACTGGAATGCTATGTGATAAGAAGTTTCTCACTATACTAAAAGGTAAATTCTATCGAGTTTCCATTAAGCGTGCACTGTTTTATGGGTTAGAATGACGGCCCATAAGGATATATTTGAACAAAAAATGGATGTAGCGAGGATGAGAATGCTGAGGTGATGTGGGTACATAAAGATAAACAGAATTAGGAACCAAGAGCAGAGAGAAAGAATAGGGGTTTCCCCTTTATCTGAAAAATTGCATGAAAACAAGTTCAAATGGTTTTAACATGTGAAAAGGAAGAGTTTAGATGTGAAAATGGTGGAAAAACCTTATAGTTGAGGGTAAGAGAAGTTGAGATGTATACAAAAGTCAAAAGAACATGGGAGGAGCAAATAAAAGTTGACTTGCGAGAGTGCACCTCTCCCAGGACCTAATTAACTAGGGGTGGAAGTAGTTGTAGGTGTCGTATTTGTGTTTTAGACTTTTCATAATTTTGGTCTAGTTTTCCTTTTCTTTCATAGTTTTATTCAATTATTCATGGGAAATTCCACGTGATAACACTGAGGTTTTTGGGTTTTCCACGTGGTAACCAAAACTATTATAAAATCCATATGTAACCCTGAGGTTTATCAAATTGTTCCACCATGACCGTTTTGCACATAAAACGTTAACAAAACGTTAGCAAACGTTAATTTTGAAGCTTTAAGGGTGTTGTACGCCTATTTATGCAACTTACCTTTCAAATGCCATCAGTTTCAACATTTTTCTCCCGAAATATAAACCTAACTCTACAATATTTGGATTTAGGGGAAAATAAATGATTTGGATGAAAAATGATAGAGTTGGGATTTATTTTATGGGGAAAAAGGTTGAAACTGATGGCATTTGAAATGGTGAGTCGCATAAATAGGCGTACAATAGCCCTAAAGCTTCGAAATTAACGTTTGCTAACGTTTTATGTGCAAAAAGGTCACGGTAGATCAATAACGTAAACCTCAGGGTTACCGCGTGAATTTTTTAAAAGTTTTGGTTACCACGTAGAAAATCCTAAACCTCAGGGTTACCACGTGGAATTTCCCATTATTTATTTACTTTTAGTGCCTCTCTCTTTACTTTTGTTATCATGGCTTGATTACAGTTTTAATGTGTTGTATGTTACAGACTAACAAGTGTCTTCTCAGGCGCACTATGTATCACTCACCATTC
The DNA here is from genome assembly GCA_019776075.1 of Amaranthus palmeri. Taxonomy (NCBI): domain Eukaryota; kingdom Viridiplantae; phylum Streptophyta; class Magnoliopsida; order Caryophyllales; family Amaranthaceae; genus Amaranthus; species Amaranthus palmeri. The sequence goes on from JAAKBH010000119.1 coordinate 142,472, forward strand.
TCTTTGTAGGACCATATCTAATTGGGGATAAATTGAGTGTGCATATTTCTCCTCATCTCTTCCCTTGGAGGAAGCACGAGTATTATATGTCCACTACCCTCCTCTCCTCCCTTAGGAGCCTAATTTATGGGGGGATACTAGGCTGATGACATACTGACTCTAACTCTGAATGACTATAACTCGAAAAAAAAAAAAATAAAATAAAAAAAAAAAAAAAATAAAAAACTTTGTAAGTATAGTTACTAAATTACCTGAAATTTACAACTTTAATTTATGCATGAATCTTAATTATTGTTTTATTATTTGTTAAAAAACATTGCCAACAATAAATTACTAAAATAATTAGAGAATATAGCAATCCGAGAAGGGTAAATATTTACGGTTGAAATATAAGTCAAATTATACAAATAAAGATAATTATAGAGAGAGTTAATATGCGACATGAAAATAAAGACATGAGAAAGATAATGAAAAAGAGAGATCAATAACCTTATTTTGGGGAAGAAAAAAGAAAATAATTTCCGCCCATCTTGCTAGATTAAATATTTACCCAAAAATAAAGAGATTAAGTTTTTTTTATTTCTTTTTATCAATTATTTTACAACTATTATTTCTTACTTTCTCCGTTATTTTATGTTTGTCCACCATACTATAACGAATAGTTTCAAATCATCAAATGTTTGTCCACTTTAGAATACTTTCCAGTTTTAAAAATCTTTTTTTCCAAATATACCTTCATAATCCCTCCAATTTTCCCCAAATATACTCTTTTTCTTTCTCAATGACAATGATAATTTCTTTATTTTTTCTATAATTTAAATGTCTTTTATATCTCATAATACCTATACAATCATTTTTTTACACTAAAATAATACCCACTTATTATAAAGATTCTAATTTTTTATTGGGAAATTCCACTTGGTAACCCTGAGGTTTTGAGTTTTCCACGCGGTAACCAAAACTTTTTGAAAATCCACATGGTAACCCTGAGGTTAACGTAATTGTTCTATCGTGACCTTTTTGCACATAAAAATGTTAGCAAATGTTAATTTCGAAGTTTTAGGGCAGTTGTACGCCTATTTATTTAACTCACCATTTCAAGTGTCATCAGTTTCAAGTTTTTTTCCCATAACATAAACCCCAATTCTACCATTTTTCATCCAAATCATATATTTTCTCACAAATCCAAAGATGATAGAGTTAAAGTTTATATTTTGGGAGAAAAAGATTGAAACTGATGGTATTTGAAATTGTGATTCCCGTAAATAGGTGTACAACAACCTGAAAGCTTCGAAATTATCGTTTGTTAACGTTTTGCTAAAGTTTTATGTGCAAAAAGGTCATGGTGAAACAATTTGGTAAATCTCAGGATTACCGCGTGGATTTTTTAAAAGTTTTGGTTACCACGTGGAAAACCCAAAACCTCAGGGTTACCACGAGAAATTTCCTTTTTTATTTTATGTCAACAACCCATATTAGACAATAATTATGATCTCCAATTCTCAGTTTTAAGTTACTAGTACATATATATTCAAAAAAAAAATTAAAAAAAAAAAATTACTAAGTACATATCTTAAAAATAAATAAATAAAAAAAAAAAAAAAAAAAAAAAAAAAAACTTACTAGTTCATGGGTCCAGGAAATAGTAAGACTGCAAAGGCTAAGACGGCAGAAGCGGCAATCAAAGAGGCCCCACAATGTAACATTAATTTTTTGTCCCTCAATTTTCGGAGACAAATATATACTTTCTTTAGCTATATTTGACTTATGAGTATTATTTATCGTTTAAGTTTTTTATATTTATAACGACTAATATATAAAAAAAATTATAGTCAAATGGAATCTTGTTTGAATCGTCAGATTGCATACTTTTATAATATTAAGCTTTTATAATTTTTAGCTAACTGTAGTTTAAGATATTAATAATTAAAATTGTGCATTAAATTGCATAAAAAGTGAACAACAGTAAGTATAATGAAACAAAAGAAGTAGAACTACTTTGTATTAAGTTGGTTCAGTTTGAAAAAAGAAGGTATTAAGTTGGTTAGACTAGAATGAGTCATGACTTGAGGCCCCAACTTCAATACCTCATTTCTTGCAATACTTTCGTAACTAAACTAAAACGTACGACTATTGTTGTGAAGGACCGTCTTTTAATATGATAATATTAAAATAAATATATTATCATAATTTATATTTACTCTTATGTCGTTAAATGTGTCATTTGAGTTGGGCATGCATATTGAAAGAAAGGAGGAAATCTTAACTATTGTAGATACCCATGTGGTAGTTAAACTGTTTTAAGATAATTAAAGTGTTAAGTTAATAGCGGTATTTTTTGTAATAAAATAGAACTTATAAGGGAGGAGAGTCATAGACCACAACAATTGTAATATAATTTATAAGGACAAATTGGTAAAAAACTTTTAATATAGAAATGGAACAAATAAGCTGAATTTACCAAATAAGAAAATAAGACATTTAAAAAAATTGATATAATTCTGATCGTTTTCAAAAAACTATAAACCAAAACACCATTTCTTTTGTACTCGATAATTATCAATTAAATCGCCTACATCACATGAAAACTTAATATCACCATTTCTTTTTGATAATCAAATTAAACTTAATTAGTCCTATAGAAAAAGGCTTAGATTAAAAAAGATTTGGCTACACATGAGTCAAGTTGGATTTCTTCATAAATTAAAATGTAGTCGCTTATCAAGGATGTAGCCTCAACTAGTGGCGGATCTAGAGCTAATAATTATGGGTAACATTAACGTGCTAAAGTAAATTAATAAAAATTCAGCTCAATTTTGTTTGTAAAACAAATAACGTAAAAAAAATTTCATTACTCTAAATTGACTTATACAAGCAAAATATCACAATAATAATCTCATATCACTACCACTATAATAAAAAGGTGATAAATGTTTTTAAATTTAGAAACTAAATAAAAATGGAAAATTTTTGCAGGTTTAGAAATCGAAATCCTGTCACAATCATAGTTATTAGGATCGAGATTCTGCCTAGGATTGTTGAGGGGATAGGATCGAAATCGGTAGATTCGAATCGTAGGATTGCGTGATCCAACAAATATGCATTAATGTGCTTTGGATTACTGATTATCAATTATATTTGTTCTTTTTTTAAGTTTTAAGGTGTGATTACTAATTAGAAACTTTTTTGACTTCATCTATAAAATGATTATTTTAAAACTGCAAATTAAGAAAATATGAATTTTATAAAGATATTGATATAATTTTTTAAGTATATATTTTTATACGTAAGTGAAATCTTTATTATATGAAGATATTTTACGATTCCAACTACCGAAGTACGATCGGATTGTATGATCATAGGTCGTAGAATCATGTTACGATACTACCACCTAAATTCTTGAGTTAAGTAGGATCGCACGATTCTTCCGCATTAAGATCCTATCTACGATCTGATCAAACGCCTATTTTTAAATTATTTAATCGTAGAATCATAGATCAGAATCGCCAATTCTGATAACCATGGTCACACTTAAAATTTTGTAAATTAAATGATAGCATATTAAGCTTGGTAATTAATTTTGAAGTGGGGCTAATTGTGGTGAGTGGTAAGTTAGAAGTGTGAAAGATATATGAGTGTGGCTGCTCAACTTAGAAAATGACGTGCTGCCATTTCCATTAGCCGAATATTAAGGGAAAGTATCCAACTACTGCCCACTTATTTTATAATCTGGTCTAAGCCTTAGGAATTAGGAATTAGGATTAATCTAATCATTAGAATGCATGTATTAGCTAATTGTTAGACTAATTAAATTATTAATTTAATTTAATTTATATTAAAAAATATGAGCTTAACAACTAAGGGTGTCCTGTAAAGATGGATGGTTATATAGTGAGTCTCTTGGATGGAATGTTTGTCTGCTCAATGTTCCTAATTCCCATGTTTGTGCCCTCCACTACAAACCCCATTCCTCAATTATATACAATTAATTTATTAATTAATTAATTAATTAATCACTGAGAGACGGTTTTTATGAAAGATCATCTCTAATTGAACTGGTCCATAAAGAAAAATGTAGAGTAAAAATAGATATTAAGTTTCAATGGGCTAGGTCTGAAAGACGTCTTTTAGAAAGACGATCTCTCAGGAGACTAGCTGTTAATTAATTAAAGATTTTACGAATGTTAGAATATGATTACCATGTAGAGTTCTTGTTTGGTTAGTTCCCCAAAGTTGGATATTGGATGGCTTAGGTCTAGGGATATGCTTTATTGCTTCATGTGGGAAAATATATCCAATATTTCAAATATCTACAAAGTTGGCTCAAGTGGGGATTGTGATAAGAATGTTTCAATTTGATTAAAATGAAAACTTTTATCGTGTTGTAAGTAGGTTAATTTTGCTGTATGAGATAAAATGTTGGGTCGTAAAGTAAATTTTTAAACATAAGATGGAAGCTGCTAGAAAAATGAATGCTACCGTGAATGTACAGTGGCATGATGATAGAGAGAAATTAGGAGTTGTCCCTCTTTCTGCAAAGATGCGTGAAAATAAATTGAGATGGTTTGGACTTTTACTGAGAAAAACCAACGACGCTCCTGTAAGAAGAAAAAAAATAGATTAAGATGCGTGAAAGATGTATTTGAGTACAATGATGATGACGACTACAAATCGTATTGACTCTCAATTAACTCTAACTTAACCCACATGTAATGTAAGCCTCTTGTGACTGATTTTTCATTTGTGGATATTAGTAGTTGAGTTTGATGTAATGTTTAATTTTATGCAATGGTGTTTATTAGTTGTTGTGTTAATTATGACATGAACTTGATTAATATATGGCCTCACATTTGGTCATAAATAAATCTAAGTCCGTGTAAAGTGTCAAACTAGACATAATCTCAAAAAAACTCAGGGGTTTCAAATATCATATTATATTATATTAGTATTATCGTATTTTTCCCTCTAAATTATGTTCGTTTTAAGCTTTTGAATATGATTAGAAATAAATATTTGTCCTATCTCTACAGGAGAGTTGTTCTACTCATTTATTGCGTTGATTGTATCATATATTGGGTTTTAATCTCTCTTTTCGTGAGACTTTTGAGTTATGAAGTTCGATTTGTAATTGATTTGTTTGTAAATATTAATGCGATGATGTAAGAGACACCAAAATTGCAATTACCATCACTACATCAAATTCAATTCTATCTCAATACTACAACACATCGAAAGACCCCTCGTAGAAGGCAGTGTCAAACAGCGATGTGGAAGAGGATATTAAGAACTGTCTGATCTCATATACAACGATCTTAATTTTGTTAATTTTGAATTATCTTAATTTGGTTAAAGTTGTTATGTATTTGCTAACTTTTATCTCTAAAGTAGATATCGTATGACTCTTTATTAATGAATTAAGTATTATTCAAAAACAAAAAAAATTATTATGCATTTTTACTTCACTTATGAACACCTTACTAGTACAGTCTGAGTTAGAAGTGTTCATTCAAGTTATCGGATTGATTTTGAGTTGGTTTTTCGGATTGTTTCAAAATTAGATTTTGTGTTCACATTGGTTTTTACATAATTGAAATCCATTTTTAAGTCGGGTCAAATCGAATTCGGTTATAAAGTCGGGTGTCGATTCGGTCTGTTTTGAACACCTCTAATCTGAGTCCAAGGCAACCAATTACTACCAGAATTGAAAAGACAATTAACAAGAAATAAAAAAAATAATGATGAAAGCTAAGAACCAACAATTTAAAAGGCATCATAATCATGAACTAACAATGGTATGATGGAGTTATCAAGAATGAGCTAATGATATGGGTGACCCAACACTAACAATAAGTGATTCTTACTCCATTTAATTGCTTTTAATTCCTGAAAATCCCCATTAGCCTATTAATCTTAACTTACAGGAAACTTGAGAAATCAAACCTGTAAAGAAAAAGATATACAAACACCCCTAAAATAAATGATGATGATTCTGAATTTATTGGGAGTTTAAATCATTTACACTCATTCAAAGTAGAAAATGATTAAAATTAATGTCAAATTCTACCTTAATTGTTTACAATTATTAGAATATTATAACGTAAAATTCTCGATCGCGACATCTGGGGTTGGCTATATGAACCAAGATAGATTAACTCTAGAAAACGTTGGATTATTATTAGTAAAATACAAAGAAACATAGCAATTGTACCTTGGTTATTTGATGATAATGTGAAATATTTTATCAAACGAGTAAGTCATTAAGCATATAAAACCAACTAGCACTCTGAATCATAGAAGATATACAAGGCCACATCGCATCGCATTGCATCGGCTGTGCAGTAAAGGTTTTGAAAATAACGAACCGATTTTCCGCTTTTTCAAAGTGTAAGAAAACCACATTTTGGGCCGCATCAAGAGCTATCTTATGGTTTCAACCGATACTTAGGCGATATGATAACTTCATCAGCGTTCTTTCATCGCAATCGCGACCATTACCGTATTTTTACTCTATGCTCTGGATTACAAGAAACTGAAATGAAAGCAAGCTAGGTGCATGCAAAGCACGGAAGTTCCAGCGTTGAAATGAAAATGCCACAAGTGAAGATTGCATCAACGAACCTAAACAAACATGGCATCGATACAAATACGATAAGCTTACAAGAAGAGTGGCAAAAATTAGTAGGGAATTGCGGGAGAAACATATTTCAACAAAAGGGATAAAATGCACAATTATATAGAGTAAGCAGAGTGCAGCAAGCTTGGTGTTGCATCTACTGAGCAAAACCTTCATGCTCTTTCTATATTATCAACCCACATATTACATGATTGTAATTCCAAGTCCATCTCATCTTATTATACACGTCGAGCCAAGCAAAGCAAACGATGAAAAATGTGTAGCATAAAGCAATGGCGGGCAAGGGAGAGATGCTTGAGCAAGCAACTCTCATGCTCGGATGATCATTTCGACGAAGGGAGACAGTATTTTGTAGATGGGACATGAGAGTGCTCAACGAGCAATACAACTACAAAAGTGCTTAGATGAGCAACATGGGTGCTTGCAATATCACCACACACGCTTGCACGAACAGAGTATGTGCTTGAAAGAGCAACACAAGCGCTTAGGCAGCAACACGCAGCGACAAGAATGGTTTTAATTTGATAGGAAAGTGTCCAAGCACAACTCAGTTTCGGGTGAGATATAACTCGTTTGAATTAGCATAAAGAGGTGCTTCGAATGGAGTCTTGATTGGTCTTGCTAAGACATTAAGGTGGTAATCAGACGAGCACAATATTTTCTTGAACGATCATTCTGTTTTTTGGAGACAGCGTACAATCTGACTTTTGGAGAGCTCGAGGAAGGATTTCTCTGAGGCTTTATGGTCTTAAAGAAGAGGTATGGAAGATCGAATCCAATTTTGAAAGTCGGTAAAGTGTCTGGGGCTTTTTAATGTTCATCAACCTTCAACAGAAGCTTTAAGAGTTAAAATGAGAGCTATGTTACATGGAATGCAAAACGTTTGACAGTTTTTCAATCGGAAACGTCCAACCCAGAACGCGGAACGACACTGCACCAAATCGCCTTGTACTCCATGTATGTGAACAAACACCATCAAAAGGTGTTTGAGTCGGTTGAGTGACAAACAGATAGTGAATTCTTGTGTGTGTTGTATAAATTTTTTCAATGTGAACATACTTGTAGAAAATAGAAATACAATTCAATGATTTAAACGGCATCTTAAGATACCCATTATAATTACTTTTCTTCTTTAATTTTTCTATTTATTCTGTATTCTAAATAATACCATTGCCATGGACTATTACTATTAGTTTTTCATCATGATCCTTTAGCCTAGTAATCTTGATTCCACAACAGGCCATGTCAATATGCCATGCCGAGCTAGTATAGCAAATGCATGGTATCAGAGCATGCTTTGCTTTGAAGGGTTTTGTGAGGGAATACCCGCTTTAAACCTTTCATGCCAACAAAATCTAATGCCACACAAGTGTATCAATAATCATAAATCAATAATAAAACAAATGCAATAAGCAGCCATGCGAAATTACTAAACTCGAGAATTTTCAACGACCTCAAATTTTATCTAATCTACTTGTGAAAACAATTCAAGAATTCGTACATGTTTGCATAGCAATATTTTGATTCCACATGATATATCAAGAATCCATGCGAACAAAACTATCAAGCTCAACAATCCATACAAGTTTGCATAGTACAACTACAAACTCAATAATTACTACATGTTTGCATATCCAAAACTCAATAATCACCAAATGTTTGCATATAAAAAACTCATTTTCATCAATATATCAGATTTAGTAGTCCAATATACTTTCTAGCATGCTCCTCAACTATAGACAATGATTCTTACACCAAAAAACAATAGCTTCAATAATTTAGACTCTATTGTCTTCACCCTATTCAAAAGAAGGAGTTGATTTTGTACTAATGAATCAACATTCAAAATCATTTTGGTCAAACCTTTTATCATATTAAAGCATTAGTTAGTGATCTTGAAAATCAAGTTTATTAGAGTAAACTTATTCCCTATTATTGCTTTTCATTGTACTTAATGATTTTTTTATGAAGTGAATTATTTGTTGTATAATTATGGTTAACACCGAATTAATATCTAATCTTAATATAACTAAACCATAGTGCTAAATTGTGGTTTTGGTTACGATTGTAGTAGTAGTTAATAGTGGTTAGTGGTGGTAATGCAAATTTTATACCACCAAATATCGATCGAGACCATGAGCACCGGCTAAAACGTACATTATTCACACCTTTAAAGCCAAGAGTAAAAGTTCATTAGATTTGAAAACTTTTCCAACTTAGTTGACATAACAATGCGACCAACTTTTTTCGTACTATGAACTCAACGTATATTTACTAAAGAAAAATAAGTTTTGTTGAATAATAATTCCTTCGATTTTGAAATCTTCTAATATTGGCATAGTACTTACTACTCCGCTATCAATGTGTACTCTTATGATATCAATTTTCATAATTTTAACTTATTATAATTACAAGTATTAAGAATAAAAGTAGTATGTTAGAAAGAACAAAAGGTGAAAATATTGTAATTGTTCAAATTCGATAAGGTTGCGTTTGGGAACAAACATTTCATTTCAAATTATAGATTTCAATTATGAATTCATGGGAGATATGAAACCAAATATAGACTAGAGATAAATAAGTGATCCCTAATCTTATCTTTTTTATACTTCATCTTCTTTCTGGTGTAGCTTTTCATCAATCCAACAATTGCCTTAGCGTGTAAGAATTTGAATAAATTTAACAAAGATTATAAGAGACTCTAAACATAATCACCATAGTTATTGCAAGAAACTCACATTCAGGTCACGTTCCCTTTCCTCCTAAAGTATATTCTAAAGAAGAAAAACATATCTATGGGATGGCAAAGAGAACACGAGCAAAAACTAATGACATTGGTGTAGTAAAGTGTATTAAGGATAAGAATAAGAGCTTTATAATTCAGGATTTAAACACTAAGGATCAATGAGGAGAACAATGAAATCTTAATTGGAGACACAAGTCACACAACCATCAACTCCCATGGAAGAAAATAGAGGATTTATGCAAAAAAATACAAAAGTTAAATAAAGATGGCGCTTTAAAGAAAATGAGGTTGTGATTGGGTACTTGGGTTAGATGTTATACTGTAACACCCTCGGTTCCACCGGTCCTCAAGACATACCTTAGGAGAAATAAAGACTATCAAAAATAATTAGAATATAATTAGAATGTATAGAAATAAGTGGGACGGGAAAATAGTTAGAATGTATTAATAAACTCTCGGGGGTTTATTTCTTTTATTTTTTAGAATGGCTTAGTTGGCATTAGGCTTTATTAATAGTAGCCGTTAGCCTTTATATTTTGTAGTGGGTGGCATTACATAATAGTATATATAAGACCACCTTGTATTCATTTGGCTTTTATCCAAGAATTGAATAAGAAAAGAAATAAGGAGGGAGTTTCACAAGCTCGAAATTTGTGAGGGAGTTGCAAGGCACTCGAAGCTTTGCGTTTATCGTGTTTCTTTCTTTGCCATTTTTGGAGTTTTACTTTCTCTTTTGCAGTAATCATAATTCTAAAGATTAGGGTGTGTTACAAGGGTATCAGAGCGGAATCGATTGATAGTGTATTTGGAGATCAGAATTTTCAGGCTGTAATGGAGGTAAACGTGCAAGAAATCGGGCGGTTAGCGGATGCGGTGGATTTGATTACCAAGAGACAAGACAAGACGGATGAAATCTTGGTGGAGATGAGGGAAATGCTGTCAAACTTAGGAGGAAACTATAAAAAACAGCCCCAAGATCGAAATCAAGAAAGGGAAGAAACGAATCTTGAATGGGTTTGTAGAAATGAGAGGGAAGATAGGTGTGGGCATTGCCATGGGAGTTGTCAAAAGGAAAGAAATAGGATTGGAGATGATCTTGATGAGTTTCTTGAAAAGTTGGGTAGTGTAATGTCTCCATTAAAAAAACTTCAAGAAGCTGAAAAAGCCAATGTTATCCGATCATTTAAGTCACAATCCCCCCAAGAAATATATGGAAAATGGGAAAGAGGTATGTGCGAATGGTGTGATGAGTGTTATGGAGAAAATGGTTACTCCGGGCACAAATGTAAGGAGATGGGACTTGGGGATTTTATTCTGATCTTTAATGAAGGAAGAGATGATGAGTTGCTAGCCCTTGTTAAATCCATATCTAAACCCCCCCTCTATCAACAAAATTCGGCTTATCCTTCAATACCCATGACAAAAAACCCACCAAAACAGCAACCTACTGAAATCCGGACAAATCACCTTAACAAAACCAATCTGAAATGTAAAGAAGAGGTTAGGGGAATATGTGAGGAAGAGTTAACCATTCATGAAGAGAAATTCCAAGTAGAAGACCCTAGTGTGGTGAAAAAGGATAAAAGAGTGCACAAACTGGTAAAGAAGCATAAAGCAAATGTCAAACATAAAAAGAAAGACAGAAGAAATTTGGGAAAAGATAAAATGAAGAGAAAAGAAGTAACATTGTGGAGACACAATAAAGAAAGAAGGGTTAAAAGAAGGAAGGCTCAAGAAGAAAGAAGCAAGAAGTGGAATTTCATATCGGGGAAGAAACGTAAGAAAGAAGATGATTTTTGTGATAATCGTGATGGTGGTTCTGGGGGAGGACCGGGTCGGTGGAACCGAACCCGAGAAAAGTCAGAGGCAAAGGGTTCGACTGAGGTAGTGGATAGGGTCGCCGGAAAAAGGATAATGGCAGCCGGAGAAGTAATTGATCATGGGGAAATCCAGGGGGTTCGATCGGAAAAACAAGAGGAAATAAAATCATATTTACTCGGTCATCGAGAAGCAATGGCGGCTGAAACAACAAAAGGACCATCGGAATTTGGGCTGTCGGCCACCAAGGTGGAATTCGGGTGTTTTGCTGGAAATTTGAAGACAACAGAGAAGATTGGAGCGTTAGGGTGGCTCACCGGAAAACCGAGGTATAGGGCAGACATTCTTAAAGTTCTTGAAATTGAAGGGGGAAAGAGAGATAAGAAGCAGGGAAGGGGAATTCACCTAGGGTTCTCTGTTGAACATATTGATGATATCACTGATGACATCACCACACTTGAAGAGAACTGGGCCTCTGCTGATTTCCTTATCTTCGTTTGGAAAGTAACCCAAATTTTCAGTCCAAGGATGTTACAAACTTTCAACCCAGTTAAAAATAATTTTAGTCCATTTCTTTTCAACCCACTCACAATTCACCTCTACATAATATTCACTCTTAAAGACACACTCACGTACTTGTTCGAGTTTATAAGTGCTCCAAATGTTGATGGCTCGAGGGTGGAGGCAACCATTGGGGTCCGAGTTACATTTTACCCACCTTGAGGACAAGGTGCTTAAATTGGCCGGGAGTATTGTAACACCCTCGGTTCCACCGGTCCTCAAGACATACCTTAGGAGAAATAAAGACGGGAAAAATAATTAGAATATAATTAGAATGTATAGAAATAAGTGGGACGGGAAAATAGTTAGAATGTATTAATAAACTCTCGGGGGTTTATTTCTTTTATTTTTTAGAATGGCTTAGTTGGCATTAGGCTTTATTAATAGTAGCCGTTAGCCTTTATATTTTGTAGTGGGTGGCATTACATAATAGTATATATAAGACCACCTTGTATTCATTTGGCTTTTATCCAAGAATTGAATAAGAAAAGAAATAAGGAGGGAGTTTCACAAGCTCGAAATTTGTGAGGGAGTTGCAAGGCACTCGAAGCTTTGCGTTTATCGTGTTTCTTTCTGTGCCATTTTTGGAGTTTTACTTTCTGTTTTGCAGTAATCATAATTCTAAAGATTAGGGTGTGTTACATATACCTATTGAAGTCCAAATATACCTTGAAAAGAAAAAAATCTACCAAAGTGGATGCTTCAAACACCTAGGATCCAAATTTTAGAATTGATAGGTAATCCAACAGGGATTAAGAGCGGGTAGAAAAAATATAAGCCATCATTGGGGCATTGTGTGATCGAGGTGCGCCCAAATAGCTAAAGTGAAGTTTTATCGAAGGTCCATTAGATTAGCGCTATATATGAATCAAAATGTTGAGCTTTAAGAAAGAATTATTATAAGAAGATGAAAGTAGCAAAAATTCAAATGCTTAATGGACAAGTGAACATACTATAAAGGATAGCATTAGAAAGAAAGACATAAGAAGGTTTAGTATCACTAACTACTAACCATAAGATGAAAGGAAACCACCTCAGATGTTTTGCGCAAGTGTAACGACGGAGTATTGGAGAACCGATAAGAAAAATAAAAGTTGAAACTTAAGAGATATAAAACGTGGGCGAGTAAAAACCAAAGATGACTCATAGGGAGAATTGAAAAGTGATACGAAACTGGAGAAAGAGAATTTATGTGGGCAATCATTAGGACTGATATATTAATTCATGTAGCCGATCTCAAAATTTTGGAATAAAATCTTTGGCATTGTGTTATAAAACTCTTAATGCTATGATAATTATAGGTTCTAAATACCCTTGTTAGCATATTTGTTTCTCAGTTGCGCTATCCATGAAACGCAAGATCAACAAACTAGGTATGCAAATCTAGCCTTCCAAGAAAGAATAGCAAAAGCTTTTTGTTATAGTCAATATTGTCTTTAATAAGCTACAACAAAATCCCTTTTCAGTTATATGCTAATTTTAAATAAAATGTCGAGAGTTCAATTTACATTGAAAAAGTATGAATAAGAGGGACGCATTGATTATTTGGGTTTGTAGAAAAGAGTTAGGAATATTTCAAAATGCTTGTTGATTCAACAAAACAATAGGAAAGGGAAATAGAGCATCATTCTCAAGATAAGGAGTCTTGATGGACAATACGAACTATATCATAACCTAGAGCCTGAACACATATTCAATTGGTTACGATTGCAATAGATGAGAATTATGTTACTCGGAATCTTCATTTGCTTCACTTACCCGTGTATTATCTTTGATGTTCGAACATTGATATGGCACTTAGACACTTCATTTTATGTGTAAAATTATATATTTAGACATTTTCGACACTTCGACACATACTACACCTAAATTTGTGGTAAGTGACTTTGAAAAGACACCAAAAAGTTCTTACTTCCCCATAATAACTTTTAGCTAATCAATTAATCAATAGGTTGAGGGAGTGCAAGATTTCTGATGCCTTGCAAGAAGAGGCAAGAACAGTAAACCAGTCATGTATAACTAGGTTCACTCGGAAGCCTCTAATGAAAGTGACTTTTTAAACTCTTGATATAATTGTGTTCCCAGATTTGTTTTGTGTCGAATTTTTGTCATGATTATTACTCTTATTCTTGCAAAAGCCCATGCTCAAAGACCTAAGTACAGTCAATACGTAAGATGTCAAAGATGTTTCCAACACAAGAAGGCCGATAGTCAGAAACGAGATGAAAATGGGTAAAATATGTAGTATTATCAAAGTCACCATGATCACCCAAATGAGCTTTGGAAGTATTAAATTCACTATTTGAGAGATCCAATATACAAAAGTAGGTATTTTGGGGGAAATTACAAGTGATAAGACACGAAAATACAAAATGGTCAAATTTCACATACAATATGTCATTTAGATGGATACTTTGAATGTCATTTGCTAAAAGTTTAGTAGTTAGTACCACTTGCTAGTTGCTACAATTGCACAAATGGGTATGTAGACTGATACAGATTCACCATGCAACGTTTCAATATCTAGAGTCAAAGTACACTATCTACTAGATATTTTAGGATATGTACATATTTGAGATTATTGATCTTGATATAAGTCTAAATCTAGAGAAAGTAAATAAGTTAGTATTATTGAGATTATTAAAATTGTGAGCAATGTTACACTATGGACTATTTTGGGTTGTAAAATAACCGGTGTAGTCAAATATTAAGAGATACACAAATGGCTATGTTTCATTTTAATTGATGGACTTATATGTGTAATTGTACTCAAGAAACAGATATGTGCATGTTGTGCTCAATAAATTAAGGTCCCCTTCTCAAAAAGGCATGGCAAATTGGCAATGCCACATTTTCTTATAAATGTAATTCATTGATATCTCTATATTTTGAGATAACTGATGTGATATGTTGTTGTACATTGTTTTGAGGTAAGTTATTATATAAATATTCGCTAACCTTACTTAGAGAGCTACATAGCCTTACAGCGATAGAGTTATCAAGTGAACGAAGTACTTAGTGCACATGAAGGTCTAGGTTTTGATTTTTACTAGTATGTGTGCATTCTCTTCATTCTATTTACGAAAGCATGTGTTAAAATGAAAATAACTATTTCACATGGATCGAGTCTACTTGTTGAGGCTTTTGGAGGCCGACACTAATTGGTTTTGGTTTTAAATAGAGTCACGCTACAGGACTTAATACATCGTGAGAGTTGAATAAAAGACAAAACTTTTAGCAAACTGGCATTTGTTTACTAATTTTTAAAAGGGAACACAAGTTGATTTAAATTTGGTTTGACACTTGGAATGTAGTAACCATAGTGTAAAAACAAGGTTGTATCGCATCACATCGACCGCATTGCAAAGGTTTTCAAAATAATTAAACATATATTCCCCACACTGTAAAGGTGTAAAAAAAAGCACCGTATTAGGCCGTATCAAGGGATTAGTTACGATAATCGCATTAATCCCGTTAATGGATCACCATTCTGTTACCGTGATCGCGACTGTCACCGCATTTTTACACTACGGTAGTAACCCTTGATTTTATTTTATATGTATATGTATTGAGTTTATATATGAGTTTTAATTTATTGGGTTTTTTTATAAAGTTCTAAATTTTCCATAGCATCTGATTGTTATTAGATGTTATTAATATTTTTTTCATATATTCTGTAACGTCTTGCCTAATTAAGCAGAAATTAAGAGGGGTGTAACATGTGTAGTATCAAAAATTCTAGTCGTTTAGTATACAACTATACATAACTACCTCGCGGTAGCCACTTAATGGCATTGGAGTTCTAGAATAATTGTGTAAATGTTATTGTTGTTACTGTAGTACACAAAGCACTATAATTACATTATCTAGAGTACATACTATGCAGTCACACCATATACTATTTCTACATGTTCTTATCGAAAAGGTGCACCTTCTTAGTTCTTACTCTCGGGAATGGTCACAATCAATACGGATGATTTTGTTGTTCATGTAGGTTTCAGTAATGGTCACAATCAATACGGATGATTTTGCGGTCAATACGGCCTATATTTCTATTGCGGTAAACTAATATGGCAATGCGGCCTTGTCTTTGCATTATGTTTGTTGTCACTAGTATGGTATTGATAAACTTTAAAATCTTTAATCTTATACTCCTAATATGGTTCTATTATACAAGACTTGTTCTTGCTACAAAATGTATAGTCAAAACAACAACACAGGGATATTCAAACAAGCATCATGGGATAAGCAAGCAAAAGCATATGCACAAGAACTAGCTAGCAAAGCAAAAACATTCCAAAAGCAAATATAAGCTGAAACAACAAGACTTACCCCCAGTCAACGAGATCGAAAATCATCATCAAACCAACTCCGGGGAGGCCAGTATAGTCTGCTGAAAACCGCGGCGTCTTCCAAAACAGTAGTATTACTTGAATTCATTTCGAAAACACGAGTAAGTCCATCAAATTCATCATCCTTGAAGTAAATTACATTTCTTACACATCCATTATAATGATTCATAGACAATGAAAAATTTGCATCATCACCCAGAAAGAACACACAATCGTTCAAATTCAACTCATAATCCCAAAACCTACCCTTATCATCTAACTTAAAAACCCCAAATCCTGACCCTCCATTTTCAAGATCACGATCAACTAAATACAAATTGCCATCACATTCAACCAAACTTGTAGAACTACCATTACCATACATTAGTCTTGAAACTAGATCAATAGGTTTCAAATTAGAATCAATCATCACAAGTCTCCCTTTCCTATCAGCAGTCGCATAAAACTTTCCTTTAAAACTTATAATATCATCAAAACAACGCCCAGAAGCAGCAATTTCAGTCCAGCATTCATCCCCAAATCTCCATAATAACAAATTCCCACTAAATTTCAAACCCAAAACAACAAAATCACCTTTTTCGAAAAAATTCTTCGCGACAACCACTTTTTTAATCGAAATGTTCATAGATTCATTATTTGAATGAATAAAATACGAATTACAAACATGAGTAAGTCTGTGATCAAGGATATTTAAAGGGGAACTGGGTTGAGAAGGTTTAGAATGAGCAGAAAGTGGATTGCAAAGAGAAAAGGTTTTGTGGGTGTTTTGTATTTGCTCAAGTTTAATAATGAAACCTTCATTGATTGGGGTTTTAAGAGGAAGAAAGTAAACAGTTCGTTGATGAAGAAAGAGAAAATTTGGGGATGGATGAGAAGAGGAGAGTGGTATAGGGAGCTTGAGAGGGAAATTAATGGTGGAGTGAATGGTGGGGAATGACGAACGCCATGAACGGCAAACAGAACGAAGTCGAAGGATGCCGATTTCTGGGTCGAGACGATCGGCGATCGATGCTAATACGTCTGATGGAAGATTGGACCATTTTGAGATCGGTTTCATGGTGATTGTCGCCATTGTTGCACTTTCCTCGACTTTCTGTCACCGTCAGTTTTTGAGAAAAAATTCATGAAAAGCGATGCATTTGATTTTTGATTTTTGTTTCCGGTCGATAACATTGACTTGTGTATATTTAACTTTTGACTTGATATATTTAATTTTTTTTTATTTTTCTCGTACATATTTTCGTCGTTCTATAATACTTGTTATATTTAACTTATTTTTCCCCGTATATACTTCCTTCGAATTATACACATTTAAAAATTATAAAAATTTTATATTATGAAAGTATGCGATTAGACGATTCAAACAAGGTTCCACTTGACTATATTGTTACTTACATATTAGCCGCAATATATAAAATAAGCTTAAACGATGGATAGTGCTCAAAAATAAAGTGTAGCAAGTATTATGGAATGGAGAAAGTATTTGATTAGTTTTTATATGCTTAGTTTTTTTTATGTATATCCATTTGTTAATTATTGTTAATTTGTTATAGGTCAAATTTATGGTGCAGATCGGCGGGTAAAGGCGGGAAGAACTTCTTCGAAGAACCAATTTTGAGTCAGGAGACTCTTTAATCTGATCTCATCCTCTTTATGAGTATGGGTTTTCGTTTTGCTTCCCTCCCTAGACCGTGCTCATAGTCTGAGCAGGATGCATTGGGTCTGATAATGATAGCTTATTATATTGCAAAAGGAGTGTATTAAAAATCTACTTATTGTCTTTCTCATGACAATTGTAAATTTTGTGAGAAAAGATATAATAGTTTGGACATTAAAAATGACATGAATTTAAATACCTACTTAAAATACAATAAAAATCTACTATTAGTGGATTATATTATACCTAGTATTTATCTTGAAAACTAATATGAGTTCAATTTGTGTGTAAAAAATGTACTAATCTAAACATTATTTTACTTATAACAATATTATTATTTACAAGAGATTATGAGCAACATATGGCATCAAAGATAATATTGCTCATGCAGTGATCAACTATGAAAGTCACTTGATTGGATTAACAAAAGTCAACATTTTTGGATCATTTAAAAGAAGTTACAACTCAAAATCAGTAAGACGTTAATTTATATCTATCACAGATAAAAGGTCTTAGTATCAAAAATTATACTCAATGATTGAGTAAAAACAAAAAAATTTCGAAAGTACTTGGTTTTTTTGTTTGAAGGAAAAACTCATCATCTAACTGTTACAAAAGAACTATAATTATATTCTAGACTTTAAATGATCAAACTTACCAACAACTAGAATTGATTACATGGCAAGGATTATGATAAAGTTAGATACTACTAGCGGCCTATATCAAGCATCATATAATCTAACACGCCCACACACATAAATTAACAAGTTCGAATCATAGCACTTGTATAAGTCTGAGAGACATGTATCCATTATACCAAGTACGACTTATAAATATTGGTCACAACATGCAGGGGAGCTTTGTCTGTTGGCATACTTAATCAGATCGCATGAACTTTGTTGATAGGTAATCTAACAATACCTATTACTATCTCTGCTTCTTTTCAAACGTTCTATTTGCGTTTTGAGTATTATTCATCAACCATTCTTAATTTGTAATTTATTTTTAATTTATAAATTAAAATATAGTCAAATAGAATCTTATTTGATTTATCTCAACATAAGGTATAGTAATATCTATTTTTATAATTTTTTAATTATTCACAATTATAGATATTAAAGATTGAATTAGTTCATTAGCAAACGTGAAAAAAACAAGTGGAATATTTGAAAAGAAATGGAGGGATTATTAATTTTAAGAAAACGAATGATATATTGTTGACTTTAATAGTTTATTCTTTATGATTTGAAATAATGATAGGCCTTGATGAAGGGAAAATGCAAAAATAGTGATTGAGCAACTAATAGAGAACGTAGAGAAGGATTCTAAGTTTGTCAACCCTGTAAAGCTAAACGGACAAGGCCAACTCATAACCTTATTTTGTGTTAGAGCAAGCTTCAAATCTCCCTCATGTGGTGGGTTTTCGGAGTATCGTAATGATGGTGCAACGAAGAACAAGTGTGTGGTGCACAAGGAGAAGCTTGATGAATGCAAGAGAGTGCACCAAAGGGGTCTCAAAGTGTGCCTTGCTCGAGGTAAGGCATAGAAAGGAACATGCCTTAGAGTATGTTAGAGATGCAAGCAGCAACAAGTTGAAGGGAGCTCGACCACTCAAGCTTGATGGGCTCGATCGAGCCAAGCATGAGCAGCAAAACAGAACCTCTTGGGAACTCGCTCGATAGTTTGACCTATATTGCTCGGTCGAGCAGCAAGCAGCTCACGCGAGATTGCACCTTCTGTTTTGTACTCGATTTTTGGTGGGCCTTTTAAGGCTTTGTCCAATGTCTCCCAATATGTCTTAGAACTATAAAAGGAAGTCTTAGGAATTGTTTAGGCTTGTGTGGAGAGACCACACAAGAGAGAAAGCTAAGGTTAGAAACCAAAAGAGTCTTCTTCTTCGTGTTAGTTTAGGGGTGAAATCCATTGTTGAATGGATTCGCTATCTTGAGAGGTTGTTCTCAAGTGTGGTTGGTTAGTCATTAGTGTAATGTTGATTATATTAATGAAAGTAATCATCTTTTGAGGGGGAGGTATCATTAGATACCTCATAAACACATTGTGGTTTATGGTTTGTTGTTCGTTGTTCTCTTCGCTGGTTTTCTTCTCATCTTCTACTTATATTCTACCATTGTTGGGTCCTAGACCTTCTCTTTCATTTTGGTATGGTCATATGATGAGAAAATACCCCTTTAAGTTGATATTATTTATGGTTAATTTAAAATTGGTATTCTTGTTGGAAAATAAATAAAATGTTGTATTATTCCTAATATTTTTTCCTTTAATTTACGGTTTCTTAGAAACTTCAAGAAAGTAATGCATAATAAGACTCCAAATTCAATTTTCATTGATGAAGATATTGCAGTAGCAAAGGCAATGGATTAATTAAGATTAAATACCTTTATTATTTATAGAGTGAAAATATCGATTGTACTCTCTACTTTGAACATATCCAATAAAACTAACTTTAAATAGCTTAGTAATGTTACCACTCCCTTGAAACCGTTCCATGAAATAAGCAAGATGCATCACACAGTCTAAGTTATTATCATTTACAATTCAATCAAATTTAACTCTCTAATCCTATTGAACAATATTCATCGTATCAGATGTTTGAGTGTATCAGCAAAGTCACTAAAAATTTCATGCTTAAAATATAAATCAATAAATTACAATGATAAATCATTATCATACCAATAAAAAATGAATAAATAAATAAATAAACAAAATTTAATAAGTGAAAATACAACTCCACTAGAAACATGATTTGTTTCCCAACTATTTGGACGGTGCACATTGTCAAAATACTAGACAACTTTCATGGTAGTATCAGTCACAACTAAAATAAGTGATGTGACCTATTATAAGGCATGAAGAATTATACTCCCTTCGTCCCTTTGAATTTGCATCATTTTTTATTTTAGTCCGTTCCACTTAATTTGCATCATTTCTATTTTTGGACAATGGCCAACCACTTTCTTTTAATCTCATCCATACATTTTAACACTCTTTTAATTTCATCCAGACAATTTATTCTCTTTCCTCATTTATTACAACTTTTTTAAAAACAAGTCAATTCCTCTTTGATGCAAATTAAAAAGAAGAGAGTAGTACATCAAAAGAATGTGTCAAAATTATATCATCTACTTTGACTAGCTCGTTATGGATTCCGATTCATTATAATACCTACTTTGAATACTATAAAAACCTACTATAAACTATATATACACCTATATAATTACTATAACAGCTGCTATAAATACCATAAACACTTAATTTGAACATCATAAACACCTACCATAAATACCCATTGTAAATCAAGCCATACCATGTTGGCTGTTATAACATCTATCGGACAATATCAATAGCCCACTCCTTCCATGAAGAAATAACCTTTTTTTTGGGTAAGGGAGGTAACATATGAGAACTCTAGCAAGGTGACACTATTAAACAAAAACATAAAATATGTTAAAAACCTCATGATTTGTCGTCGTTCTTCCCTTTTAAGATCTTAACCATAGTTTTCTTTGAGCGGAATACTCTGAATATTATAATGATGATGATGTTAAAAACTGTTAAATAAATGATAAAAAGATTCTTGAAAGAAAATCACAAAAATAAATACTTATGCAATGCAGGCAACCAAACATATAAAGGAGCACATTTTTGTTTGAATTTATTGTCAAATGCTTCTTCTTTGAAGCATTTAGAACATGATCAGCAATCAGGGTCGTTTCTGAGGGTAGTTTTGAGATGCAAGCGTCTAGGGCCTAGCTTATAAAGAGGCCCATATTGAGTTAATCATTATTATAAAAATTAGTTCGTGCATAAGTACTATATCACTATATGATCATAAATTTATACGTTTATTTGACATTAATGTAATGGAAAAAACGAAAAATTATATGTTGTATAGTTGGAAACCAAAAGAACTGAAACTTTACATATATATGAGCGGAAGAGCCCACTACAAAAAAACATATGGGTTTTAGACGCTAAGGACGGAGCTTTTAGACGTTTTTTTGCGTCTAAAATAATTTTTTAGACGCTTTTCCAAGCGTCTAAAAATCAAGTGTCACAAAACTTTTAGACACTTTTTTTAGACGCTTTTTGGTGTCCAAAATTGGTAAATTTTAGACGCTTTTTTCCGTTACAAGACTTTTGCCCCCTTACTTTTTCATATGTTATGAACTCATTTGTGACGGAGAAAAGCGTCTAAAAATTAGATTTAGACATTTTAGAGCGTCTAAAATAGTTGAATTTTGGACACTTTAGTGCGTCTAAAATATTTTCTGTTTTTTAGACACTTTAAAGCGTCTAAAATATTTGTGTTTTAGACATATTAAAGGGTCAAAAACACTAAAAATCTAATTATATAATTTAGATTATTTGTGAATTCCAAAAGTGCCTAAAAGCCTTTTACCTAGTTGCTTATTAGTGAATTTGTTTGGGTACTTTTCCATTAAAAAGCAATGTACAATTTTTCACATCAAGCATATAATTTTTTACTCATCAACAAAAAAATATATACTTAAAATAAAAGCAACTCACAATAATAAATTTCCATATGCATATATATGGTACGGTACAAATTACCATGGACAATATATATATGCTCAAATATCAAAATATCTATATTATCGATACAACAAATCTAAAAGGATATCCAACATAGTTTGTATTGAAGTTTTCTTAACAATTGACAATATAAAAAGCTCAATAGTATGTTTCAAAAAAAAAAAAAAAAGCTCAATAGTAATCTAAGAAAGTAATCCACAAGTTTGCTTCTTCATTTCAAGCTAAGTCTACAATGTGAAAAGTTAAAACCTGCAAAAAAAAAAGTGTTGATGATTAGTTTAATTATAAAAACAAGAACGACAAAAAGAAACAAGTTAATAGTGATGATCATTAACACACTTAACCCCTTATCATTAAAATTTGACTTTTTTAGAAAAATCGAGAAAATTCTTTAGAAATTTCGGCAGAGTTTCATTTGTAAAATAAACATTCCAAAAATTTCAATATAACCTGCAAACAATAAAATAGCAAATATTAAACAATAACTAATTAAAGTGGATATTTTGAGTATGAAAGCAAATGTTTTAATTAATTTAGTTGGACAATTTAGTCCAATTTTGAATTGTCTCATAATGAAACCGATGAGACCATAATAAATGAGAATTTTATTTATGAAGAAAGCAAATTTTATTAAAACAACCAATCACGAACTTATTCAATTATTAAACTGGTAACCACTAAATTAGAGTAACAATAAAATAGTACTATTATAATGAAATTTATTGTAGGCCTACTCAAAGACTTTATACTAATATATGTAGGACTGACAGAGAAAACCAACAATTTCTAAAAACAATTTATGAGGGGGCAAAGCCCCTGCCCACCCCACTAATCTTCTGCCATCAAGGGTGTGAAGAACACTGAATAACAAAACTAATTCAACAGAAATCTTCAACAAAAAAATTCAAGTGTACCCCATCCAAATATCATAAGCATAAATTCAGAAAAACCATCATGTAATAAACTAGCTATAACAAAAGTACTATGGGATATACACTTTAGTCAGAGGCCGAAACAACTACACATTCATCATAAGCAAACTTCACAATTACTGGACAAAGAATATAGGCCAAGTAAATCAATTTAGAAGATGATCGCAAAAGCATGTGGACTCGGTTAAAAATAGCCAATGCTATGTGTGCGACCAAAGACGTGCATAAACACATACATAATGAGTATGTGCTACGTTTGTTGCAATCCCAAAGAAAATCTAATAAGCTATTTAATAAATTACCTGGAATTTATAACCTCTGCTAATAAACCCATTGTGATCCCAAAGAACAGTGGATGGCTCCGAATTTTACTCTGCAGCTTCTTTACATCATTGGAGCTCTCAGATGGCGAAGTCTCAGAATTTAATTGCTCACCTATCAGAAACTCACAAGAACAGTAAGAGACATTCTTTTGCAATATGACATAATAAAAATCTATCAAAAGAAAGGATTTTAATTCATCAACACAGCAAGATATTTGAAAACGATGTATTTAATTTTATACCAAAAGAGCATTGACCTCCATGTTATCACCCACAAACTGATTCATTACAGCCTCTTCCACTGATTTTAGCGTTAACTTTTGCAGTGACTCTGGTGTAGGCTCAACAAAGCGTTCATCTCCATTCAATGACTTGAACTAAATTTTATTAGGTTTGCTTTAATGAAAAAGAATCAAGAGTTTGGGCCAATATCTTAAAAGAATACTATAACATCAAAGCTAAACCGTGGAGCTACGCAGCTAATTTAAGCCATTATCGTGCAAAAACCACCTAGAGACTAGTAGTGTCAGAACAAAATCAGAATCTAAAGGTGATAAGATAGGCCCCAGCCCATGCAGGCCCAAAACATGGCTCAATGATCAACTATAGTCAATTAAGAAAATCTATTTACAATGGTAGGGAAGAATCTAGAAGGAGTGTGGCATATCACGTGAAAGCAAGTAGCAATACAGTTATTCCACAGAAGAAACTGGGGAAAAAGAGGTAAGAATAATAGGTGAGGAAAAAGGCTCACTCTAAGGAATCGCATTCCCATATCTTAGAAAAGGTAAACAGAAGAGCACAATCGTTGGCATGTTTTCATGCATGACGAAAATGTTAGGAGCAAGTCCTGCAAGTAAACGTGCGACAGTGCCTAAGGTTTTACAGCCTATAAGAGTAGCCGATGGTTCAGAATCAAATTCAAGTACAAAATACAGTTTGAACGTTAGATGATTATGGAAATATATTTATGATCATAGAATGCTTCTTCGACAATATAAATAAACCTGTCACTTCAAAATGACAACTCTAAGAAACTAGAATATAGATTAAGCATACCTGATCGAAATCAGAGTGAAAATCGTGTTGCTCTATGCTCTTACATCCACAATTGCACAAATCAAATTATTGGAACAATGAGCAGCAGTATTCTATTGAAGATGTGTAATTCTATAGCAGGAAGAGAAAAGAAATTACTACACAGTGAAAAAGAAGAAAACTCATTCATAAAAACGTACTTTACTTATACCAAATTGCATTTCTTTTATAACATAACACTGACCCTTAAGTTGATGAAAAGCAAACCATCTCCAAGATCAGTATATCAAGTGTTCGTCTCACATCTAGGAGGATGAACAAATTCAAATTATCGAATGAAGACATGAGAA
Organism: Amaranthus palmeri; assembly: GCA_019776075.1. Lineage (NCBI taxonomy): Eukaryota > Viridiplantae > Streptophyta > Magnoliopsida > Caryophyllales > Amaranthaceae > Amaranthus > Amaranthus palmeri. The sequence goes on from JAAKBH010000119.1 coordinate 167,458, forward strand.
AAAGACCTGAAAAAAGATAGTAAATAATTGTCTATAGAACAACATGCCAATGCCTTAATCTAAAAAGGTATTAAAGCTTTCGACTATCCTCCCAAGTGTTAAATTGTAGTGTTAACGAATTTAACACTACAATACTAAAATTTACTTTTAAAAATCCTACCTTTACCCTTTGATTTTGAAAAGGTTGAACTTGTCAAAAATAAACGAAATGTGCGATTCCAAATAGGAAACCAACCGAATTTTCCTACTAATAAAGGTGCAGCACTGAAATCAAATATATCTGATATAGAAATAAATAAAAACATGCACAAAATTGAACAACAACAATACAAAAGCCTTGATGAATCAAGAAATTCTATTATAAATGTGAATACAAATGACCCCCAATGGTAAAAATCCAATTACAATCAGTGATATACAAAATTGAAGAAAAGGGTTCATTATCAATTACACAAACTTACAAGAAACCATCAAAATACGACTTCCTACTGCAAATCTATGGCTCAATCGAATCAAGAAACCAAAAATAATGAAAATATCTACTGATGAAATATACAATATAGCCACAGATTCTACAAAAAACAAGAAATGGGTTTAAGTCAAACCCTCATAAATCACAACGAACTAGTAGAAAAACAAAAACAATTGAGATCAAACAAATTGTGAATAAAACTGAAAGGAAATTAGGGTTTCAAATCAAACTTTACCTTTAGTAACATACAAGTGACGAATTGGTTCTCTGATGGCGTCAGAAATTGGATACTTTTACCTGATAATTGAAATTGATAAGGGAATTAAGAGGATATGGAAGGAAAAAGATGCAATTTCGAAACTTTTGGTGGGAAGAAGTGAAATTCGATTTGGAGCGAAGTGTAGTGGGCATTTTCACGCATGAAACTGCTAAATTCCAAATATAGTAAACTTTTATTACTTTGCGAAATGAACTGCAAATGTAGCGGTTATACTTTTAGTTTTGGACTCCCCCTTTTACTTATATTTTTATTTGAAATTTGGCTTTTAGACGCTTGCTAATGTATATTTTTTTCACTGTTATACGCGTCAAAAATAAACCGTTTAAAAACTAAAAAGTTTTTTAAACGCTTTTCATTGCGTCTAAAAAAAAGCGTCTAAAAATACATTATTTTGTTGTAGTGGCCCATTTTTTATATTTTACCTAGGACCCAAAAATTTTCAGAAAAGACGATGTCAGCAATTAAGCACATTGGATGCGATTTCTCCATGATTATGCAATATCAGCACATCTGTTGGATCCAACAATAGCAACATCTCATAAACACATATACCTCACCATACGAATAAAAACATTGATTTCAACAAATGTCAATTTTAATAATTTAATAATATTTCGTTTTACTTTATTTCATTTTCTCATTGGACATGCAATAATTCAATACTGCGTGTTTGCAGTGAAAAATTCAGAGTAGGGAATAGGGATGAATGTTCCAACTGGGTCATCCAAATTTGGATTACTAATCTTTAGCCTATTAAACTAGATGTATAAAACATTATTTATGGATGAAAATTTTTAGTAAAATTATTTATTAAAGAAAAATAAACTAACATATTATTTATCGAACTTTTTTTTAATAATTCGATTGATTAACAAAGACAAAAGTCAAACTAAAAGTATAGTTATACCAACTAAAAGCTCTGTATTTCTTCCGCTTTTTAACTTGCACCAATGTACTTTTTTACGTAGTTGAATGCATTTGTCAGATTGCTTACTCTGTATTTCTTCCGCTTTTTAACTTGCACCAATGTACTTTTTTACGTAGTTGAATGCATTTGTCAGATTGCTTATATCTAGAATTATAGCCAATTAAAACTTATTATAATTTGATATTACGAAAATAAGATTCCACATAACTTTGTTTTTTTCATATAATAGTCGCAATATAAAAATTACCATTAAATAATAAATTCTGTAAATTTGTATAAGTGGGGCTAAAAAAGCGAAGAAAATACTTTTTTGTATGTTTGGGAATGATGATTTCATTTGCAAATATGGATTTGACTTAAAGTTAGTGTTTGGCAATAACAAGAATTTAAATTTGGATTTGAGCCAAATCCACTAATGTTATAAAGTAGTTGATCAAAATGAGGATTTGAGAATGACACCCTAATCCTTGTCATTTCAAATTTTTCATTATGATTTCATAATTGAAATCTATAATTTAAAATGAAATGTGTGTTTCCAAACGCATCTTTAAGAATTTCAAATCTTGAAAATACGAACTAGTCCTAATTTTGAAATAATATCAGTACGTCTATACGTGAAAGGCTATTCAAGTGTAATAAGAAAGTTTCACACTTTATAAAAAGCGCAAGAAGAAGTAGTAGGATAGGAAGGGAATAGGGATACAATTCCAACAACTACCAAAATGGATAGAGTCCCTACTCCCTACTAGTACAACTTAGCCATAAGCACTTAAGCAAAGCCATGTGATTGTGAAGAAATGCTAATAGGGATATTTTGCCAAACTATATATGGAGTAGGCCCCATTCAACCCATACTTCCCACTTACTCAATCTTATGAAATTTATCAATATTCAAAAAAAAAATCTTATGAAATTTATCCTATTTATCCTATTTTTAAAAATTAATTTAACCCACTATAAGTTTATCTATTTATATTTTTGGCCATGTACCACTTCAGCTCTTGTTTTATAGAGGTGTTTATTCGAGTCATCAGGTTGGTTTTAAACGGGTGTCATTTAGCTCATTCAGATATTAAATCGGTAAATTTTTGGTTGTATGTCGCAACGAGTCATACTTGGGTCAGATCGGTTAGTTACGAGTCGATTAACAATAGCTGTTCGAAATAAGGTTAACAACTATTCGTTATACGTCGGTTACAGAGCGCCATCGTTCAGGTCAACATTAGATTTAGTTATAGTTGGTTTTTAATTGATGTAGACTTATTTACTTACGAAGAAACTAATTATTAGTTGTTTTATCAGATGCATCAAATCAATTTATTTTAATTGTTTTAATTGGGAACATAATTGTTATACTTCAAAGTTGAATAACTAAAATTCCATCTATTAGAGTATTTTTTTTAATAAATAAATTCACATATAAATTATTTGATAAATTAAATTAGTTATAAATTTGCTAAATAGTCGATAAATTGATAATAGTTTGATAAGTAAAATGAATCATTAAATAATTATGAAGTTTTGACTTTTTTCAATTGAGAATCGATTTCGGTTTACAACAATTCGTTAAAAATTAGTTGGGTAAACAAAAGTTCTACTAAAATTTGATTTGAGTTAAGTCAGTTTAAGCCAGATAGAGTTCAGTTTGGTGCATAATTCCGGCCGAATAAGACTCATATTGGTCCCTATTAGGTTTGGGTAATCTTAGTTATTAGTTATATGCCGGTTATAAAAATCGGTTGCAGTCCGGATTCAGCTTTCTAATTTTCCGTTATTAATCGGTTTAAGTGCATCTTTGGTTCGAGTAATGTCGGTTCGATAAACCTAAAGAAATTACATAGTTGCGGGTTAATTAATTTCTGGTTTCGGATTGAGTTTCTGGTCAAGTCACATTTGAACATCTCTATTTTCTTGTATGTAATCGTCTCATTATAGGACAAACTCATATAGTTAGTCTATATTTTGAGTGATCATTTTAAAATTGTAAGTGATTATTTTAAGATTATATTATGTAATCACTTTATTACAATAAAAAGTAACCACTTTAAAATTTTAAGTCAACATACGTCATTAATTTGAGACGGTAAATAAATAATGAGTCAATGCAATAGAAATAGTTTCACCATAAGATTGTCTCATTTAAAAATTTATGTTTCACAAAATATCATTTTATTTATTTTATTAATATTTTTTTGACAATTGTGTTGATTTTTGGGCAAAATTGGTGCGACCACGTATATCCATTACATATATCCATTACATACGGATATTGAAGTGAGTCTCAATCTACTAGAGAGCTTTGTAGGGATGGCAATGGGTTAGACTCGACTCGAATTATATATATTTTAATTTTGCTCCGGATAATAGTTGGAGTTTTTTTTTCAATCCTCTCCATTCGGAGTCGGATTATGCATAGTACAAGTTTGCCCCGATTCGGACTCTCGGATGTCCAATGGAGTCGGATACGAAGTCGGATTCTTATCAAACAATATTGTTGTGATATTGTGCTAATGATTTTAAAGCATAAAAAATTAACAAAAGATATTTAATAATACAATTTAACAAAAAAATATGTACTTCAAATTCAAGTTTTTAATAAGAGAAATATCCTCAAAAAAAAAGTTTAATAAGAATGGTAAGAAAAATAGTTCTATTTACAATTTAACATAATTTTCTCGCATTTTGATTCGGCGTGATTTATTTCTCTTGATCTGATTTGTCGTATTCTGATTGATTAGATCTAAATAAAAATACCAAGTTGTTTTCCAAAATCGAAAATTACAATTAGTATGAGAGAGAACTTGAATTAGTCACGTCTAGAGTTTTAAAGAAAACAAAATATTGGTGTAAAAGTCAAATTCAAAGTCGGACTTCAGGGTCAAAGTCGGGTCGGAGTGTCGGATTTTTATTAAGCTCCAACTCCAGTTCATCTCTAACTCGGACTCGAATTGTAAAGTTGGAGTCGAAGTCGAATGACTTTTTCCACAAATCGATTCAAACTAGATTCAGATTCGAACTGAATTGCTATCCTTGGAGCTTTGTGTCTTATCAATTCTTTAAATATCCGAGGCACTCAAGCCTCAACTCTATTTTTGCGGGCGAAACTTTAGTCCTATATTTCTACCCAATATAACTTGGTGAAAAAATAAGAAAAAAATAAAATAATTATGGACTAATTGAAAGAAAATGAGTGGCTGAATGAAAATGTAAATTAAATGTGAAGAGCTAGTCTTTTGAGAGACCGGTTTTTTGAGAGACATCTTTTATGGCCCGGCCATTAAAACTTAAAGCCTAATTATCGTATTTTTAATGTCAACTTTAATTGTTCTTAATGTCTATTTATTAATAAGAGTATATAATGCAATACAAATTACAATCGGGAATTTGTATTAAACCCCTTTGTATGATGACAATAAGAAATTACAAGATGATATAAAGCAATAAACTTAATGAAAGATTATTGTGTAACGACAACCGTTACCCGGAAACTTGATACGTGTTGAAGGCGTGTGCTCACTATCCTTTTGTGATATTTCCCCCACAAAGGTACTTGGGTTAGATGCTTGGAAATTCACAATGAGATACAATCAACAACTATACACCCTTAGTACTTAGGATGTATACCGAAATAACAAAGTGTTTGAGAAATTATGAGTATTGTATAACTTGAACAAAAGTTAATTACTCTCTTGATCAAGCTTAAACAAATGAGAGAAGAGCAATGAGAGTAAGAAAGGAGATTTCAGAAAAATTGGTGTAAGTGTTCTTCACCCAAGGACCTCTATTTATACTCAATAGAGGATCCTTGCTCATAATCACCAATTGATTATGATTTAATCACCAACATCAATGCCATTAACAATTAGCATTATTCTCCACCATAAATCAGAGATTATTGGAGCATTAAGATAGAATCCTAGGCATTAAACACAAAGGAAAACGGGAAGAAAGCAACGGTCATTTCCAGAGACCCATCGCCGAGTCGGCGACGAGTCCAAAGAAGGGACCGCCGACTCGGCGCAAGCCTTCTGACCAAACATTGCTTTTCCAGTAGCCAAAAGCCGACTCGGCTATGGCTACACAAGGGGGATCGCCGAGTCGGCTTTTGGCCACTGACTTGATCCCCCTTTTCCTTTGTTACGTTTGTTTAATTAACAACTTAAATGCCTTTTTGGACCCTTTTTGGACCACGTAAATTATACGTATTTATCCCACTATTTATAATAGCTTTAATCGACATATTATGGACTTATAAATTGTCCCACTACCTTAGTAGTACTTGGTGATTAATATTCAGGATTATATTATACACTAAATGTCTAACAATCCTCCCCCATTTTGGGTATAATAAGCCTCTCATTTACCAAAACTCATAATACATTTCATGCATCAACGCTAATATCCCTACGGATTGAATTAACGCCTAGTACAACACACTTAACAAGTGATCGAGCCAGAGTTGATTTCCATAAGGAATTGAATCAATCGACTCATCCAACCACTTGAAGATGTAGTACACACAAAACAAATAACACAAAGTTATTAACTTGACACATTATAAGGCCGTGTCCGTATCTTATTCATAAGTTTATCATAGTCATTATGCCAATCTTGACTACTTGAAGCGGCCACACTTCAAACTTATATAGGTAGGTTCTCATTACGTATTAAACATATCCCCGTGACGTGGATATAACACCAAGAGCTCTTCAACTCTTGATCTTGAGAACTTTCAAGACGACTACCTTATTCCATCACGGTACAAAGCAACGATGGGTCATGCAAGAGTTGCTTTAACAAAAACCAAGAGGACTTTACCACATTGAATTCAGACACGATGTTACTCATGCGTGAATTGGGCTTTCCCTAATGATTTTACTGACATAAACCGATCTCAATTGAGGCTTTCTCAATTGAGTCTCTATTCATGGCTTTCGTAAACGAATCCGCCACATTGAACTTAGTGTTCACATAGTCAAAAGTTATGACCCCGTTAATAATAAGTCCTTGCACAAGGCTATGCCTTAGAGCAATATGACGAGACTTACCATTATACACTTGACTATAAGCTCTACCTAAAGCCGTCATGCAATCCGCATGAATCGCCACCGGTGAGATTGGCTTAGGTAACAAAGGTATCTCAAACATGAGATTCCTCAACCACTCAGCTTCACTAGCTGCTGAAGCTAAAGCGATAAACTCAGCTGACATCGTAGAGTCGGCTATACATGTTTGTTTCTTAGAAGACCAAGAAATGGCACCTCCCCCATAAACAAACACCCATCCACTAGTAGAAGAGTTATCCTCTTCATTAGTGATCCAACTAGCGTCAGAATAACCTTCTAGTATAGGAGGGTCTCCGCTATAAGTAATACCAAAGTCCTTGGTACGTAACAAGTATCTTAATACTCTCCTTATCGCCATCCAATGATGGGGACCTGGGTTACTAGTAAATCTACTAAGTTTACCCACCGCAAATGCTATGTCAGGCCTTGTACTCGTCATAGCATACATCAAAGATCCTATGACCTTTGAATACTCCAATTGTGAAATTGGTTGACCGGTATGCTTTGCAAACTTCATACCCGGTTCCATGGGAGTAGAGACCGGCGCTTTATCAAGCATATTAAACCGCTTAAGTATCTTCTCAACATAGTGAGCCTGACTTAACTTAATACGGTTCCCTTGCCTTATGATCTTAATACCTAAGATCACATCAGCCTCCCCCATATCCTTCATCTGAAAGGATCTAGACAAAAAGTCTTTTGTCTCTTGGACTTGTGTTATACAAGTTCCAAAGATAAGCATGTCATCAACGTATAGGCAAATGATAACGCCATTACCATGGCTATCAAACTTGCTATACACACACTTATCGGCTTGATTCAACTTGAATCCAAAGGACAAAATAGTTTCATCAAATTTTTGATGCCACTGTTTAGGTGCTTGTTTAAGTCCATACAAAGACTTGACAAGTTTACACACCTTTTGTTCTTGTCCTTTCAAAACAAACCCTTCGGGTTGTTTCATATATACTTCCTCATCTAATTCCCCATATAGAAATGTGGTTTTAACATCCATTTGATGTATTTCTAGATGATAGACCGTAGCTAACGCTACCAATAACCGAATAGTGGTTATTCTTGCAACCGGTGCATAAGTATCGAAATGATCGATACCGTGCTTTTGTCTAAAGCCTTGAGCCACTAAACGGGCTTTGAATTTATCAATAGTACCGTCGATTTTCATTTTCTTTCTGAAAATCCACTTGCAACCAATTGGTTTACAAGTCGGAGGAAGATCCACTAACACCCAAGTGTTATTTCCCATGATGGATTGCATCTCATCATCGATAGCCTCTTTCCAAAAAGCACTATCATGTGATGCCATAGCATCGCTATAAGTCAATGGGTCACCTTCCACATTATATAAATATGGAACACTAGAAGATACTTCACTTCTATCACCTTCAACCAAGTATACTTGGAAATCCGGTCCAAAGCTCTTCGCTTTCCGTTGTCTCTTACTCCGTTTAGGAATAGGATCAACTAAATCAAGTTCCTCTATTTGTTGACTTTCATCAACATCTAGAAGTGAACTTTGTTGACATTCATCAACACTTTCATTGGTACAACTTTGTAGATTTCGTTGTCTACTCAATGATGAAAATCTATTTTCATCAAAAATGGCATCTCTTGACTCTATAATCGAATGAATCGATATATAGTCATTTTGTTCTATAACATAGAACCTATAGGTTTTGCTATGAATAGCATAGCCTATAAAGATGCACTCAAGCCCACGTTCACCGAGCTTCTTTTTCTTGTTGCCGGGCACTCTTACAATGGCCCTACAACCCCAAACCTTAAGATAACTTAAGTTTGGTTTCTTTTTGTACCAAAGTTCATAAGGAGTTTCCTTATTCGTTCTCATTGGAACTCGGTTAAGAATGTGACAAGCCGTCAACATTGCTTCACCCCAAAATCCATCACTCAAACCCGAGTAGGATAACATGGAATTAACCATCTCTTGTAGAGTACGGTTTTTCCTCTCCGCCACACCATTAGATTGTGGTGCATAACCGGCGGTTGTTTCATGAATAATACCCATTGAGTTGAAATAAAGCGGATCATAATATTCACCTCCTTTATCGGTTCTTAACCTTTTAAGTTTACTACCAATTTGTATTTCTACTTCTTGTTTGTAAATCTTAAAATGTTCAAGAGCCTCATCTTTTGAATGCAAAAGATAAACATAACAAAACTTTGAGAAATCATCTATAAAAGTTATGACATACTTTTTGTTTCCCAAAGACGGTGAACTATGAAAATCACAAAGATCACTATGGATTAACTCCAAAATTTCGGTTTTTCTTTCAACACTTTTAAACGGTGTTCTAGTGATCTTAGTTAACATGCACGTTTTGCAATTTTTAGACATTTTATTACACATAGGAATTAACTCATGTTTAGACATAAAAGAAATTTTATCAAAATTAACATGTCCTAGTCTAACATGCCACAAGTAATGTAAATCATCATTTTCATTCATAGAAGAAACATTGCAAATAACATCTTTATTCAAATCCAAAGACAATTTAAACAAACTATTACATAGATAAGCCCTACCAATAAACAAATTATTTTTTGAGATAATGCATCTATCGGCTTCAAATACAAGCTTGTAGCCTAATCGATTCAAAATAGGACCCGAGACTAAATTTCTACCTATTTCGGGTGTGAAATACACATCTCTTAAAACTAAAAGATTCCCCGAAGTAAACAACAATTCAACTTGTCCTTTGCCTTGGACCTTGATAGGTGCATTGTTTCCCATATAGAGATGCTCCCCATCAACAACCTTGTTAAAGGTTTTGAACCATTGTGTAGAATTGCATACATGTCTCGATGCCCCCGAATCGATCCACCAAGCCAAAGTATCATCCTGCAAACCACTAATATTAGTATTCATAGTAGAAAAACTCATATTAGAATTTTCAACAAAAGTTGCAAGATTACCTTGAGTGGATGGTCCCTTGCTTGTAGAAGCTTGACCATTCCCCTTGGATTTCTTTTGCTTGTTCTTCAAGACGAAGCAATTTTTCCTTCGATGCCCGGGCTTACCACATTCCCAACATACCTTTTCGGCATTGGGATTAGTAGCTTTCCCCTTAGAAGAGTCATTCCTCTTCCTCTTATCTCCGGGACGGGATTGTGGTTTCCCTTCCCCAACCAAGTTAATTGTTGGTACATTAGGATTATCATCCTTCCGGTTCTCTTGTAACCGAATGCTAGACTCAACAATTATATGTTGCCCAAGGTCGGAGAGTGTAATCTCCTCCCTTTTATGCTTTAAAGCATGTCTAACATCCCTCCAAGAAGGAGGCAATTTGTCTATTATGCTAGATACCAAGAATACTTCATCAATCTCAATTTTATGCAATTTTAGGTTAGCATGCATTCTTTGCAACTCATGAAATTGATCAATTATAGGGCGATCTTCTACCATTTTATAGGAATTAAAATTACTTACAAGGAACTTTTTGGAGCTAGCATCCTCCGCCATGTATTTGTTTTCAAGAGCATCCCACAATTCCTTAGCGGACTCATGGTATTGATAGATATCAAAGAGTGCGTCTTGCATACCATTGAGTATATGCCCCCGGCAAATGAAGTCATCGTTCTCCCACTTTGATCTCTTACGGTTTTGTTCAAGTATCTCCGTTTCCGGAATCACCGTTTCCGGATCATCCGACTTAGCAACCTCCGGTTTGGGTGAGCTTATAACATAAGCCACATTGAGGGTAGTGAGCATGAACATCATCTTCTTTTGCCAACGTCTAAAGTCGACGCCGACAAACTTTTCTAACTTAGCAAAGTTAGAGGTAAAGTCTTTCATTGATGCCATCGTATGAAGATTATCACAAAAGATTATTAATAAGAGTATATAATGCAATACAAATTACAATCGGGAATTTGTATTAAACCCCTTTGTATGATGACAATAAGAAATTACAAGATGATATAAAGCAATAAACTTAATGAAAGATTATTGTGTAACGACAACCGTTACCCGGAAACTTGATACGTGTTGAAGGCGTGTGCTCACTATCCTTTTGTGATATTTCCCCCACAAAGGTACTTGGGTTAGATGCTTGGAAATTCACAATGAGATACAATCAACAACTATACACCCTTAGTACTTAGGATGTATACCGAAATAACAAAGTGTTTGAGAAATTATGAGTATTGTATAACTTGAACAAAAGTTAATTACTCTCTTGATCAAGCTTAAACAAATGAGAGAAGAGCAATGAGAGTAAGAAAGGAGATTTCAGAAAAATTGGTGTAAGTGTTCTTCACCCAAGGACCTCTATTTATACTCAATAGAGGATCCTTGCTCATAATCACCAATTGATTATGATTTAATCACCAACATCAATGCCATTAACAATTAGCATTATTCTCCACCATAAATCAGAGATTATTGGAGCATTAAGATAGAATCCTAGGCATTAAACACAAAGGAAAACGGGAAGAAAGCAACGGTCATTTCCAGAGACCCATCGCCGAGTCGGCGACGAGTCCAAAGAAGGGACCGCCGACTCGGCGCAAGCCTTCTGACCAAACATTGCTTTTCCAGTAGCCAAAAGCCGACTCGGCTATGGCTACACAAGGGGGATCGCCGAGTCGGCTTTTGGCCACTGACTTGATCCCCCTTTTCCTTTGTTACGTTTGTTTAATTAACAACTTAAATGCCTTTTTGGACCCTTTTTGGACCACGTAAATTGTACGTATTTATCCCACTATTTATAATAGCTTTAATCGACATATTATGGACTTATAAATTGTCCCACTACCTTAGTAGTACTTGGTGATTAATATTCAGGATTATATTATACACTAAATGTCTAACACTATTTAGCATATCCTTAATGTCTACTTACAATATCTTAAATGTCTACTTGCATTTTTTTATATTTACTTACATATTTCAATAAATATAAAATAGATTGGCTCATTTAGAAATGATCTCTCAAAAAGACTGTCTCTCACAAAAATTTGTGAAATATGAATTAGAATCGAAAAAAGTGAGTTTTAACTAAAAATCAAAATATAACAAAGTGAGATAAACTAAAAAGTAAAGTGGTGGCAAACATTAAAATATAACTTGCTTTTAGTGAGATATACTTTGCGACATTTAATTTAAATGTTAATACTTCAAATTTCTAATGGTATATATAGTGGATTTAGTAACATTTATTAGTTACTTTAGCGGCATAACAAAAAATCATACTTAAACTTTTCGTGACATAAGATCTAGTGACATTTCTCATAAATGCCACTATAAACTAGAGTTGTTCATGGGCGGGCTACCCGCCAGGCTCAACCCACCCGGCTAGAAAAACTGGCATGCATGGACAACGTATACCCGCCCGCACGCTAAGTTTATTATGTGAATTATTATATAATTAATTCTATTCCTATTAAACTAGTAGTGTCTATTACTAGACTACAAGTTTGCTACATACCAAATTTTAGTAAAAAATTTTTTTTATAATTTATTATGATTGGAGAGGTATATATTTAGACTTCGTACTTCGTACTTCGTAGTAAGAAAAATCAATGATAGAAATGTTTTTATTGGATTATCCAATTTATTGTTTATATTCAAGTAATTTGAGTATTTTGAAATTTTTTATGTAGTTTGAATATTTTGGACAATCTATTGTATTTTAATTGTTATTAAAACTTAATTTTATGATTTGTATTATATTTTTAATTTTTATACAACAAATACTCGCCTACCCGCGGGTTCCGTCCGCTTTAAAAGTGGGCGAATAGCGACAAAAAAATATGTCTGCAAATGCGGGTGGACTTTTGAATATATGACTATATGAGTCCGCGGGTAGATTAATTAGGTACTACCCGGTTCGCTACCCGCCCAAGCCTGCCCATGAACACCTCTACCATAGACTATAGTAACAATTATATATTTTACTATAGGCCAAATAAAGTGTCACTAAAAATATTACACTAAAAATCACTTTATCGTGGAACTTCAAATAAAATCAATAATTATTACACTAAAAATATAAATCAATGGAGTTTTTTTTAACGCCACTATATAAAATGTCACGAGAAGTTAAATTTGTTATAGTGCAACTCTCATGTGATAGACTAATAAGAAAAGTTACCTCATAATTCACTTGTTTCACTCGATTAGCTTTATTTGTTATTTTAATCTATCCCATATATATACTTTATTTTGCATCATTTTATTTTTGGATAATGACTTACCAATATTTTACCTCATCCATAACTTTAGCTCTCTTTTAATTTCATCTAAAAAAAGAAAAATATTGCATTCAAACAATTTAATCTCTCTTTATTTATTGCCAAACATCAACTTTATATATCTTGAAATCATAGAAGTACTTATTTTTTTAAATTATACTAGGTATAGCCGTATAGGAACTCGTACAATGCTGATAATAGTTATTATTCATATATACATATATACTAATATAAAAACTTGTGCGACACACAAAATTGTAATTTGGATGTACATATAAATATAAATTTCAAAGTTAAAAGCAATTATGTATTGTCGTCATTGTATTATTTATACTCCCTTCCAATTACCCTAATAGTCTCATCATTTGACTTTAAACGTTGTTCATCAATCACTCTTAACTTGTATTTTATTTTTAATCTATAAGTTATAATATGGTCAAATGAGATCTTGTTTGATTCGATCATTTAATACAAAGATCATTGATAATAGTTTTTTAATTTTTAATTATGCACAATTAGAGATATTGACAAATATATAAATATAAATTTCAAAGTTAAAAGCAATTATATATATATATATACTTGATCTTAAATTTTTTATCTTATTGAAATCAAGGGTGTAGAAAACTTCTTAGCTTCTTTACTTTTGTAACACCCCTGAATTTCCGACCCTTAAACGAAACCAAAACCGTTAAGGACGAGAGGAAATTCAGGTGTTACATAAAAAGAAAGAGAAAATAATTTGGATAAACGTCAAAGATTAACTTTAAATAGATGAGTAAAATTTTCGGCAGCATCTACTCTAAAATTGTGCGCCTTTTTGTAGAAAACAAAAGTTATTTAAAATCTAATAAAGCAAAGGCATCAATAGCCTATCAAAACTATGTCACGGCGGAATGATTCATCGCCGGCTTCTCAAATCAACATGCCAAGCATGGATCGTGGTTCCAGTGTCGGCGCTTGCGTTTTAGACTGACTAGACTCTTTAAATCCGTACAACATTATAAACTACGCAGCGGAAATACAAAATACACAAAGGAGGACATAAAGCCTCATAACAAAAGTATACACAGCCAAAGTTTACAAAAGATAAATAAGAACTACAAAATCAAAGGATAACAATATGACACAGATTATTTTTCGCCCTCGTCACTCTCCCCCAATGCAATGCAAAAAGAAGCTCCAATACCTGCTACGACTGTCCATGATCCTCCTGCTGCTCGACATCAAACCAAGGCCAATGTGTCATAGCAGGACGATCATAGAAAGTCATCAAACAATCAAACATAAACACAAACACGTACATGTCAAAACTAGCATCAAATATAATAAAACCAACAGATATATAACATTATGTTATACAACAACATAAGATGATTTCACAGGACACAAAAACAAATAGTAACTGTTTACTATCCACCTATGCTTCTTAGATAGAATGCAGGTCTTCACATTTCTCTTCTCAAACATAAACTCTTGCAGAACACGCGTAGTATTAAATCAACCAGGGCATTAACGGACTATTTAACACGCGACCCTATAAGGCTTGCCTATCTTAGAGTAAGTGCATTCTAGCCCATCTTTGGGAATGGAAACTCCTTTGAGTTAAGTTAGTGTAGGCGCACTTCTCGCTAGCATAAACTACTATATCATTGAATAATCAATGAGTAAACGTTCTATTAATGTGTAAGCTTTCTATAAATAAATAAGCTGTCTATCAAAAGTAACATTCTTTCAGTATTAAGGCCATGGACGTTATCGGCCACCCGGCACCCATGGCAAAGTATGAGCTCATACCCCCTCCAGCTGACCCTCTCGTGTCCTACCTTTGGGAAACTAACACTGGGGTACCAATCCAGTGGAGAGGCAACCATATTGGGGTTTGCAAGGCCCGCATGGTGACACCTCGGTCAAGGGGCGTTATCGGCCACCCGGCGCCCAATTGACAAAGTATGCTCATACCCCCCTTACGGTGGTCCCGTCGAACCTCACCTAGGGGACTATTAAATCTTTAAATCAACCGGATATAATCCAGTTGAGTCACGCCAACTAATCATAATTTAGTACCTTATCAAAGGGGAATAACTCCCGCTTTTGACTATTAGTGAGTGCCCTGGGATAGCAGAACGCCGAAACCCACAGAGCAACTCAAAATAAAAATATGAAATTCACCTATATATAAAGGAGTCATTCTAACTCCGAGTAAGGCATAACCCAATTCTCAAATATATAAAGGGAGGTGGTGGTCCCCGCCTTCTACCAACACTCTCATTCACTAAACTATTCTAAGCGCAAGGATTTCATAATCGATAGCTCTTCATATATATAAACTGTATACACTAGTACCTCAAGTTTCGATACAGTGCATATTAACACAATAATAATGAAGTCTTAAAGCAATTGCATATAAGAATAGTTACTGCGTGTACGTACCTGCTGCTCCCCTGCACTCCTAAAAACGAGTCAGATAAATCGCCAAGAAAAAGGTCTTACGCCCTCCTTATGAACCGGGCACCTATGCAAATAGGAAATAGGCAGCCCTAGCTGCTGCCAGGTGCCCAAAACGCAGCTGTACCGCTGCTTTGGTGGTGCAGACGGCTGCCGGAAGGGAGGGGGAGGCGGCTGCTGCAGCCGGTGCTAGGGGTGAACACGGTCCGGTTTGGTCTGGTCTGACACTAAAATTAGACCAAACCAGAAATTCCGGTCTGAAAATTTTTCAGACCGGACCGGACCGTTTAAAACACCAGACCGGACCGGACCAGGCCGTTTTACAACGGTCCGGTCTGGTCTGGTCTACGGTTTTTTATTTTTATTTTTAGTCCAAATTAATACATGTATTTATGCAAATATTTCACACCTACAATTAATATATATAATAATTTTTAATTAGTTGTATTAACATCAACATTATTCAAGTATATTTTTATATAAAAATATCTACATCTTAAAATATCTAGGTAGCAACTTAATTTTTAAAAACAAAATTATGATTTTTGACAAAAGTACGGTTTGCGGTCCGGTCCGGTCTGAAAAATAAAAAAACCGAGACCGGACCGTAAACCGTAATTTAATTTGAAAAAAACCAGACCAGACCATTTAAACTGTAGACCAGACCAAATACTAAAATTCCAGTTTGGTTTACGGTTTAGACCAAACTTTGTTCAGCCCTAGCCGGTGCGGGCTGCCGGCTGCTGTCCTGACGCTGGTGGTGCCGCCAGCTGCTGGTGGAAAGGGAGATGGGGTGTGAAGAGGGAGAGTAAGGAGGAAGAAGGAGAACTAAAAATGGATAAATGAGTGTGACGGCTCACTCCTTCAAAACAAATGGGTTTTATTCAAAACAAACCCTAACCCTCAAATGTTTTGGGCTCTTCTACTCACGAGGCCCATTAATTTTAACCCGAAATATTAAAAGAGGAACTTCGTTTGGCTCGAGTTTAAGAACGAAACTATTATGACTATTATTAACTTTACTAAATTTTTATTTAAATAATAATTTCCCATTTAATTAAACGTATACATGAATGTCATTAAATATATGTATGGGTCAAAATGTTATATTTCCGATGTTTAATAATAATATATAAAGAAATTATTTTTTTAATCGCAATTTAAATTATAAATAAGTTATCATCGAATTTGCGGGGTGATACCAGATGGTTACCAGAGCCAGTGGTTCCTATATTGATGCTTTGTGTTTTTTTTAATTCATTGAGAAATTGCTTGAAGCTAGAAGTTATTCGTGAGAGTTGGGTAGAGATGGGATAGGTGCTATTACATATTCATGCATAATAATTATCATTGCACGTGTATAGATAAATATATAGTTTGTTTACCTTGTTATAAGGCTCATTCTCATGTGTGTTATTATAATTAAAAGTTATGATTGTGGTTTGAATGATGATATGATGTTACAATTTAGTAGAGTTGATTTATGTGTTATCAAGTATTAATGACAATTATTACGTATTTTGGGCGATTCATGAGTTGCGTGATAGGTATTGATTACGGAAAACAATGTATGAATAATGGAATTATATAGAAGTTGGTTTCATCTAGTATTTCCTCTTAATGGTGAGAATAGTATAAACTTTGGTCTTATGTGCACGGATATTTGTTCATGTTATTGTTTTTATAAAGCTTATGAGTTTTGATATGGATGCTATACATAAATCTATTGTTTAATTATCTGTATTAACATTTTATTTATTAAGTGCATTTACTCATCATAACATAGAATGTGGTGATCATAATTCTTTTGAATATGGTTAATGATTGTGCACCTATGATAGTAAGTAGTCCAAACATGAATAAGGACAAGAAATCAAAAATAGGATAAGATTTACTCATGATTGTAAATTAAATTGATTGGTTAGATAACTGATACGATAGCTTGTAAATAAAGTGATAATATTATGGGTTTTGAAGTCAAGTTGGTGTTTTATGTAAATCAAATGATAATAGTTTTTGTTCATGTTGTTGACAATGATAAATTATTATTTATACCTTAGAGTAGTGCTCAATTTCAAAAAAATGCGCCTTGCTTTTGCGCCTCCCGCATTTAAAAAAAAACTAAGGAATAGTGCAAATTGGAGACCATTGGTTATTGTCTTAGATTATTGAGGATATATGGTTAAGTATGGATCCAAACGTGTCATGTCTAAATAGTTACGTTGATGGAGTATGTTAGAATATGAAGAATCAAAAGTTGTTAATATATGAATGACACTAATTCGACTGGTTCAAACTTGTTCTTTTATTTTGTTTTTGTTACAATAATTTTTTATATGTCTTGTTCTAAGTTTTTAATCATACATACAAAGTTATTATGCATCCAAGCTATGAAAGATCAATTAGAAGTGCATCCTATTAAGTACCAAAGAAGTTTGAACTTATTCCTAGACGTTTTGACTTATCTTGCATCAAATTTGAATAGCACATGCTTAAAAACGTTCATAACATATTGAATTCGTTCAGTAGTAATTTGTGGTCATTTGTTATGAAACAAGTTCAGACAGATATTTCAGGTGTATTACCACCAAACCCGTCCAATTTTGTTTTAATTCTATTAACCCTACTAAAGTGGTTTGAAAATATGTTTTGACCCCTCCAGTAAGTCTAAATCAGGTTACAAAGAATTTTCCATTGATTGCTTCATGAAATCAAGTTCTTATATGTATATTAGTATCATGGCTGTGAACGTATAATTACCAACTGCAGTGACTACAAAAAAATAAATTTGGTATATAATTGGATTATATACTGAAACATGCATCACGTTCTGAGTTATGAATTTGATTTGTTGATCTACTAATCGAGTCATGATATATGCTTTAATATGTTACAAATGATTTGATCCTATATGATTGATGAAAAGAGTATTACTGGTTAGACAAAAGGTTAGAATTATGTTATGAAAAAAAAAGCATTATTAACTTAAATATATAAAGCTGAGATCATGTATTGATGTATAATCATCCAAGTATAATTATGTTTATTTTCAAATCATACTTAATTGGTGTATTATATGTAGCATGTTGTATGAATTGTTATGTGGTAGCATGAGTGTGAGTTTTTGTTTAGTCATGCATCGAGTCATGGTTTATGATCAAGAAGTACTTATGTAAAAGCTTAGAGTATGTTTTAAGTAAAGAGATTAATTATTGATGTGTAACGCATACAAGAGCATAAAAGTGTCAGGTATAATTAGCGGTAATGTTTAACCGACCCTGGTACGTTAAGTAAAAGATCTTCAGTTAGGTTTTGAAAATGTCTTCCAAGTATGGGAGTCTGAAAGTGATCATGACCATTCTGCACTATAGTGGGTTTGACCATCAACACACCTACCTTCCGTTGCATTTTTTTTTGTTATCAATAGTATTAAGTATCTCATTAGTATAGTATATTGGTTTGGCTTGTGTCGTGTTCCTTGGATTAAGTGCAAAGACTTAGAGAATTATATGTTCATCGTAGTATGAATCATTTTGAGAATATTGTTAAGTTGATAATCCGAATATAGTATTAATGATTTGTTACGATGGAGTTGAAGGATTCTACAGATGGGATGGTTATGGATGTGGTGGTTGAATCACAATGAATATTCTATTTTGTTCTCAAAATATTTATCGTATAATGTCTTTCTAAATGTATAACTTAACTAATGATCCTATTGCATAACTAAAGTAACCATCTACATATATGAAACTCATTAACGTTTTAAGGTAAAACATCGAGTGTTTTGTTTTTTTTGCCTTTTCAGAGATAAACTTGTCAAGTTAAAACAGATAATCCAAAAGTTAATTGAGTTAAAATATTAAAGTGGATTTTATCTTTTAATTGGAGTTTAAGTAGTATACCTTTATATCCTAAGGCTTTTCTAAGTTGAAATGACTTTAAATTAACTTATAATCATGTTATCAATTGTTAGTAAAAGTTTATAATGTTTGTCCATCTACTAGTTGACAACGGTTGTTAAATTCTACTTTGGAATGATTTTACTACCCTTACTCCATCAACTACACCCATGCCTTTGTAAAATACTTGAGTAGTTCTCTTGAAATTCGTTCTGAAGTAAATTTGTTTCTTTATAAGTATTAATCATTCTACACTCCTTCATGTAGTAACCATGCTTTCTTACGTTGTGCAATCATCCAAATTCAACATATTGCATCGTAGTCGTACAAACGTACCAACTTTTATGAATATGGTCACTCGATAAGCCCAATGTTACCCTAGTAAACTCCCTTATTCAAGCATAGTTGCTTTAATTGCTCTAGTATGACCTTCCTCACTCTAAAATATGTTGACATAATTGTTATTCTGAGACCTATACTATTATCCAACCTTTTCATATATGATATTTGAAGTCAACAAATTAAAGTAAAGTGAATTAAGCAAACGTCTCATCTAGTCGACTGTTCTATGAGGTAAATAAGTGAAAGATAAGGGATGGTGATGTTTAATAAATAAACTTGAAAGATGGTCTACTATAATTCAATATGCGTGCACTATGGGAGAATAGTATTGAGGGTTTCGGCCGATGAAAGGAGTATTGAGAATTGTTATTAAAAGCAAGTCAAGTCTGAAATTTATAGGACCTTATGAAGTCTGAAGATTCGGATTGTCCTATTTTGAGGTTAGTTGAGTTACGGGGTCGTAACTAAGCTTTTAAGGGGGGTAGAATGCAATAGATTTTTGCGCGTTTTCACGCGTTTTCTTCTTTGAATTGTGTTTCATTGCATATTTATCAGTGAAAAGTGTGTCCTATTACGTGTTTATTTATACTTGGATGCAAATTTGGTGTGACTTATGAGGTTAAAATTTTGAGAAAACAATGAAATGAAGTCACATTTGTATGTTTTAGTGACAACCTAAGACATCTTTAATAAGAAGTGGTTAGGCTCTAGACTCCGAATGAAGCCAATATGGATGAGGGGTAGAGAATTTTCACATTAGAGTTTACTATTCTCAAGTTTCGGGGACGAAACTCCTTTTAAGGGGGGTAGTCTGTAACACCCCGCAAATTCGATGATAACTTATTTAAAATTTAAATTGCGATTAAAAAAATAATTTCTTTATATATTATTATTAAACATCGGAAATATAACATTTTGACCCATACATATATTTAATGACATTCATGTATACGTTTAATTAAATGGGAAATTATTATTTAAATAAAAATTTAGTAAAGTTAATAATAGTCATAATAGTTTCGTTCTTAAACTCGAGCCAAACGAAGTTCCTCTTTTAATATTTCGGGTTAAAATTAATGGGCCTCGTGAGTAGAAGAGCCCAAAACATTTGAGGGTTAGGGTTTGTTTTGAATAAAACCCATTTGTTTTGAAGGAGTGAGCCGTCACTGTAACACCCCGTAAATTTAATGTTATTTAATTATAATTTAAGTGGCGATTAAAAAAATAATTTCTTTATACATTATTATTAAACATCGAAAATATAATATTTTGACTCACAAATATGTATTAATAAAGCGATGAATACGTTTAACTATATGAGGAAATATTAGTTAAATAAAATCGAGTAAATTTAATAATAGTTATAATAGTTTTGTTCTTAAACTCGAGCCAAACGAAGTTTCACTTTAACTTTCGGGTTAAAATTTATGGGCCTCGTGAGTAGTATAGTCCAAAGAATTTGTGGGTTAGGGTTTTAGATTTTGAAATTAAAACCCTTTTTTTTTGTAAGATGAGCCGTCACTCATTTCTTCTTGCTTTCCTCCTCCTTCTTCCTCCTTTCCTTCTCTCCCTCGCGCACCACCGTGGTCTTGACGGCAACCAGCAGCCCCGTGACCACCAGCAGTAGCAGCGCCGCCTTTCCCTCCTCCTGGCAGCAGCTGCTCGCCACCCGCAAGCAGCTATAGCTGAGGTTTTTTTGGGCGTCCAGCAGCAGCCCAAGGCTGTCTCCTCCACCACCATTCACCTCCTTCTTCCTCTTCTCTCATTTTCCCCATTGTAAGTCATGTTCCTTCCTCTTTGTGAGCAATCTCTTACCCATTTTAAGTTTGTATATTGTGATATTTAATCTCTTATTATTTAGATAGTTTAATTTGTTAAATTTGGACATGATATCTTGATTTTTGTTATGAGTTTGATTATTATGGAGAAGTGAAAATAGATATTTAAGATCTATATTATAGTGATTGTAAAAGTAGTATTTTGGTGTTAATTTCATTGAATCTTATTATGGGTAATAGTTAAATGTGGTGTTTTTGAACATGATTTGAGTAAGATTTGATTTTAGGATGAAATTCTTGATAGTATGTGCTTTTATCTTACATTAGTGGTGTGATGATTGAATTGGATAACCTTATAAATTGTCTTAAGATTTAATTTGGTTGATTATGGTGTGTTGGTGATAGTTGTTGATGGGTATGGTTGTTAGCCCACATAAATAGTGGCTATTATTGTTTATGTAGTATTAATAATAATAAAATAAATAGAATTTTTGATATCTATTGTTGTAAATTAAATATAATAATAATTACTAAGAAAGATTAAGGTTGCGATTGTCGTTAATGAAAGTATTGTCATGGTTATAGTCGTTTGATGAGGTGGTTAGTTTTGAGCTTGATTGTTATATTGAGATGTTCAATTGTGTTGCTAAGTTTTGTGACTTTGACCCAAGTTATACGAATCGTTATTAATTCGTCAAGCTACAAATTTATCTTACTTTTAATCGTTTTACTCTAAAATCCTTGGAAATATAATAAATCGCTACTACCATAAGTGATATGGTTATTAAGTGTAATGTCACACATTACGTGTTTTTAAACTTTCCGATGAATAGTTTGACTATAACGCACAAGCGTATGGTGGTGCCCCTTTCACTTGAACATATCTTGATATAAACTTGACTAGAATATTATGTTATAATTCGATTGGGATTGATGGCATGGTTCATGTGTGAACATGGGTTGAATTTATTGCATAAGTGCGTTTAGAATGCGTATTAACTTAAATCGAAACTTGTTTGACTGATTGTGTACTTGTATGAACTCGGTGCTTCTTAAATGATGTGAAGTAGGCTTATTAGTCTTACTGTCAACGTGTATAGGTGCCCGGTTCATAAGAGGGGCTTAAGAACCTCCTTCGAAGTGACTTTTGCGACTTATTATCTTGCAGTTGCAGGTAAGTACACGCAGTAGCTAATTCTTGTATCTTGAATATGTTTTCTCTGCGTAGCAATATTATATGAGCTATGTTAGATATGAACTACTATTAGATATTATTAAGTTAGTGCTACAAGTGGGAACCAACCGTAGACATAGTAAAGAATGAGTTCTGATATCGCAAGACTAGAATGTTGGATTGTATGAGATTGGAATGGGAATAAGTCCCCTTATTTGAAGAGACATTAAGTTGGATATTTACTAAGACTCCACTGGATTGGTACCCCAGCTGGATTAGTTCCCGGAGGCATGGACCGTCTATATATGGTCGCTGTACGGGGGTATGATCATACTTTGCCATTGGGCGCCGGCATGGCCGTCACCGTCCTTGGCTGAGGTGTTGCCATGTGGGTCTTGCAAACCCCAATATGGTGGCCTCTAGTCACATAAGAAGATATATAAGAGCAATTGAAGAGATAGAAGACGGTGAAGAAATTGAGAAGTATATTGAATTGAGAAATAGATGGAGTAGAGGTTTACACGTTTGGATACCTTCCTCACCTTGCTTTGTCGAAATTGTTTATTGGTTACGTATGCATAATTTATTGTTAGTTACTGACGTGTACTGTCTGTTTCCTTGTTGATGGCTTGTCTTTGATGGCCCTGCTATGACACGTTGGTCTATGACTTTACGTTGAGCAGTAGGGGTATCATAGATAGCACTTGCAGGTTTTTGGAGTTTATTTGCATTGCATACGGGGGGATTGAGTGAGAATCTTGACACGTGCAATGTTCTAACTTTTTGACGCTTCATGTGTTTTGAATTGTAATTGAGTTTGTTTTTGGTTTGAGGCGTGCCCTCCTTTTGATGTAATTTATTCCGCTGCAATTATTTATTTTGTTTTATATTTCGTTAAAGTATCTTGAATGGCTTGTATAGCTGGTTATGTTTTTGGAAAACCCAAGTGTTTACATGGGAACCACGATCCATGCTTAGCATGTCGACAGAGGTTTTGGCGATGACCATTCCGCCGTGATTTTGTTACAAGGCTATTAATGCCTCTTCTCATGACGGTTTAATGTTTGTTGATTCTTTTGGTGCGTTAAAATTTAAGGCAGATGCTGCCGAAATTTCCGTAGAATTTTGTTTGAAAGTTTTTGTAAAACCTCATTAATCAAACTTAAGCTTTATCCTTATTTTATTTTATTTTAAATGTAACACCCGAATTTCCTCCGTTCTCTTCCGGTTTTGGTTCCGTTCAGAGGGTCGGAAATTCAGGGGTGTTATAGTCACACTCATTTATCCATTTTTAGTTCTCCTTCTTCCTCCTTACTCTCCCTCTTCACACCCCATCTCCCTTTCCACCAGCAGCTGGCGGCACCACCAGCGTCAGGACAGCAGCCGGCAGCCCGCACCGGCTGGAGCAGCCGCCTCCCCCTCCCTTCCGGCAGCCGTCTGCACCACCAAAGCAGCGGTACAGCTGCGTTTGGGCACCTGGCAGCATCTAGGGCTGCCTATTTCCTATTTGCATAGGTGCCCGGTTCATAAGGAGGGCGTAAGACCTTTTTCTTGGCGATTTATCTGACTCGTTTTTAGGAGTGCAGGGGAGCAGCAGGTACGTACACGCAGTAACTATTCTTATATGCAATTGCTTTAAGACTTCATTATTATTGTGTTAATATGCACTGTATCGAAACTTGAGGTACTAGTGTATACAGTTTATATATATGAAGAGCTATCGATTATGAAATCCTTGCGCTTAGAATAGTTTAGTGAATGAGAGTGTTGGTAGAAGGCGGGGACCACCACCTCCCTTTATATATTTGAGAATTGGGTTATGCCTTACTCGGAGTTAGAATGACTCCTTTATAGGTGAATTTCATATTTTTATTTTGAGTTGCTCAGTGGGTTTCGGCGTTCTGCTATCCCAGGGCACTCACTAATAGTCAAAAGCGGGAGTTATTCCCCTTTGATAAGGTACTAAATTATGATTAGTTGGCGTGACTCAACTGGATTATATTCGGTTGATTTAAAGATTTAATAGTCCCCTAGGTGAGGTTCGACGGGACCATCGTAAGGGTATGAGCATACTTTGTCAATTGGGCGCCGGGTGGCCGATAACGCCCCTTGACCGAGGTGTCACCATGCGGGCCTTGCAAACCCCAATATGGTTGACTCTCCACTGGATTGGTACCCCAGTGTTAGTTTTCCAAAGGTAGGACCCGAGAGGGTCAGCTGGGGGGGGTATGAGCTCATACTTTGCCATGGGCGTCGGGTGGCCGATAACGTCCATGGCCTTGTCACTATGCCATGAAGCGAAGAAAAGAAATACTGAAAGAATGTTACTTTTGATAGACAACTTATTTATTTATAGAAAGCTTACACATTAATAGAACGTTTACTCATTGATTATTCAATGATATAGTAGTTTATGCTAGCGAGAAGTGCGCCTAAACTAACTTAACTCAAAGGAGTTTCCAGTCCCAAAGATGGGCTATAATGCACTTACTCTAAGATAGACAAGCCTTATAGGGTCGCGTGTTAAGTAGTCCGTTAATGCCCTGGTTGATTTAATACTACGCGTGTTCTGCAAGAGTTTATGTTTGAGAAGAGAAATGTGAAGACCTGCATTCTATCCAAGAAGCATAGGTGGATAGTAAACAGTTACTATTTGTTTTTGTGTCCTGAGAAATCATCTTATGTTGTTGTATAACATAATGTTGTATATCTGTTGGTTTTATTATATTTGATGCTAGTTCTGACATGTACGTGTTTGTGTTTATGTTTGATTGTTTGATGACTTTCTATGATCGTCCTGCTATGACACATTGGCCTTGGTTTGATGTCGAGCAGCAGGAGGATCATGGACAGTCGTAGCAGGTATTAGAGCTTCTTTTTGCATTGCATTGGGGGAGAGTGACGAGAGCGAAAAATAATCTGTGTCATATTGTTATCCTTTGATTTTGTAGTTCTTATTTATCTTTTGTAAACTTTGGTTGTGTATACTTTTGTTATGAGGCTTTATGTCCTCCTTTGTGTATTTTGTATTTCCGCTGCGTAGTTTATAATGTTGTACGGATTTAAAGAGTCTAGTCAGTCTAAAACGCAAGCGCCAACACTGGAACCACGATCCATGCTTGGCATGTTGATTTGAGAAGCCGGCGATGAATCATTCCGCCGTGACATAGTTTTGATAGGCTATTGATGCCTTTGCTTTATTAGATTTTAAATAACTTTTGTTTTCTACAAAAAGGCGCACAATTTTAGAGTAGATGCTGCCGAAAATTTTACTCATCTATTTAAAGTTAATCTTTGCCGTTTATCCAAATTATTTTCTCTTTCTTTTTATGTAACACCTGAATTTCCTCTCGTCCTTAACGGTTTTGGTTTCGTTTAAGGGTCGGAAATTCAGGGGTGTTACAACTTTCAACACTCTTCTTATCTTGTTGAGATAAAGGGTGTAAATGTTTATTATCCTTCTCATTTTCAACACTCTTCTCATTGGGAGGGATGCAATGAGAAGATTGTTGAAAATGAGAAGAGTAACAAGGACTCTATACCATTGATTTCATTATCATCATCATCATCATCATACCCAGTGTTCCCGCACATAGATACTCTATGGTCAGGGTCCGGGGAAGGAAGGTCGACGGCGTCTCATACCCAGAAGGAGAGGGCGGTCATAAGAGTCCTTCGGCTCTATACCATTGATTTCACTAAAGTAAAAAAAATCTATGATCACAAATACGATTGAGCCAAAAACAAATAATTGTAAAAGTAATATGTTACACAGAAAAGTTTCTATGACATAAATAGTTAATATTTTCTGACTTTATAACTAGTGTCTCTTTTGTATGTATAGTAACCATAGTTATTAGAATCCTCATTCTGATCTTCGATTCTATGATCTTACGATTCTATGATCTTACGATCCAAAAATAGGCGATCGATCTGGATCGTAGGTAGGATCTTAATGTGGTAGAATCGTGCGATCTTACATAGCTCAAGAATTTAGTTGGTAAGATCATAACATGATTCAACGATCCTACGATCCAATGATCCATTCCACATGGGAAGTTGCAATTGCAAAATATTTTCATATAATATAGATTTCACTGTGTGTAAAATATAAGTATACCAATACTTTTATAAAAGTCAAGTTTTTATTGATTTGCTGTTTAAAAATGATTATTATATATTAAATATTAATTGAAAAAAATTTTAGAGATGAAGTCAAATAACGTTTTACTTACCCCTTAAAACTTAAAAAGATAACAAATATAATTGATAATCAATAATCCAAAGCTCATTAATGCATATTTATAGGATCGCAAGATCCTATAATCCGATTCTACTGATTTCAATCTTACTCCATCAACGATCGTCCTAGGTAGAATCCCGACCCTAATAACGTATTTAATTTAACATATATTAAAAATGAAAAAGATATAAAGGGTACAACTAGACAATAAGGAGATGAGCTAATGGCGTCACAGGGTCACATGGTAGGTTTACATTTTTATAATTTTCAAAACAACAAAAATGGTTGCCACTCACACCAACACATGATGCAACGCTAATTGCTAGCTCTTCAATCAAACTGCCTTGTGATCAAACATGGCATCTCATGGCTTATTGGATTTTTTTATTATTTCTTTTTTATTTTTTTATTTTTTTATTGTATTTTATTTTATTCAACCATTCATTAATTCTTAATTCATGTGGTTCAATATTGCCTTTGCCTTGCATGTCTTAACATTTTCATGGGGGCTACCCTTGTAACTTGAAACACTTCAAAACATGCTCTGACTCTTTTATATTTTCTAATTATTATTTGGAAAAATTATTTTGAATAATTCGATCTATTCATAAAATTGTTGTGGATTATATGTACTTTTGAATTTTTTTTTTTAAATAATCTAACTATTTTTTTTTTGCTCACAACATCACTTTCTACATTTTAACCGACTATTATAGCTACTACCTACCACCAAAGAGGAGTTGGAGTAGACCAACAAAAAAGCATAAGGAGAAAGAAGAAATGAGCGTAACGGCTAGTAGGTAACTACTATAGTCGGTTAAAATGTGACAAGGAGTACTGCCAGGCCAGCAAAAAATATACAAAGGTTGGATTATTTAGAAATAATTAATAGTTGGGATTATTCACAGCAGATGTATAATATGTCAGATCATTCAACAAAATTTTTCATTATTATTATTATTATTATTATTATTATTATTATTATTATTATTATTATTATTATTATTATTATTATTATTATTATTATTATTATTATTTGAAAGTAAAAACATGTCCAGACTTTGTTTATGGACGAATTAGCTTGTTAATTACTTCCTCCGTTCTTATTTAGTTGCTACCGTTGCATGGGCACAAATATTAAGGAATAACTGTGCAATGATTAGCAATAGGTGAAAAGTTGCTTTTTGAAATTTTTTAATATTATTTGTTGAAAAATGAAAAAGAAAAATAGGAATAATTAGATATAGAGTAGGATAAAAGTAGGAGTAGGTATAACTTTAAATGATTGGTTTGTTACCAAATAAGGAAATGTAGCAAGTAATAAGAAATTTCCCAAAATAGAATATGTAGCAAGTATTATGGAACGGAGGAAGTATATGGAAGATTAGAGTTTGTCAGCTTAGTCATTTAGAGTTGTACTAGCCTTTTATGACTAATAAATTATGCATTATTCTTGTATGAGACCATATATCTTACCATGAGACGAAAATATAGAATTAGCATATTTTTCTAAATGAGTACTTTAAGATTGTAATTGATTACTGTAAAATTTTAATAATAATCACTGTTAACTTAAGTGATTAATTTAAAAATATAAGTGATTATTTTAAAACGAAAAATGTACATCGGATCATTCTATTAATAAAAATACTAATAGTGTATTAAAATTGTTTGTTAGGAAGATCTGACAATTACACAATTACTGTACATAAGAGTTTCAATCATGAAGTTGCATGCACTATTTAGATATTCCTAATCATAAGAAGTCCAGTATCTTTTTCCTGCCCTTGTTTAGATTCTAGCTACGCATCATACACCAAGTAACCCAGAATTTATTATATAATACTACTTTTAATCTTTTAAATTTACATCCAATAGAAATAAAGTACTTTTAAAGTGTCGTTTTATGTGTAACAAACGTATGTATGAGAACATCACCACCAGCCTAACTCAATAGATTTTTTTTTTAAATCCAAAAAGCCAATTCAATACTTAAAAGTTAAAACTGCAAATTCCAAGCATTAACCTTATTAAAGGCCAAACCTATAATTTTTTTTTAAATATTTTTTGTATAATTTTTTTAAAATCCAAATTTAAGACTTAAAAGACTTCAAAGACCGAATTCAAAATAACGTTGGAATTATTCTTCCAATCCTTGCGTTTGGCTTTGAAGTCTTGGAATTGGAATATTTTTTAAAAAATTATATATATAACTAATTTAAGAATTAAAATGAAATAAACTTAAATTTTCAAATTGATCTTTAAGTCTTAAATTTGGCCATTTAGGTGTAAAAGTATAAAATCATTTTAAAAATAGACCATGGGCTATTTGGTTCATTAATGGGTGGTTGTGCCCATGCAACCATTGCATACAAATTTTTGTGTTTAAAAAAACAGAAGGTCCCCTGAGAGAGTCTATGGCATAGACGACACTCTCAGCAGCCCAGTCCAATGGAAATTTCAGTTTTTTTTTTGAAAAGTGTAAAAATGGGTTGGACCTTTACACATGTCTATGCTATAGACCGTCTATAGCAAGAATTTGTGTTTAAAAAATGTGCATATTTGATAATAAATTAAGAGAAGAAATAAAAATGTGTGGATAAAGTAAAAGAAATTTAAAATTTATGTTTAAATTAAAAGAAATTGATGATCAGTTCTTCAAAAATAGAATTAAAACAAAAAAAATAAAATAGACTCAATTATCCTTCTTGTTCGCATTTGTCATTTTTAGTCTTTATATTTTATTAATTATTTTATTTTAATTTTTTTTTTTGCTTTCAGTATCCACTTTGTCTATTAAATTTATTATTCAATAAAGTAATATATTATGTATCTAAATAATACTATTGTTCTTAATTTTCATGAAAATTTCTTGTGAGAACAACTTTAAGAAATGGAGGAATGTATTCAATATTAAAATAATTAATTAGAGATATAAACTTATTATATAGGTCCGTCTTATGATAAAAGGATAATATATTATAAAAGAAATCAATAATTTTTTAATATCTTAAATAAGACAATTTTCATCTTCTCCATTTGATGTTGTATATTTACTCCTGCAAATGTCTATTAATATTCAATAGCAGATTCAAAAATCAAAATCATGTGTAACACCAACGGGTTGAATTAAATTATTAATAAAATTCGACAGAATTTTATTTGTAAAATAACCGACCCAAAAAATTTTCATTACTCCAAATTGACCTCATCATTTAAGTAAAATATCGCAATAATAATTTCATGTCACTGCCTCTATAAAAATATAAAAGACGATATACATCATTCACACCGCATTACACAAAGTTATAAGTTACAAGCTGCAACAAGATCAACGGTTGACTTAGTGAAATACTTTCTCCGTTCTAAAATACTCGCTCCATTACGATTACGACCATATTCATCGTTCAAGCTTATTTTATATATTACGGCTTATATATTTCATAAAATTAACTTTTTATAATTTTCAGATGTACATATATTTCAATATATAAATAATTGAAACAACATATTGAATTGCATAGAAGTCAAATTTTTAGCAAGTATAGTGAAACGGAGGAAAACATCGTAAAAAAAAAAGAAAAAGTACCAACTTTGCATCATTTAATAATTTGAACCATTTCTGTTTTTGGACAATAGCCCACAGAGGCAGCTAAGTACTCCTTTCGTCCCATTTAAATTGCATTATTTGCCATTATGGTTTGTCCCACTTAATTGCATCATTTTAGTTTTTTGACAATGGTCCACCACTTACTTTTAATCTCATTCACACATTTTAACTCTCATTTAATTTCATTCACACAATTCGTTCTCTCTCTTCTTTTACCCTTCTCTCGAAAAATACCAACTTTCTCTTTGCATCATAGCAAAGAAGTAGAGGTGTTCAAAACAGACCCGATAGACACCCGACTTTATAACCGAATTCGATTTAATCCGACTTAAAAATGAATCTACAACTATGTAAAAACCAATGTGAACACAAAAAACCCAATTTTAAACCGACCCGAAACACCTGATCTAAAATCAACCCGATAACCTAAATGAACAGTTCTACAAAGAAGTGATAGAAAAGGTATAATAAGAAGTGACATCCGATGTATTACTGAAATTGAGAATTGTGAACGTCACATTCTCTCTCATAAAAAGTACCTCTGGCTCTGATGCTTCGCTGCACATTTCCTTTTCACTCAAATTTATTCACATGCAAAACCTCAGACCCCCTCTTACTCTTCTTTCATCATCACCTATCATTATTCATTATTATCATCCTTTCTCATATTCCTCCTCTTAGCTTCCTTCTCTAGATTTCCTTTTTCTTTCTTCTTAATTTTAATTCTCTTATCAAATTAAATGAGAGAAATGGCTTTCTTATCCCAAGATTACATCATGTATCATAACAATCATCATCATCATCATCATCATGATTTTAATGAAGATCATCATCATCATCATCATGAGGATCCATCATCCATATCTCTTAACATCCTCTCTTCCCAACAATTCCAAGGTCCCCTCTTTCTCTTACTTCTTATACTATTACATTACATTCATTATTGCACTATTTTTACTGTTTACTTTCTGTATTGTCGTACATCAAATTTTGAAATTATATGTGGGGCTAATTCTATGATGTACTACGCAACTGCCGTTAAGAAATCAACTTAACCAAAAGTTAATATATCTTCTCACATAAAAGTCGGACTTTTGTGATAAAAGTGTAGATGTAAATCAAACTTATTCCACTTGAATTTCAGAATGATTTTAGATTTGAACGTGTGATCTATTTGAGGCTCTGATACCATATCAAAAAATAAACTCAACCAAAACTTAAGGTTATGATTAAGAGTGCAAAATATATTATATACTTTTAAGGACAACTATTCTTGGTTGGCTATCTATTGTTACCCATGACTTTTGTTGTTTGCTAACATGCTATTGTGCAGGTTTACATTAGCATAATATAGTTCATGATATTTTTCAATAATTTTATTTTACTACTTTATTAGTGTGTATATGGTTTCCATATGATTTTGATTAACTTTTATTAAAATATTTTTGAATAATTGTGATTAAATTTTATTAATACTTTATCTGTCCTATTAAATTTGCAGTATTATCCATTTTGGTACAACCCAATTAATTTACATCATTTTTATTTTTGGACTATGGCCTACCACTTTCTTTTAATTTGATTCACAGATTTTAATTCTCTTTTAATTTCATTCATACAATTCTTTCTCTTTCTTCATTTATTATCATCCTAAAAAACTATCTTCTTTCTCTTTGATGTAGATCAAAGAGGATCGAAGGAGTATAAGTTTTAATAATTTTTACGCAAGCATAATTAGATATTTAAGATTGAAAACAAGCATTGACAGATATGTTAAAACCAAATAATGTATTTCAAGGTGAATAGAAGGGACTATTATATATATGTTTAATGCTTATGTTTCTCTCTTTTCCTCAATTAAGTTTACTATCGAATAAAATAATATCGACCAACCGCCTAAAAGATTATATTTTTCTTAAATTTCCGTAAACATTCATTACAAAAACAACTTAAAAAAATAAAAAAGAATAATAATAAGTTAGTTATGTATGCAGATGGAACAGCTGGAGTGCCAGGCTTAGCCATGATGAATAGATCACAAATATCATCATATCCAGAATACCATCAATATCCAATCGATCATCATCAAACCCATGATCATGATGATGCAAATCATGATCATGATCATGATCAAGATGATGTATCCGACGACGGATCACAGGTGTTGGTGGTGGGGCCAGGAGGAGGAGGGGAAAAGAAAAAGAGATTGAATATGGAACAAGTAAAGACATTAGAGAAGAATTTTGAGGAAGGAAATAAGTTAGATCCAGAAAGAAAAATGCAATTGGCTAAAGCAATAGGATTGCAACCAAGACAAGTAGCAATTTGGTTTCAAAATAGAAGAGCAAGATGGAAGACTAAACAACTTGAAAAGGATTATGGGTTGTTGAAGAGACAATTTGATGCTCTTAAGGCTGATAATCATTCTCTTCTTTCTCATAATAAGAAGCTTCATGCTGAGGTAACTTATATTTTGCTTTGGATCATCATTGCTTTAGTTAGGAATGTTGGGAAATTAAGAAAAGTTCTTATTTTTTATGGTAAATATAGTGTATCCTGTTCACGAAAATTAAGAAAAGTAGAATATTTTAGATAGTGAATATATATATATATATATATATATATATATATATATATATATATATATATATATATATATATATATATATATATATATATATATATATATATATATATATATATATATATATATATATATATATATATATATATATATATATATATATATATACTTCTTCCAACACAATTCAATTGTTTCATTTCTTTATTTGGGCAATTCACTTCAATTGTCTAATTTTTTTTTTTGTCTATCTTTTTTTACCTAAATACCTCCACTTTTCCAATTGCCAATATCCAACTACCACTTTTTCAATTAATTTAATCAATTAAAATACCCAACTACCACCTTTTTGGTGGACCCCATCTCACTCTTAATTTTCGTTCTCAACTCAAATGGGACAATTAAATTTTGTTGGAGGGAGTATTATTTAATTGAATTATAAATTTGAATGGATAATCATAAGCATTAAAAAATTCTTAAAAGGAAGTTAGTGGATTAAATGTGGGGACCACAAATAATTAAATATTAGTTTTATAAAGTTAGTGGGAAACATATAGAGACCATAAGGAATATTAAAATGTACTTAAATTGAAGTTAGTGCAGGAAGTGAATATGAATAAGGTTAATTTTGTCCAAAATTTGTGACATAAATGAAAAGATTTTCTATGGAAACAACATATGAAAAACTCAAAAATGGCATATAAGAACTTCTTTAAGGAACGGATGGAGTATTATTGGATATTATTATTATATTATATGTATTAAAAAATATAATCCATCCGTTTTCATATGTTCTTTTTAAAGAGAACTTACGAATTTTAGTGTCAAACTTTAACTACAATTTCTCATCGATCTATAAAAAAAAAACCTATTCATGTCGGATCTTGTTAAATTTGTCTTAATATATATATACTTCTAAATATCAACTTTTTATAATTTTTTAAAAAACTCACAATTAAAATTATTTGATTTTAAAATATGATTAGTGGAAAAAGATATAAACAGCACATACATTAAAATAAATTTCAAAATAAATATTATGGGAAATATATGGAAACAGTAAATACTATAAAGTATTCAAATAAACTTAGAAGAAAATATGTGTGAACTATAATTATTAAAACATACTCTCTAATTCATCCAGTTGTCTTATTTTGTTTAAACTCTATTCAATTGCACTTATTTAGTTTTAAATATTTAGCTCTAGTTGTGCATAATAATTAATATTTATTAAAAATTAATATTAATAAAATTTGTATTGAGACGAATCGAACAAGATTTCATTAAATATAATTTTACATTTAGATTAAAACAAAAATAGAAGTTAAAAGTGATGATAAATAGAATCAATAAATCAAATTAAATAAGAATTATAGGAAGTGTTAAAATTAGGGTGACTAAAATTAGTATATTTTTTAATTATCGTGTATACAAAGAGTTACATCTGGCCGTCTCATGAAAACGAGAAATAAATTGAACTTACTTTAAACATTTCTTTAGTCAGTCATATAATAGAAGAATGTAATAATACTTTTTATATCATAAAACAATAATTTTTCTATTAGGTGTAATATTAATTTGTCGCTTAAGAACAAAATTGAACAAAAGTATTTGGTACATTATATGGCTACCATAAATGAAATAAAGTGATGTTAATTTGTCATCAAAATTAAAAAAATTAAAATAAGTCAAATTATTATAAAAAAAATATTATAATATAGGTAAGATAAACTCAAATTATAAAATTTAGTATTAATTTAAGTGACGGAGGGAGTACTTTTAAAGTTTTATTGTGAGTGGTAAAAAAGATTTTATATATATATATATATATATATATATATATATATATATATATATATATATATATATATATATATATATATATATATATATATATATATATATATATATATATATATATATATATATATACATATACATATATATGTTGGGATGAGTTGTCCCACATCGACAAATTGGAAATGGTGTGCACACTTTATAAGTTATTGGAGACCTTCTTCCCATAGCCATATGGTTTTGGGATAACATATATCTCCTTAGCTTATGAAGTGTATGCACCTCGTGTTCCCGTTTATTGTGCTGGCATTGACAATAAGTCCAGCCTAACTTAACAATATATACACATATACATATATACACATATACATATATATACATATATATATATATATATATATATATATATATATATATATATATATATATATATATATATATATATATATATATAAATATATATATATATATATATATATATATATATATATATATATATATATATATATATATATATATATATATATATATATATATATATATATATATATATATATATAAGTGTTTTATTGATGCTTTTGGATCATATAAATAACTATCTCAAATCACAATTAGATATAGATGTATAGATCTTGTTGAATTCCTCAAAATACATATCAATTATCAATAAACTAGTCGTGCACCATTTAAAAAAATATACTTCCTCCGTATTTGGTTATTTGCAACTTTTACTAAAAATGGCGTATTCTATTATTTGCAACTTTTTTTTTTCCATTTATAGAAAGTTTTTTATTACTTTTTTATTATCTCTCTCTTACTTTTTTATACTCTCTCTTACTTTTTAATACTCTCTCTCATACTTTTTAATACTCTCTCTTACTTTTTAATATTATAATACTATAATCCCACCCCATTAACCTCATTAATTTATTTTAATACACTACTAAAAGTTTTGCCTAGGAGTCCGTGAAGGACCCCAAAGTTGCAAATAATTGAATACGGAGGAAGTATATAAATAAATAAATAGAATAGCCATGCAAAATAATTACCAAGTTAATTGGCATCTTCGTCATTAGCTCTTGTTAGTTATTAACTAAAAGGTCTATTAGGATGATTATATTTAGATTAATCACTTATAACCTATTATTAATAAGCTATCACAAATTTTTCAATGAAACAATTTCATAGTTTAGTATATATCAAAGTGATCGCTTATAATTTTTAATGCTTATTTTCGAAAAACGAGCATATGTGTATGTCTCATTGTGAAACGGTTTCAAAATAAGAATACATATAAGTCAATATATTTTATTTTAAGTCATAAAAATCAATTTCAATTGTGTTTATTTGTTAATGATAACAAATACTCATTTAACTAGTGCTAGATTATAGTAAGAAGATATCTTTGGAACCACTCACACCATTTGATCCACTGATAATTCAGAAAGCTAACTTTGACTTATGAGTAATAGGCAAGAATAGAAATAAAAAAAATAAAAAAAAAAGTGTTTTTACAAGAAATATTCATGACATGAAAATTAAGAAAATAGAATCATTTAAATTATAAATATACTCCTTTTATTTTTTTATTTGTTCTTTCTATTTAATTTGGGGAAAATTACTTTAAAAACTCCTAACTATTCGCGGTTTAAATATAAAACTCCCAACTATCGATTATTATTCAAAACTCCCAACTTTATGCCCATTTTGAATTTAAATCACCGATACAATTTTATAATCTGTTGAAGGGTCGTGTAAGGTCAAAGGGGTGAGATGATTAATAAATACAATTAGATGCCACTACTTCTTAACTAAAACCAATTTGTCCGGTTATAAGTCATCTTGGACTTTATATAAAATGAGCCTAAAGTTGGGAGTTTTAAATAATAATCAATTGTTGGGAGTTTTATATTCAAACCGCGAATAGTTGGGAGTTTTTAATGTAATTTTCCCTTTAATTTTTATGCATATCCCAATGCAAATTTAAAAACCAAATAATTTTATTGTGAGTTTTTAAAAATTTTAAAAAGTTGATATTCAAAAAATATATATTAAAATGAATCTATTAAGATTGTATATGAATATGTTTTTTTATATAGATCGATAAGAAATTATAGTCAAAGATTGATACTAAATTCGTAAATTCTATTTGAGAAGAACATATATATAAAGACGGAGGGAGTATTATTTCATTAAATAATAAATTTGACGAAAGAAAAGTGAAAAGATAGACATAAGAAAAATATTAATATGAAAAATTAGTAAAAATATATAGGGATCAACTATTTAACAAATGCTTTATTAAAGCTATTGGGAAACATGCGTGTAAGGATAATAAGCAGAATTAAAAAAAATGTTAAAATAAAGTTTGTGGAAAATATTTTGGGTACCATAAGCATTATTAAATATTAAAATGAGGATAAACAAAATTAATTATATTCACGATTTGTGATAAAAATAGAAAGATTTTTAATGAGAACAACAAAAAGAGCAGTGCAGTTCTTGACATTTTATGAGCCCTAGACAAACTAAAAAAAGGCCCTCTGAAGGGTGGATTCTAAACTTTAACGAGTGTTTGAAAAAATAAATAGAGAACAACAATATATATTATAATTATCATTATAAATGTAATTAAACATGTCATATACTTCTCTATTGATAAAAAAAACTAATCATAAATGGAAAATTTTTGAGTATACCAACTTCATTAACCAAAATTTTCAGATATTAAGGTCCGCTTCTATTTTTGGGCCCTTAGGCAAATGCATACCTTGCATATGATTAGGGACGGCCCTGAAAAACGGCAATTCTAAGGGCATGCTTGTATTGGGTATATATATTTAAGGAGTAATTAAAAAAAGTCAAGTAAGAAAATGATGTTGATAAATGATAAATTAGTGAAATTTAATTGTTGTAGAGGTAGAAAAATGGTTGCAAAGTAATGTAAAATGAAGGGAGCTCTCAATTTTGTGGGGGTAAACATTTATCTTAGGGGAGGGTGGGAGAAAGTATTAGCTCCATATAGGGCCGTTCCTGACCATAGGCAAGATATGCATTTGCCTAGGGCCCAGAGTTAAAAAGGGCCCTAAAATTAGAAAATGACAGTTAATGAAAGTACACACATAAAAACTTGCAGTTTATGAGTAGTTCTTTTCTCATTTAAGAATTATATGATACGTCTACATTTTTAATACTAATGATAATATATATAGTTCATCTTTGTTATTTTTCCAAACATCCGTTTAAGTTCAAAATTGACCCTCCATAGACTATAGAGAGGGCCCACTTTTCTCAGTTTGCCTATGGCCCATACAATGTCTGAAACGACACCGCCTCCATAATAGGGGAAATATCTTCTTTTTCCTTCATTATTTTTATTTCATACTCATTTTACCTTTTTCACAACTATCTCAGCTACTTTAAATGCATCATTATTTGCTTTCATTTCATTAGTTTGACTGTATTTCCCCCCTTAATTATTTACACTCAATCCAAACATGCCCTAAATGACAAATAGAAACAACTTTAAAGATCGGCGAGGGTATGTAATATTATTTTGATGAGTAGGGTTTTTGTAATCTTCCATGAATGCAGTTAATATCACTAAGAAACAGAGAAGCAAGAGAATATGGAGGCATCAACCTAAACAATGCAGAGACAGTAAGCTATTGGAGTAACAATGGAAGTGAGATAAGTTCAGATATCAACTTAAACACAACTAATAATGGAAGTCCATTATCTTCTAAACTTGATCATCAATTCCCCTTCATTCCTAACCCCATTACTCAACTCCTTCAACCTCCTTCTCCTAAACCTGATTTAGACCTTCAATGCCCCAAAATGGACCCACAACATGATACCTTTTGCACCATTTACGCTGGCGGTAATGGTGGTGGTGGCGGTGGTGGTAATGCCGAGATCGAAAACCAGCCACCACCCTTTTGGGCATGGCCTGAGCAACACCAAAATATCAATTAACAATAAATAATACTTCCTCCGTTTCATAATACTTGCTGGTTGCTATCGAATGTGACATGTGTGGGAAAATGTCACTATCAGCAAGTATTATGTAAGGGGAAAGTATATGGCATGCAACGTTTTTTTGTTTAAGGCCAAGTAATGTAATCAAAATTATTTTTCATTGCTTGATCATTGTTATTAAAAGTCTTATGGTTAGTACCATATTTTCTATATAAGTAGTGTAATTAAATTTATTTTAAATTTTGTTTTTTATTTAATTTCCTAGCTTTCATATATGTATCCTATTTTAATTAATAAATACTGTTAATGCTTTTGTTTTTTTCTTTTTCTTGGTGTTATGGTGTATAGTGATTTATTGGGCCCTTATTCAGTTTGGTTTGAGAAGGTTTTTGTAAGAGTCGGGTTAAAAATAGGTCAAGCTGAAAATGGACTCTACTATAATTAAAATGAAGCGGGCCATAAAAAAGCTTAATAAGGGTCGAAAATACGAGCCTTTGTAAATCACAAAATGTCACAAGAGACGGTCTATAGGATAGACCACAAAATTGGGCCAGCCCATTTTCCTTAACTGATTTTTTTTATTATAATATCAATTATATTATGTTATAATCCTAAATGTAAGGTATTATAACCTGGAATATACTATTCTATAACTCCAAATATAAGTTATTATAACCCAAAATAATTTATTATAACCCCAAATTTACTATGTTATATTTTGGGCTGGGCTTCATGGATTCCGTCTATAGAATAGACCGTCTCCCATGAGACAGACTGTTTTTAAATAGCATAATTGATGGATAAATAAACTACTATAAATGACAATAACGTTTCTACAATTTATTTATCACAAAATCTCACAAGAGACGGTCTATAGGATAGACCACAAAATTGGGCCAGCCCATTTCCCTTAACTGATTTTTTTTATTATCATATCAATTATATTATGTTATAATCCTAAATGTAAGGTATTATAACATCGAATATACTATTCTATAACCCCAAATATAAGTTATTATAACCGCAAATAATTTATTATAACCCCAAATATACTATGTTATATTTTGGGCTGGACTTCATGGATTCTGTCTATAGAATAGACCGTCTCCCATGAGACTTATTATTTATTTATTATGAAAGATTATAATTTTTAGTATTAAAACGAACCGGAATTTTTAAGCTCATGCAATGTCAAGCCCATATTGAATTTAAAGGGTCTTTATCCGGCTTAGTCCATATCTACTTAAGCCCAGCCTGACTTTTATTCGATCCATTAAACACCACTAGATGTCATGATACATATTGAATAAAACTTACTTTACAAAATAGTTAAAAGTCAAAATAGCATATTTACTTGGTTAAAGGTTAAAGTCCACTTAACCAGCCTCGTCAAAAGTCAAAGGTAATGCTAATGAATAACAAATGGTGAACAAATGGTAAACAATAAGGAAAACAATACAAATACAAATAAATAATAAAG
The DNA here is from genome assembly GCA_019776075.1 of Amaranthus palmeri. Classification (NCBI taxonomy): domain Eukaryota; kingdom Viridiplantae; phylum Streptophyta; class Magnoliopsida; order Caryophyllales; family Amaranthaceae; genus Amaranthus; species Amaranthus palmeri. Next base: position 207,771 of record JAAKBH010000119.1, read on the forward strand.
AAATTCACACCGAGAAATTAACATGGTTTACTTTCAACTTGATAGCTACATCGTCTAGCATCGAGAATAAACTTTCACTATAAACTGTGAGATTACAAGATGAACATGAGAAGCCCTAACAATTGCTCTCCAAGTTTTTCAGATCTCTTAGTTTCTAGTCATTGTGTTTTGTATCCCTGATTCTAAATTACAAGACGGTTTATAGGAATACTAAGAATTGAAAAACACATTGAATCTAAAATTCACAAAATTATAGGAATACTCCTCCATAACTGAATTTGCGTTTAATGCATTCACTACAAGAATACAAGACATTATCCGACGTTTTTTTTAATATATTATATATGCAACGCATAAAAGCGCATTTAAAAGCGACGTAATATAACTTGGTATCGCTTCAACAAAGCGTTGATATTATTAATGTAGATAATTACTGATGCTCTTAATTAGGACGCGTTTTACTGTCACTTTTTGTTTGCGTTTCCAACACTTTTCATTGTCACTAGTTACATTTGTATTGCATTTTCTCATCACTATTTGTCATTAATACGCCAAAATTATGTTATAGTATCGATTAACAATTGTTTTTATTGTCGATAATTACCATTTAGCATCCTTATTTGTCTTTTAGAAACACTTTTAAGCATTAATATCTATAATTTTATTATGCCATATGGCATCCCAAAATTATCGCAATAGTTGGTTCGAGTAATATCAGTTTGATAAACTTGAAAAATAACATATAACTTTCGGTTCTAGTTCAGATTTTCGGATTAGTCCGTACGTCCGAGCCTAGACTGTTAAGACCGATAAGCACCTCTAGTGAAAACACTTGGATAAGGGTTTCAAAGGTAGGGTGTTAAAGAGACATAAAATATAGCATGATAATTGTGTAAGCAGGTCTAACTTTGAGGAAAGTGACTAAACATGAGTACATGACAAGACTCACACCAACCCTTGGTTGCTTGTGGGATATCACACTTGAGACCTCTCTTATTTTTCTTGTTTGCAATGATCACAAGAAGGAATAGGACATCTAATTGGATGCATCACTAACAATCATACTTCCTCCCTTCTCAAATACTCGCACTCGATTGTGACATAATATGTGGGAAAATTCGGGAGAATGAAATTAATGAATCAATGCTATGCAAAACCAAGTCCAATTACAAGAGAGGACTTGATTTAGTGTTTAAAAAACTTAGAAAACAGTAAATTTGATCCAATAAAAGTTAAGATAGAGAGTTACGATATTATCCAAATAAAATATTGATCATAAGTACTCCTTTCGTTTCTCAAAAAAGTTTTCATTTGTCATTTTAGAGTGTTTCATCTGTTGTTCCCATTAAGAATCTTTCTATTTATATCACACATTTTGGAAAAAAATAACCTTATTCATTTTCATTCTAATATTTTTACAATGCTTATGTACTCCACATATCCTCCAATAACTTCAATTTAACATTTTAATATTTATTATAGTCCCCACATATTTCCCACTAACTTTATAAAAGTAATTGTTTGTTCGTTGTGGTCCTCATATTTTTTGCACTAACTTTCTTTTAATAATTTTTAATGCTTATAGTCCTTACTTTTCTTTAATCAAATTTATTATTCAACTAAAAAATTAATATATTCACTATCTAAAACATTCTACTTTTCTTAAACATTCTTTTTTGAGAACTTTATTATAAACGAAGATGGTAATATATAACCATAACACTAGAAGAAAAATGAAAAGGCAGTATGGGCAGTGTTTTTATGGCCTATATAACCCTAACAATATAACAAAAGTTGAAGACTTTTTAGCATCTTGATGCAAATAAGAAATAAGAGACGTAAATCTATGTTTCGAATTGCGTTTATGTACTATTTCGATTATCATCGGGTTGATTTCGGGTCAGGTGTTTCGGGTCGGTTCAAAATCGGGTTTTGTATTCACATTGGTTTTTACATAATTGCAGTTCCATTTTTAAGTCGGGCCAAATTGGATTCGGTTATATAGTCGGGTGTCTATCGGGTCATCGAGTCTGTTTTGAACACCTCTAATTTCGATTCAAACACTTTAAAAGGCAGTATGGAAACTTTTCTATTTTTCGGGTCAACACTTTCAACTTATATAATATTTACAAATTCTTGTGGGAGACGGTCTGTTATAGCTATATTTGGTATTAAGATTGTGATTAGTGAGTCTTAGTAGTATAAAAGGGATACAATGTTGTATTAGAGTTAAGGAAATAAAATGAAATAAACTTCTCTTCTAGATTTCTTCTCCTCTCCTAAAATTCTTATTATTTTCTCCATCTTTTTCCCATTCACACGGTCTTTTTGGTTGGCTCAGTATATATTTTTTGGATTATTATAAGTGGGCATTAAGAATTATGTAAGTAGACATTTAAGATATTAAAAGTAGACATTAAGCAAACGGTAAGTAAGCATTAAGAATAATGTAAATAAGAAATAAGAATAAGATGTGTACTTATTAATCTTTAATAGGATGGGCTTGAGATACGTCTCTCAAAAAGACGGTCTCTCAAGAGACTAGCTGAACATTTAGCTTAATTAACCTCTCAAATCTCACTACAATACCAAGAATAGATGCTTTAGTTTTGTTAGACAGGCCATTTTATTGAATCTTATTGTTCATATCTTATCAGAGAGGTATACCAGGTAAAAGCATTATGCCTATTGAAGTATACAATTAGCAACCCAGATCAATTTTTTTAGCAAACACAACCTCTAATACGCGAATTCGTTCGTTCATCACCACGAAGTAACTAACTCGTGGTCGAAAACTTGAAGAGCATGAAATGCCGATAACTTTCCCCAGGAGAAACCATCACAGATGGGAAATTGGGATGATTTACAGCATCAGGAAACCCCTGAGTTTCCAAACATAGAGCAGCATGAGGTCCATACACATAACCTCCTTTCCCTTTCATATTATAAAGCATGTTGCTTGTATAAAACTGGACTCCTGGCTTATTTGCCCACAATTCCATCTTCCTCCCCGATTTTGTTTCATGTACAACAGCAACCGGTGTCAGAGCAGTAGTCTTCGTCTTATGAACATCGAGCACATAGTTGATGTCATACCCTTTTGGAAGATCCTTAATCCTGCTTCCTACTGTTCGGGGCTTGAGAAAATCGTATGGCGTTCCCTTTACTTTCTCAAACTTGCCTGTCGGGATGAGGCTATCATCAACTGGGGTAATTTGGGATGCGAAGATCTGAAGTTCGTGTGCTAAGATGTTGCCACTAGTGTGACCTCCTAAGTTCCAGTATGTGTGTTGGGCTAGATTAACTGGGGTCGGCTTGTTTATAGCCTTCGCTCTCATTGCTACCGACAAATGGTTTCCCTCTACTATTCTGTATGTTACTCTAACCTTTAGATTTCCGGGGAATCCTGCAAGTTTTTTCTTCCGGTTAATATACAAGAAAAATATATATGTGCTCAAATTCAAGTATTGTTTAGAAACGATTTGGGATGTAATTCGTCAGAAACTCAGGAAACAACGAAAGTGAGACCAATTCATACATGTCTAGACATCCGATCTTAGTAAGACCTTCAAATATGATACTTTGCTTCATATATTTCGTGCTATTCAGATACGTACATTGTTTTTAGTTGTGAAGCTACGTACGACTGAAAGCATAGAAATGCCGAGAAGGGACTAACCTTGTTCTCCATCATAACTGAAGTAAGTGAATGTAATAGATGGAGACGTAGCTTTGGGGTAGTAATTCTTCACCTTCCAGATAACACGACTGAATCCCTTCGGACCACCTGTTAAATGATAATTTTGCCGTTGGAGGTGTTAAACAACCGGAAGTTTTAAATTTGATGAAAGCACAAAAGAGGAAATGATTCAAATGAAAGGATAAAAAGGGTTCACCATGAAGAATGTTTTTGCCCTCATTTGCTTGGAGTTTGTAGTGTATTCCATCATAAGTGAACTGTGCACCAGCAATTCTGTTGGCCACACGCCCAACAACAGCACCAAAGTATGTTGAATCATTCTGTTTTTACAACAAAAGTTTCACTAATATTACAGTTGGATGTGTGCTTAAAAAATGTCACCCGATCTCTACAACAAAACTTAAGGAAAAATTACTCGGAATAATTCAACCATTGTCTGATTTCCCTACAATAATCTCAACTTTTGATTAACCATGAATAATACCAACTCGGCTACCATTTTTCTGTGTTATATGCTATACAAATCAATATTTATAGGATTTTGAATCAAACACTTAGACCATGCCTTTGGTAGGCCTTGCGGTTGCGGATAGACCAACTCAACTGAAAGCTTGAGTCAATGATTTGTTATATTGGCTTCTGATGCCATGTCAAAAAATCCAACTCAACTAGAAACTTAAGGAAATGACCGAGGCCCAATGATATGTTATATACTTTATCAAGTCCAGACTGAATTCCTGCCCACTACGAGATAGAAAAAATACTAATCAAAGCATTTAGTCATGTTACCTTTCGTACCTAACATTGTCTACTGGGCTGGACAAACAAGATTTTGTTCTTATGGTGCATGTGATTCATGTGGTGGACACAAGCATACACAAGATCCGAATCTCAAAAGACCAGATCAAAAGCATATTTACTAGGCTGGGATCTCTAACCAATTTGACTGTTGTCAAACATAGGGATCAAATTAGCTGTTTTGATTGTCCATTAGGCTTTAATAATCCGTTAACACCTAAAATACACGAAGTAATTTAATATAGAGGCCCCTAATATTTCAGGACCTTATGCGGTCGAACATGTAGAACCTGCTCAAAACCTCCTATACTGTTCGTTTTAGCTTGCTACATTTGCAAATATAATTACTAGCAAGAATACAGATTAGTGATATAATTCACATTTTTTCGTTAATTGGGAATAACTCTTGCGCAAATGGAGTGGACAATTGTCCACAAAAGTATTTTTTTGAAAATGCGAATGAAAGAAGATGATTCGTGAATGGTTTTTAGCCAGTAATCTTGTATACCTTCTATTTCAATGACGTTGTCCCATTTTATTTGCACACAAAGTTTAAAAAAGTGAAAGGGACCAGTATAGAGTGGTACTCCTATATAATTTGTTAAATTATTAGTGAAGGACAAAAAATGGACGAAACTATTGTAAAATAAGGGCAAAGTAAGAAGGACCTTACAAATAAGGAAATGAGACAAAGTAAGCGAGTTGGACAAATAAAAAAAGAGGACAAAGTCATTGAATTGGAAGGAGTATAAAAGTAGAGTCATGGCAGCGTTCAACTAGAGATAAAACCATGGCCGATGCAGATATTATAGAAGTATTAGGTGAAACCAAAATGTCTTGAGTCAAAAGTCAATAACAAAGTTAATTGTATATATGAAAATTTTTTACTTAATAATATACATAATTTCATTTGTCAAGTTATGTTAAATTGCCATAAATAAATAAGATTAATGTAAAGCTTTTTTTTTTCTCACGATAATACAAATAAAAGTTGGTCAAAGATGAAAATGGTGTAATGTCTAATCAATGCCATAAAAGTTGGGGAAATCAAAACCAATGAAATGAGGTAATTGAATTAAGTTTGATTAGCTCTCAATATCGATGTAGGTTTCATCAAATCAAGATGTACTTGGGAATTAAATCCTATTAATTACTTTTTCCGTTCCAAAATTTTTAATTATATATATATATATATATATATATATATATATATATATATATATATATATATATATATATATATATATATATATATATATATATATATATATATATATATATATACTTCTCCGTTCTAAAATATTCGCTAAATTTCGATTTTGTGCACTATTCATCGTTTAAGCTTATTTTACATATTGCGACTAATGTGTTAGTAAAAATATAGTCAAGTGGGATCTTGTTTGAATCGTCTAATCGCGTAATTTCATAATATTAAATTTTTATAATATTTAGATAAGTGTATTTTAAGATATTAATGATCAAAATTATGAATTGGATTGCGTAAAAAAGTAAAATATAGTAAGTACTTCTATGGAACGGATGAAGTAATAAAAATTTATTAAACTTTGATATTAATAATTTTTATACAATAAAACGAATCAAATAAGATTTTATTTCACTATATTTAAACTTATAAATTAAACCTAATCACGAATCAAGAGTGATGAATTAAGCCATTCTATAAATTAAACATATACACCAATTACTAGGAGTACTATTTAAGTTGTTTTTTAAAAACAAAAAAAATAAATTCACCTCGAGAATAACAAGACTTGAAAGAAACAATTTGGATAAGTCGACTATTGGTTCATTAAGGTAGAAAAAGGAAATAAAATATTAATTAAATAATTAAGTAGGACAGATTATATAAGACTAATGGGTCAACCGAACTTACGTGAACATCATACTAGGACCAATCTAGTAAATAAATATCCAAAATGGACCCCTTAAACTTAATTCACAAAATAATTAAGGGATAAGATTTATCCAAAACCAGTCTACTTTGTCGTACTAGCTAGCTAGAAAAGTAAAGGTATTTAAATATGGAAGTAATAAATAAATATTAATAACACCCTCTAAGTCTCAAGTCTTAATCTAGTCAATAATGTATTGCTTATTGTCTTTCATTATTCCTAAAAATAAAATATCCGTCATTAATCTAGTTACTCTTATTTATTTATTTATTTATGCTCGACTTTAATATATTTTAAAAGATTTTTTTTAAAAGAATGTTTTTTTATTTGAAGTATGTTAAAGAGTTTTTGTTGACTATATTACCCGCCCATAGAAAATTATGAGATAATTACAAAGTTACTTAGAAAAATGTTAGATCATTGAATCTAATTTTGAATGAGATAAAAGAGAAAAATGACGGAAAATAATTAGCTAAGCAATTAGACGTGCAAAACGCAACGCGCTCCCGCCTCAAACCTTGCTCTCACGACTCACGTCTTCAAGTAGAAAAAGTAGTAACCTCATAGTTGATCAATTTCTTTTAAAAACTATACTCCACTTTCTTCCATTCTCATTATTTTGCAATGTCTAAAACTATATGTTTAGTAGTTATGTTTTTCTTAATTATATATATATATATATATATATATATATATATATATATATATATATATATATATATATATATATATATATATATATATATATATATATATATATATATAGGAAGAAGTACCAGTGAGAACCATCCTTATATGAGAACCGTGAGAACCAATCGGCCTGACAAAAATGTGTTACTTTTTTACTAAAAACATGTTACTATTAGGCAAAAGTGTGTTACTTTTTTTTAATAGAAAAGATGATACTTTTAGGCAAAAATGTGTTACTTTAAGAAAAAAATTCTGAAAAAAAACTCACAAAAAGGTGTTACTTTTAACATAAAAAGGTGTTACTTTTCGACAAAAATGTGTTACTTTGTATTTATGTTTTTTTCTGAAAGTAACACTTTTTTACTTATAAGTAACATATTTTTTTAAAACAAAAGTAACATATTTTTGTCCAAAAGTAACATCTTTTCTGTGAAAAAGTAACACATATACTACCTCCGTTCCATTTTAGTTGCACCATTGGGTTTGGGCACAGGAATTTAGGCAAGTCAAATCAGTATGGTAAAAGTAGGGATTATGTATGATTGATGGTGATATGTAGGATAAAAATTAAAAAAAATTATTATAAGTAGGTAGTGGTTGTGACTTGTGGGTATATTAAATAATTAATGGAATGATGTATGATTGATGATGATAGTGGGGTAGGAATAAAGTGAGGATAAAATAAGTAGATTATTTTAGCCAAAAATAGTAATGGTGCAAGTAATTTAAAACCTCCTAATATGGTAAGTGTTGCAAGTATTTTGAAACGGATGTAGTATATATATAATGCTTTTATTGAAACAATTGGTTGTTTTCAATATATTTGCTATGCATTTATTTATATATTCTCTCCTATTCATAGAGAATGAGACATTTAGGTTTTGCACCAAAACCAAATAGGGCTGGAGGACCACTTAAAAGTGAGTGGAAAACTCTTTTTTTTCCATAAAGACTATTGATATTTATGTATTGTTGTGTTGTGGTAGTAAGAATAAACCGTAAAAGGGTTAAAAAAAATGACAAAAATAGAAAATAAGACATTTTCAGTGAATTAACCTAATAAAAAAAATATCTCATTCTCTATAAATAGGAGGGAGTGTTTAATATATTTGCATTCTAACTTTTAATCTGATTTAAAATATTATCTTTTAAGTTGATACAATCCAATTAATTGTTTTTCAACGTGCTTTAAACCAATCCCTAATGGCTAATAAAGCAAGTTATTAAATAAGAAGTAAATTTATTGGCATGAATCAATGACTAGAGCATTTTTTAAAAGATTTTTATTTATCCTTACTCCTTAACATCGGTGAAATGTGCTCAACATTCGAGTTGGCGATACTCTCTATGTGAGGTTTTCTTTTGGATTTTAATATATTGTTTGAGTTCATCACATGGAGGATATTTGACAAAATTTAGCAAAGTCCTCATATAACATTTTTTACCAATTCTTAGATATGTATGAATGGTAATTATCGATTAAGGCTTAAGTATTAGCAATGTTATACTAAATGTAAGCATAATAATTGTTATTATTATTATTATGTATTTACATTTACAAACACTTCAAATTAATTAAACTCTTCATTTTAAAATGTATTGTAATAGTGACTCATGGCATACATTGTTTGTAAATTAGTATATTGTATGATGATGATGATGATTATTAGAGTATAGTTCAATTAATTATCAACTTAAGATTTTGATTAAATCATTTATAAATAGAGTGTAATACTAGAGTGTGAATCTCAATTACTCTTCATTTAAAATAAAAATATTTATCGCTAGGTATGAGAAATAACGAAAGACTTAGTGTAGTATTCACACTTTTAGTCTAAAGACTTTTATACACTATTAGATTTATGTAGTATTCACTCTTTTAGTCTAAAGACTTTCATACACTTTTAAATTTACGGTGAACATTAAATTTGTGTAGTATTCACACTTTTAGTCTAAAGACTTTCATACACTTGAAGACGAAAAACTATTGTATGAAAGAATGTATTGTAATTTGTAAATATAACTTATAGTATACTATTGATCAAGTTTGTTTTTTAACAAAGATTTATTCTAAAGATGCACAAAACTTCATTTTTTTCATTTGATCTTATCTCAACTATAATTGAGCAAACTTGAAAATCGAAAAATCTCGGCTACGTGCAGTTTGACTATTCCTTTCCGAGTAAGAATAAAATAATTATTCCTTTTTTCCAATTAAAATCAAATATCTATTTTTTCACAATAAAATTTTAAATTCAATTCTCTTCTAATCTTAACTACCTCTGTTTTATGATTTTTTCCCCTTTGGATTTTCGATACTATTTATATTTTTCTTTTAATTTATATTTTATTTTTAATTTATAAATTAAAACATAATAAAGTAAAATCTTATTTAATTCGTTTCAATATAAAGCTAATTAATTTCAACTTTTATAATTTTTAGTTATATACTTCCTCCGTTCCATAATACTTGCTACATTTCACTTTTTTACGTAACCCAATGTACAATTTTGATAATTAATATCTTAAACTACACTTATCTAAAAATTATAAAAATTTAATATTATGAAAGTATGCGATTAGACGATTCAAACAAAATTTCACTTGACTATATTTTTACTTACACATTAATCGCAATATGCAAAATAAGCTTAAACGATAATAGTGCACAAAATCAAAATGTAGCGAGTATTTCGCAACGAGGAAGTATATATCTTGAGGAACATGCTCAAATTACTGCAACAAAGTCAAGAAAACGGAGGGAGAACATTATAATCAAAACAACAAAGTGGGGAAAAATACGTACCACATAGTCCTTTGCTGAGTCATATCCTAGAACTACATCCGCCAGCTTTCCTAAAATATCATTTATTTGAAAAGTAAGACCCAAAATCACCTAAATTATTGATAAGCTTAAGTTCAAAACTACATTTTAATTTTTAATTAATTTTATAAATTTCAAATAAATTTACTGCTATTTTGAATTTTCAATTCACTAAAGAGTTTAAAACGCCAAAAAAAACCTCTGTGATTAACCATTTCTCATTATAAAACTGACAATTTCATGACAGAAATCCGAAAAGCAGAACAAATTTGTAAAATAAAATCTTCAAAAACACCAATTCATCATATGAACAATTCATATCACAATAGCCATTTTCTATCGGTGAAACGACCTTAACATATGGAGCTTATAATGTTATACGGTGAGACCAAATAAATTAAGTTATTAATCAATATCTATTATCTTAATAAAAAAATAAAAATAAAAAAAAAGGAAAAGATAAAGGTTGAGATTAGATTACCATGTTTATCAGGAATTTGAAGAGAAATAAGGGTAGCGCCATAATTAGTGAGCGTAAGAGAGATGTTACCCTTCTTGAGTTCATAAACTCCAATCTCATCTTCATATTCTTCAGCATTTACGTAATGTCCGCCATGGTGATGACGGTGATGATGGTGGTGCCCGAAAATATAAGACACTTCCGGATCTAAACCAAAACTTCTGCTAATTAAACTGATGGAAATCAAAGAAATTAAAAGTATGATTTTATCAATACCCATTTTGATTTAGGATGATTTTTTTTTTTTTTTTCTGTTTCTGGGTTTGTTGTGCTAAGCTTTGTTGGGGGTATCAAAGTGCAGGCCGTTATATATATCTGACACCCTCCCTCCGTCCCTCTCATAACGCATTTCTTGCTTTTTCCACGTGGAATGACTAATTGTGTTAGAAAATAGGTAAAACAAACAACTATTTTTTTTTTTGAAAATACTATTTTTTTTTTTTAAGATATTTGAAAATAATATTTCATTACTCTTCAATTAGCATTAATATTTTTTTTAAGAAAACATGCATATTTGGTAATAAAAAAAAAAGAGAGGGCTTGATTTATGTTGGAGGAAATTAAACAAAGTTAGAATGTATAAATGATAGGATAACCTAAAATTGAAAAATAATGTTAAATAAGAGGAATATAGAGAGTAAATAACAGAAATATGTTGTTAAAACAGAAATATAATAATTAGTTTTTGTATGAGAATTAAAAAAGGATTGAATTATTGCCAAAAAGAAAAGGTGTGAAATCAATATGACAATCTAAAATGAAAAAACAATAATCTCTTGAGTCTCGCCGTTCCATATTAATGATTCTACATGAAATTTTCTATTTAAGGAAAAAAAAATCTTATACATAATTTTCATTGTTACGTGGAACAATTCGCCTTGACTTACACATAATCATAAAACATATTAAAAGGACTGAGATTAATTACACGTGGCATCTCCTCTATCAACACTGCCACTTGTCAGATAATGATAGGCTTTGGATATTCATCTTTTCTCAAATTGACATTTACTCAAATAGGCATTTAATTCAAAAGAGTAAGTAATTTAATTTTAAAAAGTAAGTGATATACGGGGTAATAAATCTTTGACCATAAGTAAAAAGTAACTGTGGAAAATTAAAAGTAATTTAATTTTAAAAAATAAGTACTAGGGTAATAATCTTTGACCATAAGTAAGTAAATAGGCGTTTAATTCAAATTGGCATTTACTCAAATAGGCATTTAATTTAAAGAAGTAAGTAATAGGATATTGACCATACGTTGAAAAAAAAAATAACAAGCTAATTATTGCATTTTAATTGGTTTACATAAATGGTCAAACTTTTTAAGAGGCAACTTAATTAATCATACAAATCAACTATCCAAAATGGGAGAATGAGATTTGGCGAATATCAAAAGAGTAAGTAATTTAATTTTGAAAAGTAAGTAATAGGGTAATAATCTTTGACCATAAGTAAGTAAATAGTAACTATGGAAAATTAGAAGTAATTTAATTTTAAAAATGGGAGTAATAGGTTAATAATCTTTGACCATAAGTAAGTAAATAGGCATTTACTCAAATAGGCATTTAATTTAAGGAGGTAAGTAATAGCATATTGACTATACGTTGAAAAAAAAAATTAATAGGCTAATTATTGCATTTTAATTGGTTTACATAAATGGTCAAACTTTTTAAGAGACAACTTTATTAATCATACAAATCAACTATCCAAAATGGGAGAATGAGATTTGGCGAATATCAAAAGAGTAAGTAATTTAATTTTAAAAAGTAAGTAATAGGGGAATAATCTTTGACCATAAGTAATCAAATAGTAATTGTGGTTAACAATCATCCTTATATTTTGAGTAAATTAGAAAATTTAATATACTGCATAATATATTTGTGACAATTTATAAAAATACAGAGTTTATTTATACATATAAGATATAATTGTCAAAATTGAGTTTTTATACTGCATAATATCCTTGACATTTTTAATATCATACGTATTTATATATCGATGCTAAAAAAACCGTGCGTTGCACGGGTTTCTACACTAGTTATCTTATATTTTAAAATAATTTTTATGAAATATTTTTATGCTAAGTTTGGGAATAAGGATTTCATTTGAAAATATAAATTTGGCTCAATTTTTAATGTTTGGCAAATGAAAAAATTTTCAAATCTGGATTTGAGTTAAAACCACAATTGTTATAAAAATTGTTAAAGATGAGAATTTGAAAATGATCATTCACACCTCCTCATTTTCAAATTCTACTTTAATGATTTCATAATTGAAATCTATAATTTAAAATGAAATGCTTGTTACCAAACACAACCTTATAGAATTTAGGTCAAAACGAATACATTAAAAATTACATAAAAAGTAATTGAAAACATCAAATGAGAATAAAGAAATACTAATTGATAGCAACATTTAGGGTATCTCTTTGTTGTCTTAGTAATTTATCAAAATTGTTGTTTTTTTCTTTTCTTTCTTGTAAAACAAAATATTACTCTATATCTTATCTCCTTATAATTTGTTATAAATTATTTGGATCCTTCAACAAATGTTCCCCTAGTACCCCTAACACATCAAAAGTTGATTCTACCAGTGCGTTATATTGATAACTCCACTCAGTCATCAAATACAAAAAGTCAAAAAGTCAAAAAGTCAATTGGCGACAACCTGATGACCGCCAACGTACGTATTTGATGGTAGGCGACGAGCTGGGACTATAACCTGTGTTGTCGCCTCCTGAAGGAATCATAAAAGTTATATATTAAATGATGGCAACGTGTTAGAGTATATAACATATCTTGGGGCCTCAACCATCAGCTTAAGCTTTTGGTTGAATTGGTTCCTTGACATGGTATCAGAAGCCAGTGTGACAAGAGGTCACAGGTTCGAATCTCAACCACCCCTCATTTAAAAGTGGAATATATAGCACCAGGTATGAAGAGGCCTGTGTTGCATCCACACTTCTAGCCCAAAGGGCTCTCGTGTGAGGGGGCGTGTTAGAGTATATAACATATCTTGGGGCCTCAACCATCAGCTTAAGCTTTTGGTTGAATTGGTTCGTTATATACTCTAACACAACGACATATCACGTTGAAAAGTAAAAAAAATTAGGTGTGTTGCGACAGGTAAGCGACAATCTAGTTTCGTCGCCCGTTGGCCCAACCCATTGCCAAGACATTGCCTACGCGTCAAAGTGAAGACTTTATTTCCGTCGCCTTTTGGACATCGCTTTTGAGAAAGTCTAAATAAATAACGGTTATTTATAAGGTTAATAAATCACCCTTATGTGGTAGGATGTGATAGGATGAAAGATTTTTGTTTTAATTTATTTTTATTATTTTAATATTATTCTTTTTGTCTTTTTATGGTGATTTACAAATCACGGTTATTGATTAGGAATTTTGTGTCGCTTTTTACGTTTTTTGTTGTCAGAATTATTTGTTTGAGTATTATAATTGATTATAAATAATTAAATTAATTATAAATGTAGTTTGAGCATTGTAAGTAGTAAAAATAGGGGTATTTTGATCTTTACTTGTTTGAACATGAGGTATTTAGATAAAAAAAATTTAAAAAAAAATGTGATAATTAATATAAATTTGCCAAATAAAAAAATATGACAACTAAATTATTTAGTAAGAAGTAACAATTTCAATTGAGCAAAGAAAAGTACTAATAAGATATCATAATTTTGCCCCCCAAATTTATTGGTCGTAATTCGTAAACATGGTATTGCTAAATTGTTGTTAGAAAACATTAATGTTTATAATTCCATAGAAGAGTGAGTATTTCTTGAGGATAACATCAAGCAATAGCTGAATCATATTAATCTTTACACGAATTTTTTTGACAGCAATCAAAAACGAACATTTTTGTCAGTGTCGTTCCTGGCATTGTAACATGGACCCTCTATATGAAGGGTCGATTCTAAATTTGAAGGGGTGTTTGAAAAAATAATAAAAATGGATCCTATATATTATAATTAGGGTTAAAAATATAGACGTGTCATATAATTCTTAAATGATAAAAAAAAAACTACTTATAAATTGCAAACTTTTACTTGTCTATTTCCATTAATTAGCATTTGCTAAATTTAGAGTCCTTTCTAACTTTAGGCGCTAAATAAAGACCTACCTTGTCTATAGTAGAGACTCAGAATGGCCATCATCTTTGCAGACAATAGCATCGGATTATGACAAGGAAAAGCTGTTATGCAAATGTTTTACTTATTTCATACTACCTCCGTTCCATATTAGTTGCACCATTGGGTTTGACACAAGATTTAAGGGCGGTCAAATCAGTATGGTAAAAGTAGGGATGATGTATGATTGATGGTGATATGTGGGGTAGAAATTTAAAAAAAATTACTATAAATAGATAGTGGTTGTGACTTGTGGGTATATTAAATAATTAATAGGATAATGTATGATTGATGGTGATATGTGGTAGGAATAAAGTGAAGATAAAATAAGTTGATTATTTTTTTCCAAAAATAATAATGTTGCAAGTAATATGAAACTTCCAAAAACGATAAGTGTTGCAAGTAAAATGAAACGGAGTGATTACAAAACACCAGATGACCAAATTAGTCTTAGCACAATGTCATACGGTAAAACAATACATTATTCAACATCTATTCTATCTATGGACTATGATGTAATGACGCCAAGAACCAAGACTAATTATTTTTTATAAGTCTAAAATAGATTTAGTCCGTACTATTTTTATGGTGCATTATTTTTGAATGTTTCGTTCACAAGTTCACATTTCTCATTCTTCATTCTACTTAATCGCTAACCATATTTTCTAATTCATATTCCTTAAATTCAAAGTTAGTTTTATTCTATTTTAATGTGCACTAAGTTCATACAAAATTAACTTTTATTTCTTTGGCTAACTATAGAGAAAGCCTTTACTTCGATAAGTTCTATTCATCAATAAGCTTAAAATTAGAGTTATTAATTTGATTTAATTAGACGTTTAGTCGACAAATTATTAAGAAATTACAATGTACGAAAATCATTATTGAGTCTATTTGATCCCGCTCTAATACAAATTTGATTCGAACAAACACACTACAACATAATTTGCTTTTAGTAGGATTTATTTAGAGACATTTAATTAAAATATCGCTATTTCAGATTTCTTATAGTGTATATAGAGGATTTAGTAACATTTATTAGAGCTTTTAACAGCATATTAAGATGTCACACTAAAGCTTTTAACGACATAGAATCTAGTGACATTTCTCACAAAAGCCACTATAGACTATAGTGACAATTACATTTGCTACTAAAGACCAAATTAAGTGTCGCTAAATCACTTTAAATCACTTTATGGTGAAACTAAAAATAAAAACCAATAATTGTTACACTAAAAATATGAATCAGTGGCATTTTTTTAATGTCATTAGATCCAATTTCGCAAAAAGCTAAATTTGTTGTATTGACAATTCAACAAATACTAAAAGTCATTTTCATTGATTAAAATTCAATTCTATTCGTAAAATTGATTTTAACTTTTGAAAGTATTTTAATTTTTTCAAATGTAAAAAAACCCCAACATCTAAAATTAGATAAATAGTACTCCCTTCAACTCAACCAAATTGTCCCATTTGGGTTGGACACGGTTTTTAAGAGTTGAAAGATGAGGTATCTTAATTGATTAAATTAATTTTAAAGATGGTAGTTGGGTATTGGGAGTAGTAAAAGTGGGGGTAGTTGGATATTTTAATTGATTAAATTAATTGTAAAGGTAATAATTGGGTATTGGGAGTAGTAAAAGTGGAGGTATTTAAGTAAAAAAAATCATTGCCAAAAATAGAAATAGGACTACTTAAATAAATTGCCCATTAAAAAATAGGACAACTTGGTTGAGTCGGAGGGAGTATCTAATAAATTTAAGTGTACACGAAAAGGAAAGTTGTGGAAAAGAGTCTCAAAGGGTCCCGACTGAATTACGTATCCAACTACAAGATTATTGAAACCAAAGTTGAATGATAAACATGAGATCAAGTGTTGACAATGGGCCCATAACACGTCAAATTCACTTTAGCAACGGTCTTCTCCATGCACTGACTACCAAAACGATCTACATTAACAATTAGACTAGTGTTATATTTCCTCTGTTTTATAATACTTGACACTGATAGTGATATTTTCTCACACAACATATTACACTCAATAGCAAGTATTATGAAACGCAGATTGTAGTTCCTTAAAAGATCACTTTAAAAATCCTAAATAGCTATTTTCCGTTTTTTAATAAAGTTCCTATAAAAATTAATCACAAAAACAGATTGAAGAAAAGAGGCATGTGGCGGAAATTGAGCTTTCTTTTGTTACTTTTATTTAATCCAACATGAGTTATGATCCTCTATATTACTTAAACTGTAATACAGGATCTATTAATTAATCTAATGGCTATTATTGCTTGATGGAGTTTTATTAGGAAGGATTTTGACATTTTTTTAATTTTAAAATAGGTATCAAAATCCTAAAATGAGTAATATAAAAGGTAATGGAGAGGATTCTAGTATGATCTAACATACCCTATTGGACTTTGGTGTTGGGCTTTTAATTTGTATTTTATTTTTCAGTAAGTCTCATGGAAGACGATCTATTCTATAGACGGAATCCATGAAGCCCAGCCCAAAATATAACATAGTATATTTGGGGTTATAATAAATTATTTGGGGTTATAATAACTTATATTTGGGGTTATAGAATAGTATATTCGAGGTTATAATACCTTACATTTAGGATTATGACATAATATAATTGATATTATAATTAAAAAAATCAGTTAAGAGAAATGGGGTGGCCCAATTTTGTGGTCTATCCTATAGACCGTCTCTTGTGAGATTTTGTGTTTATTTTTAACGCAAATTCTTCTAAGAGACGGTGTCTTTGAAAGATCATTTCTAATTTGGCTGACCCAAAAAAGAAAATATAGAGTATGTTTTTGGATAGGCATTAAGAGTATTGTAAGTAGGTATTTAGAATATAGTAAGTACTCAGTGGGCTTTAAGTATATTGTAAGTACGCATTAAAGATATTGTAAGTAAGCATTAAGGATATGGTAAGTAGGCCTATAGACTACATTTCTCAGTTGACATTAAGAATATTGTAAGTAGCCATTCTAAGTACTTTTTCGATGGGCATTAAATATATTATAAGTAGACATTAAGATAATATAAGTAGTCATTAAGGATGCAATAAGTAGACATTAATTGGGCTATTTAGCCCATATATCTCAAGAGTCAAGACAAAAACAAGAAGCCCACATTCTTATTTTCTCTTTAATTTATATTAATTGGGCTATTTAGCCCATATATCTAATGCGTCTCTCAGAGAGACCATCTCTCACAACAAGTTGTGATTTATAAGTTAAAACATAGTTCAGTACTTGAGTGGAATCTTATTTCAAATGATTCGTCTCGATTGAAAAATGAGAAATTCTACAAAATAGCACCCAACTATAGAGAAAGGTCAGTAGTAGCCAATCTTATTATTTTTCTACAAAATAGCATTCAACTATTTCAAAACTAACTACTATAATTATATAACCCAAAAATGTTCAAATAGCCGTTAACTTTAGAAATTACATTATTACCTTTGTTTAACTCTAATAAAAGCACGCTTTTTCTTCCTCTACATTTATCAATAATGAATCATCAAAGTTACACATAGAACCTACATTTTATTTTTACAGAAAAGATCACTCAAATCTACAATCATTTCACCGAAATACTACATATATCATAAAAAGATATTTACAAGGGAGTACAGATGGGTAAGTTACACCCTACAGGGGAAGGCCAGGGGAGGAGCATATAGGTACTAAACCTAACATAGCTTTGACTAACCTTTGATCGACATCACAGACCTAACTCATGGATTTACTCTTTTACAACTACAAAAATCATCAGTTGGCTCAGGCAAGCTCGGTATGATGATGATGATGATTGTTAGGGTATTATTTTAATGCCGCAAGTGTAAGGATGTTGTAGCACAATTACGGATCGGATCACAGGGATGTAAGATCAAAGCTTAATCTCATTCAGTTAACTACTCAAGAATGCAATGTATTTTAGTTGATTATAACTCTAATATGCAAGAAAGATTAAAGAATTGATGATACTAATGTAATAAAAGTCAAGGACAAAGTTATTTCCCTCTAATAGCATACAATTGTTTCGACAAGATTGCAATTGTTCTGTTGAATTGATCTACTGATGAAACTTAATCACTCCTTTTTGGGATGGTAACCAAATTAAATCGAATTAAATAAGTTCTCTCAATCTCAACTTTCGTATTTTGATAGATTAATACCACAAGATAACATACCACTAAATCTCAACTTTCGCAATTTTGATTAAGAAAACACATTAACTAGCATTATCATTCAAGACTAATAATATTCTCATCCCTCAACTTTTGTGTAAGAGAAAATTAAAAGACTGTAACTTAAATGACCAAACATAACAATTTAATCAAACCAATTCAACATTACAATAAACAACTCTCATCTAGTAATCACATACATATTAGGGTTCAAATCCAGTACCTTGGCATACAAAACAACTCACTAATCATGGTTATGAAAATCTCTAAATCTATTAAATAAAAGTAAACAATATCATAAAACATAGTTAAAAGATTGAGGAAGAGTAAAAATATCTTAATAATGAAATTACGACAAAGAACACAACCAAAACTTACGGAACGTAAATGTAGATGTAGATTGCAAAAAAATCCAAATATAACAATGTCGATCTACAAAGGAAAGCTTAAAACGGAATGATAAAAAAAAGTCTAATATAGAAAATTGCTAAGGAAAAACTGAATTATATGCTAAAAGTAATCGTCACTTTATATAGTGGCTTCAAAAATTAACCGTCAAAACGCATAAAACCGACCTCTGACGAATAGGCGATGAGCAACGACTTGCTGCTTCTGGGACGTCGAGTCGTCGCTTCTTCTCTGGACACTTACGCTGAGATCAGTGACTTTGTAACGACTCGTTACATAGGGTAACGAGTTGTCGCTTTCATTCTGGAAAATTTCTCAAGTCAGTACACAAGCGACAAGTCGCTGTTTCATATGTGACAACTCGTCGCTTTGCTCCTGGAATCCAATTGCATAGCAGCGGGTCGTTGCTTCCTTGGGCACTTAGCTACGGCTCGTTGCTTCTTCTTTGGGGCTTGTTCTACACGATCTCTTCACTTATCCTAGGGGTCTTAGGCCATTTCTTCAGGCCTTCACCCTTTTATCACCCCAAAACCTATCAAAACTCCAATTTTGCCTCATTTATCTTATAAAACACAAAATTAAGCTCGTGAGATAAAACTATCACATACCACTAATAACATAATCAAATCCCACTAAAACTACATATAAGGAGCATGAAAATAACACGGATAAGCGCAAATAATTGCACTAACCAATGATGATTTATGATCAATGTGGGTTATTAGTTGCCGGCTTTTGGGTAATTGAAGGTTTCTCTCTTGGAAGACCCTTCTCGAGCTGAGGGACTCTTTAACCGCACTCTCCTCTATAGGTATGAGAGTTGTCGTCTTTTTTCCCTCCCCAGACCCTAACCATAGTTTTCCATGAACGGGATACACTGGGTATGATGACGATGATGCCACTCAGGCAAGCTCGGTGCCTAATCTGTACGAATATTATTGAATACAGCATGTTCCAAAAGTGACTTGGCTATTTGATCAGGCTGTAATCCTTGTGCAGTCATCAGATTGACAAGCATCAAAGCTCTATCCTTATCATGTACTCTACAGCAACCAGAAAGGAGTGTTGTGTATGTCACTACGTCAGGCCGCAGACCCTTATCTATCAGATCATTGAACAGCACCATGGCTTCTTCAATATCATTCGCCTTGCAACATTTGTCAATTAACACAGTATACCAGGCAAGATCAGGCTTCAGCTGCATTTCCGATATTTTATTCTTGATAATTGATTCGAACTTCTTGGCTTTCTCTCCCAGAGAAATGTTAGGACCAGGATCAGACTCATTCAAAGTTGATTTCAAAAACCCATCAAGCAGAGCTGTTAAAGTGATGATATCAGGCTCTATACCTCTGTCTTTCATATCAATTACAAGCTTCCAGGCTTCCAAAATACAATTTGCCTTGCAGTATCCATTCATCATTATGGTGTACATAACAACATCAGGAATAAAACCTCTATCAACCCAAATGTCAAACACTCGTCGAGCCTTCTCTATATTTCCAGAATTGCACAACGTAGTCATAAGCTTTGAGGGAATTTTAATGCAAAGATTATCTTCCAAGACCAGAAATGTCTCAAACAACACAAATGCACTATCAACTTCACCATTCATACATAGGCAACTTAGCAAATTCAAGGCAGTCTTCCTTTTTAGAGGAGTTCCATGTTTTTTTAGGTTAACAAATAGATTAAAAGCCTTCCGAACAAGTTTTGCTTCACAATAGCCATTAATCATAGCAGAATAATTGTCCGGACACTTGTCATCCAAACTATATAAAAACTTCTCAGCTTCTTTTACCTTCCCTCCTATACATAGGCCTTCGATGATTTTATTATGCATAACAGTGTCAGGTGTAAACCCTTGGGCCTTGACGTAGTCAAGACAGTGTAAAATCTCTTCTACATAGCCATTGCTAGCCAATCCACCTGCAAGTATATTGTAAGTAATCATATCAGGCTCAATACCATTAGTCTTCATATCTTTAAGAACATCGCAAGCCTCGAGAAGTTTTCCCTTAAGACAATAGCCATTAATTAGAGTTGAGTAATGTTTCACATCTGGGACCAAGTTTCTGTGCTTCATCTCTTCAATAAGTTCCAAGCCTTCTTCAACTTTGCCCAATTTACACATTGCATCAACCACAATGTTATAACAAATTTCATCAAGAAAAATCCCTGTGTCTCTGTATGTATTGAAACGATTGAGAACCTCGGTAAAAGATCTCATCAAGCATAAGCATTGAAGAATAGAACTCACAATAACACAATTTGTTTTCAAACCTTTAGATAGCATGTTACTTTCAAGGGAAAATACTTTTAAAATCTTTCCTCTCTTACAATATGCATGAATTAAGGGACCAAAGCAATTCACACTTGGGGTCAAACCTTGGTTCTCCATGTCGAGCAAAACAGTCTCAGCTTCACTCAATTTATTCTCATTGCAGAAGCCATGAACCACAACCTCATAAGAAAAACAGTAAGAAGGAACACCAGAATCCCTACAAGCTTTAAGCAGTTCATAAGCCGCATCTGATTTTTTAAATGAGCAAAGTGCTTCAATGTATGTCCCATATGAATATTCATTAGGAATTATGCCAGCTTTCTCCATCTCCAGAAAAAAATCAGCTGCTTTCTCTAAATGACCCATCCTACAAAAGGCCTTGATCATGAGATTGTAAGTGTAGATGTTGGGGTTCAAACCCATCCTCTTCAATTGTTGGTATGTAGCCACTGCCATGTCAAGCTTACCCTGTTGAATCAACTGGTTCAAAAGATAGTTACATGTGAATATACTTGGCAATAAACCATGCCTTTGTGTTCGAAACAAAACATCAATACATTGATCAAACATACCCATACTGACATACGCCTTGACTAAGACATCAGTTACTTTAACCATTGAATTAGTCCTTTCAAGCTCAAGGCTCTCCAAAAAAATATCCAAGAATTCTGGAATATCAAAGCCCAGTTCTTCCTTATTTGACTTAATAACATCCAAAAATAAAGCTTCCAATTTTCTAGTAGAACCCCCACTGCACAATCTTTTAGTGATTGAGACATAAATATTCAAATTATGTTGAAACCTATGTTCTTGAGTTGGCTCCCTTTTAAAGTTCTTCGGGATTTCAATGACCCCATAGGAGGATAATTCGTGCAAAGGATCCTCAAAATCAATATAGCTATTACTATTGCCACTTCTACGAGCAGAGGAAAATGTAAGTTCATCAGAACTAGAATCCGTTGACCAAGGACACAACTGGACATCTGCAAAAGCCGCATTGTGGCGAGTAAAGAGACAATTGCTCAAATATCTACCAGAGACTGTCCTTCTACACAGCATGCAGTGGAGCTTATAGGAGCAGTTGAAAGCTTCAACTGCTCCAGAAGCGAACATCATTCATGAAACCAGATTTAGGTGATGTCTTCAACACCCATAATCATATAACCATTTTACTATCTTCAACACCTGAAACCAGCCACCAATAACAGATATAATAAAGAGATAGAAAAAGTAGAGAATCTTATTGTGCATTTGTTTCCTCGTTTAATTCTTCTCATTCTTTTGTTCCTCCCATTTAAAAATGTTAACTTAGTTGCAGCAACTCCGTTTTTTGTATTCTTACCCAGCTTACTTTCGACTACATTCCCCAATCCATGGGATGACCAATAATTTGAAAGATGGGGTTGCAGAGCTTAATTGAAGATATATTACTCACATAAGATTAATATCACATTCTTTCAATACTAATAATCTAGTCCCACAAATGATATCATAAACAATGTCATTCAAATATTAAATATGGAATCACTACAAATTGATAAAACTAATCAATGTTGTACCAAAATCTGTAGTAGTTTCATCATATAACAGTAACACAGCAAATTAAGAGATTAACATTCATTCCATTCAAAAACAAACCAAAATGAATTTATAAAACAAATTCAATCTATAATTGAAGACTTAAACTGAAATTATACTCTAACAAAGTTCATTTAAAATTTTAAACTCGATTGAAACTTGATTTTGAATAAATTGAAATTATATAAAAGAATTCAAATTTCAATTCAACCTTATAAAATTACCTACATTAATCAATGTGGAGGGTGGAGACATAAACAGATGGTGGTCGGTGGCGTGGATGAATGGTAGTCGTACGTTGGCAATGTGGGCAGCATTCGAGCAGTAATGATAGACAAATGGTGGGCATGATGGAGGTGAGAAGAACAAAGCATTAGAGTTTCTGGAAGTTTTTTATGGAGAGCTTTAAGGTCGAAAGGACTAATTTAATGATTAAATTGATGCCCTAGTCAAGGCCTTTGCAAGTATGGGTATGTTTGATGAATCTATTAACGTTTTGTTTCAAATACAAAGGCAAAGTTTTTTGCCTTGTATAAGAAGGGGAAGCTGGACATGGAAATGGCTACATACCAACAATACATGAAGATGAGTTTGAACCCCCAACATCTACACTTACAATCTCATGATCACGGCGTTTCGTTCGAAGGGTCATTTAGAGGAAGTTGTTGATTGTTTTCAGAATATGAAGAAAGCTGGCATAATTCCTAATAAATATACTTATGGAACATACAATGAAGCTCTGCAACCCCTGCTTTCAAATTCTAGGTCCTTCACTGCACAAGGGGAATATAGTAGAAAGTAAGCCTAGTAAGAATACACAAAATGGAGATCTTGTCAAATTTTCCAAATGGGAAGCATTGCGACTAATGATATGTAATAAAAGAATGAGAAAAATGAAACAGGGAATATGTGCACAAAAGGATTCTCTGCCACTATTCTATATGAGGTCTAAAAATGATATTAAACATTTCAAATACAACTAACACAAATGAAATACAAAAGTCTCACACAATCATAAAACAATATAAGAAAAAAGAAATGATAAAAGCCACATAACATAATATGACATTAACACAGCCATATATACTAACTTTTAGTAAGATGTACTTACTTTTTAAATTTCAAGTGTACAGTGAGTTCTTTTTTTCAACCGCTTGAGGAATATTGAAGGAAATGTGTCATAAGATATTTCCAACAATTAACAAATATAATTAGGACTATATTATAAAACAAATAAATAAATAAATGCAGCACTTTAGTAATTACTATTTACTTGCTAAAGGATAAATATTATAATTGGACAAATAATATTGGATTATTGGAAGTAAAAAAAACTTGGTTCATATATTTGTTATGCTTGACATCCTCATATTGAGTGTTAGATAATTGTAATTTAAATTTAATTCATTGCATCGAATATAATCCAACAAATATATCTCCTACACCATTACAATTTGATAAGCCACAATCATGTCACACATTATACATACTCCTAGTATAAAATCACTCAGTAAGAATCTTGATAATACTCCCTAGGTCCCTGTGCCATTTCAGATATTTCTATTAAAGTTTATCATACTTTGCACCAAATCCTTTTTTACGTAATGTCTCATTCCCCGTTTTTTATCTCATCCACAAACTTATTTTCTCTATTCGTCTTATTCACTTAGTTCTTTCGTCTATTTGATTTTTGCCTTATTCACCAGCTATAAATGAATATTACACTAAAAAAGGTGCGATTTCATAAGAACATAAAAGTATAAGATAACGCACTAGTTTGCAAAATTGCCTTTGTGATGACATAGAAAGACACTTAAAAACCAACCAAATTGACAAGCCAATAACTCACATTAAAATAGGCAAACAAAGTGTAAAACACCAAGGAGCATTACCATCATTAAAAAAAGGAGGTAGAAATTACCTTTGCAGTAGATGACCACCAACTATTTCCTCAAAGATTAGCCAGAGATGAAAGTTTGTGACCTCAATTCCTGCAGTGTAAGCAAATCAAACTTCAAACATCAAATTTTTCTGAAAAGATAAGCCTCACAAGGACTAGGAGTAGGAGAGAGCAAGATGACAACTTTCCATACTTCAAAAGGACTTTTGTGATTCAAAACAATCGAATAATACAACTTGAAAAGATTTTGTTGACATTAAAAGTTTAAAACTCAAATTAACATCAACCATCTTGACAATTAGTTCAAGGGTGAACTGTTATGCAAAATATTTAAAGCCCAAAAATGAAAGGTTGTTTCATTGCAATTTACAGATGAAAAAACTATAGAGCACAAAGCAAACCAAGTTAAAAAATATCTCAAATCTCATGTTAAACTAATACATCCTCTAATTCTGAGTTCAAAATAAGATTTAAAAGAACTAATCATGCAATTTTCAGAAATTTTTTAAACCACTAGTATAAAAATCAGAAGGCCATAATTTGGATAAAACTATCATACTATAGTGTAATTAGAACGTTCACTAAATAACTAATGCAATAGTTCCTTTGATAGCCTAACTTCAAGTCCTATTTTTTAAACAATAATCAAACATGAACCCAATTCTTCAATAGAGGTCACATGACTCACATCAGCCAAGCATGAGAAATCAAGCAATACAGACAGAAAGTAATAAACAATTAACCATGACAAACAGAAGCACCAGCTTATACATGCTGATGCTAAAAAAACATAGCAGAACAGGTAGTTAGAAAAAGGACCTTCCATAGAAAATACACTAGTGTGTTCTAAAAATCACCGACTTGTCTTTTTAAATCTACATGATAACCTTCAAAACAATAGTTTTAATTGAACTTTAATTTTAATAGCGAATAATATACCAGGACATAATAACTGTTCAATCCTCAGTTCATATTCCTATTATTTCCTGATAGCAATAAAGGATTCAATTATTATAGAGATGAACAAAACCTCAAGTAGGAGGAATAATCAGTATTATGGAATTAAGTTTATGTTCGTCTGAGTTGAGATCCGTGAATAGAAAGTAGAATTCAGTTAAAACGGTTCAATCGTAAATCGTAAGTTTATTAGTCATTGTATATTCCACATTACAAATTACTTGCCTCTTCAAAAAAATTACTTGCAGCTATACACTGTCTTAAATAGACCCTTAAAGAAAAACTTAATCCCAAAAATTCAATCAATTTCATAACCATATCTCACCACCAATATAACATTTCATAAATAATTGATTAAAAGAAAAAACAAGAAAAAAGAATGTTCTTGCCAAGAGTTAATTGTCAAATATTACAAAACCCGAATTGGATAAGATACCGCAATTTCAAAACCCGGACAACATCAATTTGTGGCAGACCACCAAAATGGATTATGAGCATACAAAAGAGGCAACAGTTTGGAAAACATTTGTGGAACCAAACCATACAGTCTCAGAACAAAAAGTTGGTGAAGAAAGATATCGCAACAATTCATAAAATGTTCTAAAGAAAAATCACTTACATTGGACTTGAAAATGGCGGAAAAAATGGTTGAAGAAGATGACGAAAAGCTGCTACTGTCTGATGCCTGCTGGTTGATTGAAGAAGATGGCAAAAAGCGGATTCCAGAGATGAAAATGGTGGAAGAACTGTTGATGAAGAACTGAAGAGGGTAGAAAGCTGCCGCC
Source organism: Amaranthus palmeri (assembly GCA_019776075.1). Taxonomy (NCBI): domain Eukaryota; kingdom Viridiplantae; phylum Streptophyta; class Magnoliopsida; order Caryophyllales; family Amaranthaceae; genus Amaranthus; species Amaranthus palmeri. Next base: position 234,476 of record JAAKBH010000119.1, read on the forward strand.
TGGGAGAATTTCCGTAGGTTCAATTGAAGGATGAAGAGTGAAAAATGAAAATGGAATTTTCTGAATAAATATCCCAATTACAAGACAATGCTGCTGGAGGCAGGCGGTAAGTAAAGTCGTTCCTAAGCGTGAGCATGGACTACCGTCGCCTAGGGCCAACATACATAATGACCTAATTTTAATGTAATTTATGAATCTTGAAAAAACAACTAATTAATAATTTTAATAAACTAATTTATGAATTACAGTTTTAAAGTTTAAGGGGATGTTTGGCAATCGGCTTTTCGTTTAGCTTTTTGGTTGGCTTTTGGCTTGTTGGTTGGTCAAACAGCGAAAAAAGTGTTTGGTAAATGACTTTTAAAGTAGTTGAAAAGTTGGCTTTTAAGCCAAAATAAAAGCTGCTGCAGCTAGCTTTTTGGGTTGACTTTTGGCTTGATGACCTACTTTTTTTCTAATAAACAGCCAACAGCCAACATTCAAATTTACCAAACATCTCCACAAACAGCTAACTTAAAAGCCAATAAAAAAAACAGCCAACATTTCCAGCTGGTCCAACAAGCCAACTAAAAAAGCCAACCGCCAATAGCCAACAGCCAATTGCCAAACACCCCCTAACTCTTTTGCAAATTATAGTCTCAATGTTTATTTTTTGCGAATTACAACCACCAAAGTATCAAAGTTTACAAGTTCAAGACAAAGACACAAAACTCCGACCACTTAACTTAAATACTGACCACCAAATTGGTCGAGATTCTGTGTTTTGTCTTGAACCTGCAAACTTTAAAACTTTGGCGACTGTTATTCGCAAAAAATAAACATTGAAGTTGTAATTTGCAAAAGTGCTAAATTTTAAGGTTGTAATTCGCAAATTATTCTATTTCAATAAATAACTAAAAGTGTAAATTGACAAAAATAGGCATCTATGTGGTTGATGATTAGGCTTAAAAAATAAGGTAATAAATGGAATAAATGTTAAGGAGGTGTTTGGTATGTGTTTTTGGATTCATTTCACCTTTACATTACTTTTTGTTTGGTATAAGATTTTGTTAATCCAATCCATTACATTAAGGTAATGAATTCCATTACTTTGTTACTACTTATACTCAAGGGTAACATTTCAATTTGTTCTTTCTTTCATTTTTTCCTTAATGTGAAACTATCATCTTCACTCTCGCCTCATGATCTTCAATGGTGAATTTGTCTTAAACCTTTTCTCTCTATACATAATATTTTGCTTATCTCTAATCATTTATCCTTAAAAAATTCCAAATCAACATATCTAAAAAACAACAGAGAAGAAAAAAAATCCCCAAAGTTCTTGTCATTCAAATAACTTTTCTCAATATTAATTATTTTTAAATGATTCTTTTTGGATTTGGTCGCAAGGTTAGTTTTAACAAAATTAATTTTTTATTAATTTTTTAATGATTGGCTGAAATAATTAAAAGAGTACCAACAATTAATCATGAGATTCTTCAAAAAAAAAATTAACATGAGATAATTAGAGAATATATGTAATAATTAGTTTTAAATGAGTTGAAAACCTGTAGAAGTATATTTTTTTATTAATCAAAGATTTGAGCTTTTGAGTTTAATTTGTTCAATAATGGTTGTTTAGCTTTATTGTTTCCCTTTCATGACTATACCAAACAAATATTTGAGAGCATAAAAATAGTTTATGGCAAATTATAAAGACAACAACCAACACTCAATAAGGGTAAAAACGTCAAAATGGTAAATAATACGGAAATTGCCAAGAATTAAATGGAAAATGTTACGGCAGTTACATAATGCATAAAGTGGATAACACCATGTGGAAAAATTCTACAAATTGTTGTTACTCGCATTTCATTAAAGTTCGATGCTACCATGTGGAATTTTCCAAAACAAAATTTAGTACCAACGAACTCCTTCACTGTCAACTTCTAACTCAATACAACAATGAACAATCATAACTTCCTAGTTCCGACATTAAAAAAGAACAGTCGGTCTTGCACGAGATTGCCTTAATATGAGACGAATAGCCCACTTAGCCTAAAAATAGTTTTCCTCAGTATGCGCTCAGTACTTTTTAAGATCATGATTGATACGTATATGAAAGAGTAGGTCTTGGACCTCTAAGGTGGAACTATGGAGGAAGAAGAGAAGGGAAAAAACAGAGGAATAAACAAGAGACAACAAAAACACACAAATATATGAGGTATCTTATGATACCTCCCCCTCAAACCAAGTATCTTATCATTAATATAATCAACATTACACTAATGACTCAACTCTAACACTTGAGAACAACCTCTCAAGCTTGTGAATCCATTCAACAATGGAGTTCACCCTTAAACTAATACAATGAAGAAGAAAACTCTCTTAGGTCCTCAAACCCTAACTCTCTCTTGTGTATTAGCTTCCGGCCTCTTGTTTCTAATGATGTTCTAAGCCCTCTTAAATAGACATACAACATATTAGAAAACCCTAGGACAAATGGGTAAAAGCCCACAAAGACCCGCACTCAAAACAGAAAGTCGCACTGCCTCTTGTTGTAGCTCGCTCGACCGAGCATAGTTGGCTCGACCAGGTCGAGCTGGCCTTCTGCCTGCGTTCTGCCTTAGTGCTCGACCCCATAGCTCGATCTAGGCACCCCTGCTCGACCCACTCGAGCGAACCTCCTGAAGCTACTGTTTTCTGCTGCACTTTGGCTCGACTCGAGCCATAAGACTCGACAAGGTCGAGCTCTCTTCAGAACATGTTGCAGCTACTTTCACATGCTTCATCCCATCATCATCATTGATCATCACTTGATCAATGAGCTTGTTCTTCGTAGCACCATCATCATGGCACCCCGAAGACCCACCAAATGTGGGAGATTTGGTGATTGCTCTAACAGTATATAGTCAAAATTGATTTTTCAATTGATGATTTAAAAGTTTGAGTTGATCATTTTTAGATTAAAATTGAATTGTTTATATTTTTTAACAAAGCAACCATGCATACACTCTTAATCATTTTTAAGAGCATTTATCCAATCATTTGGCAAAACATAAGTACTTGAGATCAACACTTCCTCCGCCTTCACATCAAGGGTAATCAATCAAACATTATACCTACAACTTTATTGCAAATCCATTATGAAAAAAAAATTGTTGACGATAGAGCAATATCACTATTTTTGATCAATGATGATAGAATACAAGTATTCTTATGTTACATTTGAACCATCATGTTGCATTGAATAAGAGTAGTTGTATTATGCAATGTACTAACACTATTATTGATATTATTATTGACCGTTTATTTGTTGTTTGAAATTTATCCATAAAATGTAAAATGATATAATAATATCATTTTATTAATTCCTTATGAAATTTTGATATCTGAACTATATTTATTTATTTTTTTTTAAGAAATATCAGAACTATATTTAGGTAAAAATTAATAAGTTTAACGTCAAAATTAATCACTTAAACATCAAAATTGAAACATTTATTTTAATGGATATGTTTAAGATTTACTTTAAGTTGAAATTGATAACTTTAAGGTCAAAATTGATAAATAAAAAAAACAAGAAAAAGAATGTTAGGCTGCTACACGTACAAATTAGGCCGGTTCAAATTGACGGTCTCTTAATGAGACTGTCTCGACCATGTTTTTTCCCTTTGTACCACTAAGATTGCCCCATTTTCCTTTTTTTACTAATCCAATAAGCTTGTCTCATACTACCCTATATATGTTATGTTTACCCCACAATCTTACATTATGACAATTTAGCAATTAAAAAGACAAAGCGAGAATTCCACATTTCAAACTTCAGCCAGCTAGAAAATTTTAAGTTAGTTCTCCTCCTTGGCACATTTCGATTTTCGAACTTCAACCAAATCAATTGCTCAAGTAGCAAAATTCAAAATTCGCTATTTTGCCCATTTTTACCAAATATATGTTTTTTCTTAAGCGACCGTCTTTTGTAAAGATCACTTTTAAAAGTACATCCCAAATCTGTATTTAGAGTTGTAACAATATATATTTACGGGCCGTTTGGTAGGTGGTAATAAATCGCGGCAATGGGAATGGAAAACTAGTGTAATTTTGTTTGAAAAATCTTTTGGCTATCTTGATGGTCATACTTGACAACCTTCAATCATCCCATTTTGTACATAAAATTCATTCCAATACATTACCAATGAGAGAGGTGGTATTAGGTGGTAATGAAAATTTGTGAACAAAAAAACTTTTTTGTGATTAAAGTTTCAAAACTATGGGAATGACATGAAAGTTTTGATGAAATTTTACACTATAAATCATTCTCATCACCATTTAGTACCACTAACCAAACGGGCCGTTAGTATTAGACTGAGATTTTGAGAGTGGTCTCTATAAAAGACGATATCAGATAAGAATTTGTAAATATAAATTTGGGCCAATTCAAGCATATAAATGAATTCCACATTGCCAAATATACCATTATAAAAAACCGAATGAAAGTTTTCATTCATAAATCAAGTTTTTTAATGAAAAGAGAACAACCCTATCTAGTCTAACTGCCTCAAAATAATATTCAAATAAAATACTCTGTAGAATCAGTCATATATTACATCCCACTTCCCAGATAGAAATCCACATAGCACTATAACAGAAAAAAGACTAAAATTATTTATAAACACACCTAATGCTCTGTTTGGAAACCCAAAAATGTTACCAAGAATTCTTGTTTGAACCAAGAGGAGAAGCAGGCAAAATACAAGTCGTAGACAAAACCTCATCAAGAGGATAATCAGGCACATAATTAATACTAAAAATGCCAAAATCACTCATCAAATATTCTCCAATTCGTAATTCTTCTTCCTTAATCCTCAACACTTGATTATGCAAATAAAACTTTTCTTTTTGTTGAATCGCTTCATCTTTCCTGATATTTAAACGATCAGTTTTCCGCCACCGTCTGAGACGCCCATTCCTTCTCCCGGAGGCCGCAATAACGACGGATCTCGGCGACTCCACCTCTTCGGCCGATGATGAATCTCCTTGTTCTGATCCAGTGTTGTAATTCATTGTACAATTTGAATCCATGATTGATTGATCTTCGGAATTAGATCTTGAAATGCGAATTAAAATGCTAAATTGATGGAAGCAATTAGGAATTAGGAAGATTGAATAAGGAATTGAGTAAGCGGAAAACAGAAGGAAATAAAAAGGGGAAGTTTGGTAGTGTTGTTGTGGATGTAGTTTGGGTAGGTGATTTGGGTGGCTTGTTTGTTCAGGTTGTTCTGGTTATATGCCAATTGGCAATTGCCATGAGAGGTTTTTTTTATACTTTTATTTGAGGAGAGAAATTTGACGTGAGAAAATTCTGACTTTAGTTGACACGTGGGGTCTGGGGATAAAATTTGTTATTGTCACGTGTTTGAGGTGGTGCAGTGGTGCTCTTTTGAATATGGATAATTCCTTCAACACAAAAAAAAAAAAAAAAATATTTAGTCCCGTTTAATTTGAAGTAGCGAGAAAATAATTGTTTTTTAAGAAAAAAGTAGATATGGTAATAAATGAAATGAGAGAATAAATTGTGTGGTTAAAATTAAGAGAGAGTTAAAATGTATGATAAGATTAAAAAAAAAAGTAGTTGGTCATAGTCCAAAAATAAAAATAATGCAAATTAAATGAGATGGACCAAAGCCAATTAAAATTTTCAGTTTGCACGTCAAGTTGTACATTCACTCAACAAGTAGTTTAGCTCATTGTAAAAAATGAGCTTCTATTTTAATTCGATGCAGAATTGTGATTTTCGGTTTTTAGTATGCTCAAACATAATACAAACTAGGGATGGCAATTCAGTCCGAATCCGACCCTAGTCCGACTCGATCCGAGGAATATAATCCGATTCGAGTCCGAGGAATAAGACATCCGACTCCGACTCCGACTTTACGCTCCGAGTCCGAGTTAGAGACGGACCGGAGGTGGACCTTATTAAAAATCCGAGACTCCGACCCGACTCCGACCCTGAAGGACATCCGACTTTGAATTTGACTTTTACACTAAAATTTTGTTTCCATTAAAACTCTAGACGTGACTAATTCAAGTTCTTTCTTATACTAATTGTAATTTTTTATTTTGAAAAAGTATTTTGTATTTTTATTTAGATTAATGAAACGAGATAAGACAAATGAAATCAAGAGAAATAAAATACGCCAAATCAAAATACGAGAAAACTTTGTTAAATTTTAGAAGTATGATTATTTTTGTTGTTAAAATTGAATTCAAATTAAAGTTCATATTTATTTGTTAAATTGTATATGAAAAATATATTTTGTAAATTTTGTATGCTTTAAAATCATTAGTACAATATCACAACGATACTGTTTGATAATAATCCGACTCTGCATCCGACTCCGTTGGAGATCCGAGAGTCCGAGTCGGGGCAAACTTGGAGTATGCATAATCCGAGTCCGAGTGGAGGTGGACTGAAAATAAAAGTCCGACTATTATCCGGAGCAAAGTCGGAGTATGTATAATCCGAGCCGAGTCCGACCCATTGCCATTCCTAATACAAACCAAAATATTTCGATTTTGAAAATTTCTATCCAAAAGCAAACCAATTTATAAACAGTCCAAACCATATTTCTTATTTGGTTTGGTTTGCGGTTTTTATCCGAATAACATTCACCTCTAGTATATATCTATGTATATATTACTTATTAAGTACGCTTTTTTTCGAACTTTTTTTATTTTAAGCTTATTTTGTAAAATAATTGGAAAAATAAGAGACACCCCAAACTAATATGAAAAATAAGCTTCAAGCAAAATCGCTCCTGGGAGCAGGGATTTCCTACCCTATTGGGCTGGAGAATGGGTTTTGACCATTTAAGAAAGTCGCTGTGTGGAAAAGCGATTTTGGCATTGAGGGAAATCGCTCCTAGGTAGGAGCAGCGATTTCCATCAGGCAGCGATTTCCATAGGCAGTTGATGGAAATCGCTTCTAAGAGTAGCGATTTCCATTGAGTATTTTTTTTTGTTTCTCCTCTTAAAATGCCAGTTGAGTGAAATCGCTACTTGGTGCAGCGATTTTGCCTTTTTGTTTTTTTTTTGGGAAATTATCATTGGTGCCCCTGAGGTTTGGGCTTTTATCAATGGTGTATAATCTTTTTTTTTTTTATTCCATTGGCACCCCTGAGGTTTAGTTTAACTAACAACTGTGACAGTTTCGTACGGATTCCGTTAAGTTTCCGTTAAGTTTGATAAAAAAGCAAACCATGGTTTATATCTGGTTAAGTGAATTGTTTTGGCTCTTCATTTTCTGTGTTGTTCATCATCATCTTCATCTCCTTGCTTGAGCACGCCATTACTGTCGATTTTTCCTCATCTTTGCAGCTCGATTTCAAATTTCAACAACCATCTTCAGACTTCAATTAGTAGCCTTCCATCTTCTCCAAATTGAATGAGTCTTCTTCTGTCTTTATCATTCATCAATGGTAACATGGACAACATTGGCTCATTCTTTGAAAAAACCCACCAAAAGCATTTTGCTTCCTTTTCGTTCTTTGAATTATGCTTATTTTCATGAATTAATTATGCTGCTTCCTTTTCGTTCATTGAAAAAACCCACCAAAAACACTTGAATGATTGAATCCGAATTCTGCAGTGACAGGACATCAAACAATAAAATTTCCCGATGAGATCCAATAATTATGCTTATTTTCATGAATTAGCTCATTTTGGTGTTAAAATCAGTCTATTTATTGTTTGGATTATAATTATTTTGCAAATTTAGATGTTATAGAACCCAATTGATTTATTATAAGGTCATAAATTAAGGATATTAATTTGGGGAAATTAAATATGTGAAAAATCCACCATTGAAGAACCCAATTGATTTATTATTTGGGATTACATGTTTTTTCTTGTTTCATAGTTTGCAAGATGATAAGGATGAAGTAACCATGGAAGGAGAAGGAAGATGATAAGGAAGAGAGAAGAGGGATTATGGAGCTACTGAAATGATTCAAGAACCTGGGTATATAAAAATGAAAAAGTAACCATGGTTGAGTTAGATTTCATACTTAACGTGTATTTAACAGAAAAAATTATAAAAGTGTCACGGTTGTTAGTTACACTTAACCTCAGGGGTGCCAATGGAATAAAAAAAATATTATACACCATTGATAAAAGCCCAAACCTCAAGGGCACCAATGATAATTTCCCTTTTTTTTTAACGTTTTTCCTATATGGAATATGTTTAAAATAATATAAATAAAATGCATAAAGATCAAAATAAATTAAAATATAATACATAAAGATTAAACATGAAATGTAATACATAATTAATATAATACATATAAATAAATTAAACATCAAAATAATAAGATACATCATCCATTTACAACTACGTCGATTATGTCCTTCTCCGTTGCATAAGCCACATCTGAGTCGTCTATCAGTACGATCATCCATCTCATTACGCAACCTCTTTAACCTAGCTTGGACATCCTTTTGTTCGTTCTCTACTAGCATCAGCAATCAGACGAGGACCATTGTATTCCCTTCATTGAGTAGAGTCAAGCACAGATTCAAATTGAGGCTCATAAGTCCTCATGTAGCTAGTTGTGCGAAAACGCCGATCGACAAAAGTGTCTTTAGATAAGCTATATGCAGAACATACAGCTAACACGTGTGAACAAGGATAGTGGAAAATCCGAACTTTTTTACAAGTGCAAGTGCGGTTTGAAAAGTTAGCGGTGTAACGCTTTCCGCCTTTGCGTTCTATTCGTTCGCCTTTTTCGGTTGTGACTTCGTATTTGCCATTTGTTATGTCAAATGGCTCTACGCTGTGATATCTTGCTTTACGTCTATTTGCTTCTAATTTTCTCTCAACATAGACAGTGTACGGATGATTAGAAGCAAGTCGTTCTCTAGCTAGCTATTTCCCTTTTTTTCACAAACCACTTGTTCACACGGTAAAAAGTAAGTTCAACATATTGTTCAATAGAGTCGTGGTATTGTGGGCTAGAACTTGATTCGGTTCTAACATTATTAGTTGGTTCAGGTGCTAGAGACACAGGAGTGAACATTTGGGAAGGAGGGCGATCAAATTGAGATAAATGCTCCATCATTCTAGTGAATGATTGCATGAATGGAGCCGAAGAAGGGACATTTTCATTGATATTTAGTGCCACTTGTTCAATAAATATCTCCGTACAAGTACACCCTAAATTCCTAACAAGAGCCCACAAAGCATTCATTGAGTACTCATCATCAAGTGACACAACAGTAGATGTCGATTGGCTAATAGGATATTAAATTTTCAATCTTAATTCTACCATATGTCTATCAAAACCACAAACTCTATACAACAACTCAACAAACTCACAAAAAGACATATCAATTCTTGCAACAATTGGTCTTAAATTTCCACCTTCATATCTCACTACATTATTATTTTCAATAATAACACCATTCCATCTACACACCAAAGGACAATCCATACTTTTCAAAAATTTTATAAAATTACCTCAATTAGATAATGTGTTGAAGCAAGTTTAAATTCTTTCAACTCCTGCATAAGAAACAAAATTAACATTACTACAAGAAATTCAAACTCTAAACATTCAATGAAAATTAGTTTCATACCCAAAATACTCACCTTTACTTATCAAATTCAAAAATGAAGTTTAAATTGAAGAACAATGTTAACAATTACACTACAAATAGAGAAGAAATTGAAGGAGTATAGATAAGAGTAGGGCTGAACATAGTTTGGTCAAAACCGTAAACCAAACCGTAATTCACTTATTTGGTCTGGTCTACGGTCTAACTGGTCCGGTCCGGTTTTTATTTTTAAACAATTACGGTTTCCGGTCCGGTCTAGGTTTTAAAATTTTTAGACCAGACCGGACCATAAAACCGGAATAATTATGAACATAGACTTAAAGGCCCACTTTTAAATATAAACTTAAAGCCCAAAGTTGAAAACCCTAAGCTGGAACTTCTAGAATACCAACATTTCATCTTTAACTGCGGCGCTCTTCTTCATCTTTCATGGTTCTACTCTTCTCATTTTCTTTTTTTTTTTCTTTTTGAATAACTCTTCTCATTTTCTTTCATCAACCCTTAAGTCTAATTTTCAAGATAAAGAACTGTACAATCTTGTAATGTATATATACTATTCTCATTGAGATTTTTTTTTATATTTGTTAATTTTTTTAATTTTTCAGTTTGTAGTAGTGTAGTTTCGTTGGCATTTGCGAATTTTTTTTATCAGTTTGTAGTTCTTTAAAACAAGAATTTCTGTTGATTTTTTGTTGATTTTTAATCAATTTTTTTGTTGATTTCAATATGTAGCTTTGTTAGGGTTTGCTAGTTTGCTACTCTTTTTTCAGTATGTTATTCTTTATTTTTGGAATTTCAGTTTTGTGATGTATTGGTGTTTAGTGTTTGCTGATGATTATTATTTCAAATTATAGAAAGGAAAAATTGCTTTAAAAAATGTAGATGAATACATATCTTATTAAAAATGGCTTTAAATAGAAAAACCGTAGACCAAATCGGACCAAACCGTTGTAGAACGGTCTGGTCCGGTCCGGTCTGGTGTTATAATTGGTCTGGTCTGGTCTGAAAATTTTCCAGACCGGAATTTCTGGTTCGGTCTAATTTTTGTAACAGACCAGACCAGACCGGACCGTGTGCACCCCTAGATAAGAGTAGGAGGATTAGGGTTTGTTTATGAAAGAGGGAAATGGCAAATGACTCGAAAAGAAGCTACTGGATTCGTATTTCCGCAGAAGAAATCGCTGCATTAGACAACTTTTTGAGAGCAGAAAAAAAAAATAAATAAACAAATCTGAAAATCGCTGCTTTCCATCAACTGCCTATGGAAATCGCTGCTCTTAGGAGCGATTTCCCTCAATGCCAAAATCGCTGTTCCACACAGCGATTTTCTTAAATGGTTAAAATTCCAAGAGCGATTTTGCTTGAAGCTTATTTTTCAAATTAATTTGAAGTGATCTTATTTTTTCAATTATTTTACAAAATAAGCTTAAAATAAAAAAAAAATTCAACTTTTATTATTTTGGTCGTTGATTATGCAACTTGACAATTGAAGTCCGCATTACTTTGGTCGTTGATGTATGCAACTTTTATTTTTTTTTTTAGGAGGTCATGAGCTCGGTTCAAGGATATTTAATTTTCCCGATTTTTTAAAAAAGGCAGTGCCTACTAGGGGTGTGCAAAACAAGACCGGACCGGAACCGGCTAAGACCGGACCGGAACCGGACCGGACCGGGTGCATCCGGTCCGGTCTCCGGGTCTTACTATTTTCCAATTCCGGGTTTCCGGTCCGGTCCGGTCTAGACCGGGAAAAATCCGGGTTGGACCGGATGAGACCGGATGTCATAAAAGTGAGTTGGAAGAGGAGTAATATTTATAATTATTATGTATATATTTATTTTAAAGGACTTAAAATATTTTTTTTTCAACACAAAATAATTTTTTAATTCAAATATATTAATTTTATAATAATTAATTTGCTAAATTATTTTAAAATATTCTATTTTTCAATTTATTTTTTGTCTCAAAAAATATTTCCGGTCTAACCGGTCCAAACCCGGACCGGACCGGAAAAATTCCGGGTTAGACCGAGACCGGACCGGTTGGAACCGGTCCGGTCTCCGGTCTTGTATTTTTTGGGATTCCGGTCCAACCGGTTCCGGTCCGGGTTTGGACCGGTGAACACTCCTAGTGCCTACTACAAAATTATATTTACATGTATTTCAATATATAGAAGTATAAATTAATTGGATAATAACTCAAAAAAAATAAAAATTAATTGGATAATAACTCAAAAAAAATAAAAATTAATTGGATAAAAGTAGTACTCACTCTGTCATTTGAAATTTGTTTCACTTTTATTTTTAGTTTGTTCTACTAAATTTGCTCTATTTTAGTTTTTGATTATGATCCGCACTTTTTTATCTCATCTACATATTTAATATAATTATTTATCTCATCCACACATTTTGTGCTACTCTACCGGAGTCCAGTCGCGTGTTTTGCATGACTCTACCGCGGTCAAGACATGCGTTTTTGTGCAAAACTGGTGTACTCAAAATTGATATAAATTTTAAACGGTCATCATTTCTCGCTTAGTGATTGGAATTGCGCATATAATATATTATTGGAAAGAACTTAAAGTCTAATTTTTAATACCGTAAACTTTGTATTAATGTAAAGTTTCTATCAAAAGTTATGGCCAAAATTGTTAGCATGTATCATAATTTATTCCTTTTCATAATTTATCCTTTTTTTAATTTAATTATTACTCCCTCCGTTCCTTTTTGTTTTTCCACCTTACTAAAACGGGTAGTTTCATAAGTTTTTCCACTTTAGAATACTTTCGATTTTTGGAAAGTTTTCATCCCACTTTTACCCCTTAAAAACCCCACTTTCCTTACTTCACACTAGTATATTTAATTATTTTCTCTCTCATACTTCCAATACAATCATTACATTACACTATTATTTAATTATTTTTTCTCTCATACTTCCAATACAACCATTACTTCTCATTACTAAAAAAATTAAAATAATATCCACTACCACCAAAGATTCTATTTTTCTTAATCTTGGTGAAAAACCCAAATAGGAACATTAAAAAGGAACGGATGGAGTATTAATAATGTAAATTTAATAATAATACTCCCTCCATTCCTTTTTATTTTTCCACTTTTATAAGTTTGTCCACTTCAAAAGAGAGAAATGTAAATTAGAATTTTAAAATATATATTGAAGATCAATAAATATATATTCATGTGAGTTCTTGTTAGATTTGTCTTGGTGCAAAATTTTTTAAAATATAATTTTCATATTTTTTATGATGCATACTTAAAGATATCAAGACTTGGTCTCAAAAAAAAAAGATATCAAGACTTTAAATTTTGCTGAAAAATGCGTGCAACGATGCAAAAGATAAAGTACACAAATAAAAAGAATCGAAGGGAATAATAATTTTTGATTTTATAATTAGAAATTGATGCAAGAATTATTTTTTTTAATTTTAAAAAGATGGTGATACAATAAAAAGAATGACAACATATAAAAATTGTGAAATTTTAATAGGGTAAGAGTCGTCTATCATCATCCTTCCTGCCCAATTATCCCGCTCATAGAAAATTATGAATAGAGTATGAGGAGGAAAGTTACAAGAGAATTTGGATGGAATTATAGAGTGGAGAATTGAAAAACATGTGGGTTCTGAGTAGTTTGAATACATACTCTTTCGTCAAAGTTGCGTTTCACATTTTTGGTCTCAAATTTGTAAGTCAAAATACCTACAATTTTGACCATCAACAAATACTCCTATGTTAGAGTATATAGCATATTTTGGGGTTTCAACCATCAGATTAAGCTTTTGGTTGAGTTGGTTCCTTGACATGGTATCAGAAGCCAACGTGACAAGAGGTCATCTCAACCACCCCTCATTTAAGTGGAATATTTAGCACCAGGTATGAGGAGAGCCTGGGTTGCATCCACACTTCTAGCCTAAAGGGCTCTCGTGTGAGGGGGCATGTTAGAGTATATAGCATATTTTGGGGCCTCAACCATCAGCTTAAGCTTTTGGTTGAGTTGGTTCCTTGACATCCTACAATCGTGCATCTTGACACAGGGGCGGAGCAAAATTGAAAAAAAATTTAATGGCCAAGTGCGATATCAAATATTATGATATTTTTCTAACAACTTTGTATTTTTAAACACTAAATATATGCTGTACGATTAAACATACTGAACATGCTCAGAACCTCTTATGTCTCGACAACGAACTTACCTTGTACGACTTTAATAGTGATAATGGCCAAATAGTCCTCAAATTACTTTCTCTATTTTCCTCGTATTACACCTAGTGAGTAAAACTTAGTAGAAGTGATAATTTAGTTTGAGAATAATATAAAAATACCAGATTGATGATAGAAATTAGTGCTTATAATAGAGAAAGAAAATAAAAATTGTTGATGAAATCAGGGAGGTTTTACTTTTAAGTGTTCAACCGTACTTGGTCCAAAAAAATTGGAAGCTTTAATATTAAACTAACTAGTATTCCCTCTGTTTCTTTATGTTCTTTCACCTTACTATAACGGGTAGTTTTATAAGTTTTTCTACTTTAGAGTACTTTCCATTTCTGGAAAGTTTTCATCCCACTTTCACCCTTTAAAACCTCACTTTCATTACTTAACACTACTATTTAATTATTTTCTCTCTTATACTTCCAATACAATCATTACTTTCCACTAGGGGTGTTCAAAATAACCCGATCCGATTATTCCGACCCGAATTATCCGGATACCGGATCCGGATCCGTGCCATGAATTTTTGAAAACCGGGTACCCGGTATCCGGTTTTCTTTAATTATTATTTTTTTTTACTTTTTTTCGTAAATAAAATTATCATAATATCTCTTAAGCTAACCTTGGATTGAATATTTTTAAAGAGTTAGTATTTGAATTTTATAATTGTTCTTACTTAAGCCCATAAACAATAATATTATTCTTTCATTTTCTTAATTAATCCTTTATGACTAATTATGTTAAAGATTTTTAGGGAGTTTGTATTTGAATTTTATATAAAAAAAATATTTTAAGTGAATATAGAGATAAACAAACGTATGGTTGAACGACAAAACAACAAAAAAACAAAAAAAAAAAATTCTAATAAAACCGGGTATCTGGTTTTCCGACCCGATTTAACCCGGTATCCGGATTCCGGGTACCCGGTTTAAACCGGGTCGGAACCGGATCGCAATTTTAGGTACCCGAAAAATCGGGTACCCGAATTTCCGGATCCGGGTCGACCCGCTACCCGGTTTTAAACACCCCTACTTTCCACTACGAAGTAAGTATATAATTAAAATAATACCCACTACCAAAGATTCCTTCTTTCTTAATATTTGTGAAAAACCCAAAGTGGAAGATAAAAAAGGAACGGAGGGAGTATGTGTTAATTGTCTTAAGATATAAAGTTATTAAAAAATATAGTTAGTTCATAATATATGTGAAAGTGGATAAATCATTATTTAAAGATAGGAGAGTATGTGAATGAACTTGTTGTAGATTTCTTATTACTTGGTTGTTCTTTTTTTTTTTTTTTTTTTCTTACAATGGCAAACTAGTGCTATGTATATAATGTATTTATAATGCACATAAGTCGGTGGAGACTTGTGCTAACTAATTACTTTCTACACTAGATTTTCTTGGTGTAGTTTGTTTAGACAATTCTTTTAGATATTTTTGCATAACTGTTATGAATGGCGTGACTTGAGTACACCAAAATAACTCTTATGAATTAGTGTGTGTGTGGAATCATATGGAATTATGTAAATGGGTGCATTAAGATGGTATCTTAATGTGTATGTGATTGAATGTGGTGTTTGAATGCGACTTTATTTGTATTAAGTTACTTGTAATTAAATGGGTCACTTAAGCTAAGGAGTAATATGAAGTGATAATGAGAAAGAAGCCAAAGGGACATTCTCTGATGATTGATGCTCGAACGAGGCACCAAGTGAGCCAACAATGCCTCGAACGAGCAACTCGAACAGAATTGAAAACAGTAGCCTGCTGAGTACATGCTTGAACGAGCGGTATGGAGGCTCGAATCTGTGACGTTTTAATTGGTCTTGAGTGCTGTCTTTTCATTGCTCCATGGTGCGTTTTTTTTGGAGCTCTTCATATCAATTATTTAGCTCATTATTTTTCAGCAATAATATGTATTAAAGAGTATAATCAACATTTATGTTTTATGCTCTCTAAATAGTGAGCTAATTACCTAGCCTAAAATCATCCACAAAATAACCCATAGCCTAAACACTTAGCCTCATCTCTTCTCTAATGGTAATACTCTATACTTGAGAGTTCTTTGTGCTCCTTTTGATAATATAAGAGTTACTATACCATGGGGGACGTAGCCAATATTGGGTGAACCTCCTTAAACATTTGTGTCATTTTATTATTGCATTTTTATTCCTACAAACATCGAGTTATATAATTTGCGTAATTTGTAAACACAAGACTCACATATTTCGATCTTGGTGGTATTAGAGATTGTAACACATCGTTCGATCTCTAATACGTCATCGTTTTCAATAACAATTGGTACTTAAAAGTATCTTGAACAACCATCAAGAAATAAAATTATTCAACCCTGAAAAGTCTCGTTAACATTTGATCAATGAAAGGGTCTGGAAAATAGTCTTTTTAGATGTTTAAAATTCAACCACTTCGAGTAAATACACATCCTCCACCTTGTGATGGTACTAGTGGAGATTTCTTCTCCCTTTTCATTCTTAAAAATAGACAATCCTCATTTTTTAGGAAAATTGTGAATAGGGATATCCTACTTACTATTAGAGATAAGGTAATGTACGTCTGTCTTAAGAAATTTCTTGACCTATTTATATAACCACTTCACACATGCTAGGATTCAAATTATTGAGGTTCAATAGAGGAATAATTTTCATCATCAAGATGTATGCGGTGCATACATAGAGTAGAACTCATACCCTTCACTCTTTAGATCATCAATGCTATACCCAAGAACTAGTCTATTAGCAATCAAATTTAATTTTATATCTCAGACTCATACAGTTTAGCATTAACAATCACGTGATATATTTCATTCGCACCTATATAAACATGCTTTAAATTGGAAGGCAATGACTTTAACTCTATCTGAGGAGGAGGCTTAGATTTCTTCTCAGAATTTTTTACCTTATCAAAAGTCTGCGAGTAGTGCCGTTCCTAATATAGTGTGGGCCCTAGGCAAAATAAAAAAAATAGGCCCCTTTATAATATTTTTAAAATATAAATTTAAGAAAAAAAATATAGAAAATGTAGTATATAATATATTCATAAAATATTATTATTATCTTAAGAAAATAACAAAAAAGTGTTTGATACGAACATGGAAGTTTAGAACCAGACATTACATTATAAACTAAGAAACCAAAATATAAAAAGTGAAGAAAAGTAAAGTCCTAACGGCCTGTTTGGTTACCGGTAAATGAATTTTAGTGTAAATTTTTGTAAAATAGACAAATTAGACTAAATTAGAATAAACTAAGAACTAGACAATACCCAACAAAATAGGAGAAACATGATGAAAAAACCCCAATTAATTAGACCAAATCGTAGAAATTAAACCTAAAAAATTAAACCCGAAAAATTATAACCCTAAAACTAAACACAAGAAACCTACTAATGAAAAATCGAAAACTATACCCACAGACTTAAAGAAATTAATAAATTAAACCCAGAAAATGAAACGCATGAAATTAGAGATGAACTAACACAAACAGTGAAACAATGAAATCAAAAATTTAAAACTTATACCCACAAAATGTAGAAATTAAAACCAGGCCCGGCCTATGTGCAGGAGCTCCCTAAGCAGCAGCTCAGGGCCTCACTTTGTTGGGGGCCCAAAGTTCTTATACATTAATGAAAATTTTACTGATTTAGTATGGAATACATTGTCTTTTACTCCACAACTTCCCATGCTTTAAAGGCCTAACTCCTCAACTTCTCCAATCCCTTTTCTTCATAATAAATAAATTTCAATGAATATACTTTTTAATTTTTTTTCCTCATTAATTAAAGAGATTAATGGTTATGAACCCAACAAAAAATCAAAACAATGGCATCAACCGTCTCTTTTATCTCTCTTTACTTCCTTTTCTCTGGGCCCTTATTTCTAATTAAAATAATGTTATACATCCTCCGTTCTGAAATACTTGCTATATTTTGATTTTGGATACTAATCATCATCCAAACTCATTTTTAGCGGCTAATACATAAGTAAAAATATAGTCAAGTGAGACCTTGTTTGAATCGTCTAATCGCATACTTTCATAATATTAACTTTTTATAATTTTTAGAAGCGTATAATTCGACATATAAATTAAAAAAATAACACACTGGATTGCGTAAAAAGTCAAATGTAGCAAGTATAATGGAACGAAGGAAGTACACTTGATTTTTCAAGGGCCTCTAATTAAACTTTTGCTCCGTGCCTCAATATTCTCCAAGACGGCTCTGATTAAAACCCAAATGATTATTGAAATTAAAATCCAAATAATTGATGAATATAGTCAAAAATTGCAGTTATAGAAAATCAAAATTTTTCGAAATATGAAGAGTGATGTTGAATGTAGAAGCTTCTTCCAATGCCATAATTTTCTCCTTCGAAAAATGCAATCTTTTGGTCTTTCCATAGAAGTATTTTTCAGATTCCCAAAAAAAATAATTAAATGTAGAAATAAATGGGGGTGGGAATACAAAAAGGCAAAAAGCCAACCTAACTTTCCATTTATTTTATTTTTCCTTTGCTAAATTCGTGTTGTATGCTGTATTAATTTTTTTTTTTATTACTCACCCAAAATACTGATTTACATTTGGGCTCCTATGTTTATTGGGCCCTAGGCGGTGGCACTCCTTGCCTACTCGGCTACCCTTAGGGCCGGGCCTGTCTGCGAGAAATCTATTGCTTCTTAAATCTCACCATCAACTTTAGAGAAAAACTTTGCACACTCACCTCTTAAATAATTGACTATTAGCTCTTACAATAACTGACAACACAAGAAAATCGTAAATCTATACCTATAACTAAAATAAAAAACGCTTACATCATTCACCCCAAAAACTAATGAGGTGGCACCTTAAGAATGAAAATTTTCCCTCCAAATGATAAAGATGATGTCATCCCAAATTTTTAACTCAAACTTAGGAATTGTATTGAAAAATTGGAAATAATCAAAACTTTGAAAATTAGAGCATTTATAATAATTGTTGAATATTACAATTGTTCAAGAATGACTATATATATATATATATATATATATATATATATATATATATATATATATATATATATATATATATATATATATATATATATATATATATATAAAATGTAGTGAGAGGTTCTAGAGAGAGAGGCTCTCCTAGGGTTAGGTTTTCCTCCCCTTTGAGGGCCTCTTGGGTTGGCGGCGCCTGGCAGCGGGTCGTTTTTAGGGCTATTTGGGTGGTGCTTCTTTGTCCGGTTGTTGTCCTCGCGACACTTTTGGGTTTCCGGCTGGTATTTCTTTTTTGTTTTATATTGTTTCTTTGCGCTTTTCTTTTCATTTTTGGGCCTGTTCTCTGGGCTCCTTTCATTTTGTCTGGATTGTTTTTGAGGTTTCTTTTCTTTTTGTTTTATTTTCTGAGATCTGGGTTTGTTTTGGCGGCGGCTGGGGTAGCCTTCCACAGCGGCGAGTACCTCTGTTTTAGGTTTGTTTCTTTTTTGTTTTATGATTCTGGGTTTAGAGAATTAGTTTTCTGGGCTCGTGGTGTTGGCGGCGAGTAGATCTGTTTGGGGTTTTCTCTTGTTGGCGGGGGGTTAATCGTAGTGTTTGTTTTCTGGCTTGTCTGAGCCTTTTAGCTCTGGGATTGGTGGGCTATGTGGTGGTAGTTTAAACGGCGGGCTTTTGTCTTGGTGTCTGGTTCTGCCGGTAATGGGCTTGGTGTCTGGTGGTACCTCTGGTGTTGTTCTCGTCGTTTTTCTGGTATGAGATTTGTTTTACATAAGCTGGTTCGAGTGTCCGTTCTGGTCAGCAATGGGTTAGAAGCTTGAAGACATTCGAAGGGTGCTTGTTAGGAAGGCAGTCTTGTTTGACATTTTGGCAGCAGTTAGGTAGGGTTGGGGTCTCTGTTACTGCTCGAGTGAGGGGTGCTTTTTCTGGACGTTTGGGCGCTTTTTGGGTGCTGTTTGCTGGTTTTTGGGTGGGCCAACAGTTTTGGGGTGATGGCATTTGGTGATGACGGGGACCTTATGGTGTTCTGATTACTGTTCTCCTTGTTTGGTGGGCCGTGGGGCTGCAGGAATAAGATTTGTGGGTGTTTAGCCTTTGACGAAATGATGCTCTTGGGATTATCTTGATGGGACAATGTTTCTCCTTGAAGTTCGTTGGTTTTTTGATGCTGTCTTGTTTTCCTTTGGGAGTAATACATGGAGTCCTTAAGGTTTTGTATTGAGCTTAGTCTTCTGGAGGTTTAATGGTGTTTTGTTTCTCGTCGGCGTCTGGGTTAATGGAGTTGGTTTGGTAATGAAGATGGAGTACGTTGATATTGGCGGGTTAGTTTTCTTTATGGCCGTTTCTTGTTTTGGCGTTTCTTGTTGGTTTGGCGTTTTCTTACATGGAGTTGATGGGGGGCTGCTGTTATGGGTGGACTTTTGGCTTCTTTGACTTTGACGACGGGGTCTTAGCTACGGCTGGTTTGGTGCTCGAGTCTGGTTTTTGAGTTTCTTGAATCTTAGGGGTCATTTCTTTGGAGTTTTTGGGGCCCATTTTTTGCTGGTTGTTTTGTTTGTTCTTGAAGGTGCTCTGTTTCCGTGCAGCTGGGTAGTTTCTTTGAACCTAGGGGTTTTTCGGTGTTTGTTTTCAGGTTGTTGGCTGTGTTGATGGCTATGGTAGTTCCGTGCATCTTTGAGTTTCTTGGTGTTGATGGATGTGTTGTTTCCGGGGACTATCTATTGGAGTTGAGCACATGGATGCTTCGATGAGGGTGACCGGTGGCGACGGTGATGGAGAAGTTCTGGAGTTTAGAGTTTTTTGGAGTGTAGAGCTGTCTTGGTGACGAAGATTTGGTGTCTGTTCTCGAAATTTTAGAGCTGCTGATTGGAGTTTTCGGAGGCTTGGGCCGCCTTTGCTGTGATTCTTGGAGGAGGCGTAGTGCTTGTTCTTGTTCTTTATAGTTTTCTGGTGTATTAGGTGTAAACGTTTGTATTTTTGGAAACTGTTTGGTGATGCATAGTCCACTCCTATGCTGTTTCTGAGTGGCCTGATTCTTGGCCCCCTCTTCCGATGGCTTTTTTCCTCTTCAGGTTTTTTTATGCCGGAGGTTTTGGGGTCCCCAAGTCTCAGTGTTGGTGTTTGTTCCTTTCGGTTCTTTAATATATTATTCCAAATTTTCAAAAAAAAAAAAAGAATGACTATGTGCATTGGAAGGGATAGTTGGGTAGCATTTATAATTTATATTTAATCTAGAAGTATTTGTAATTGTTCATTCCTTCATACAATGGATTCATCCCATATTTACTTGGAGCATTTATAATAATTGTTGAATATTACAATTGGTAGCATTTATAATTTATAATTAATCTAGAAGTATTTGTAATTGTTCATTCCTTCATACAATGGATTCATCCCGTAACTTGGAGCACTTATAATAATTATTAAATATTACATTTATAATAATTGTTGAATATTACAATTGGTAGCATTTATAATTTATAATTAATCTAGAAGTATTTGTAATTGTTCATTGCTTCATACAATGGATTCATCCCGTAACTTGGAGCATTTATAATAATTGTTGAATATTACATTTATAATAATTGTGTTGAATATTACAATTGGTAGCATTTGTAATTAATAATTAATCTAGAAGTAATAAACAATTCATCTACAATTATTTGTAATTGTTCAAGCTTCCACCCTATATTTATACATACATGTACTTAACAATTGATCATTTACACATAACAAATTGAGTTAGTAAATTATAAAAATATTATAACCTACCCTATACCTTAAAAAATGACAACATACAATTACATTGAAGAAATAACACCTCTCAATGAGTCGATGGTTATTAAAATTAGAATAATACGATTGTGGAAGCCTCCAAGTTATGATGATCCAAGTGTAGATGATAGTATCGAATTAAATGGTTTTTTAGATGAAAAGGTATGTTTCGTTGATTTATACTCCCTCCGTCCCATTAGTTTTGTCCACTTTGTAGTGGGCACGCAAAATAAGGAAAAATAGTAGTGGGTATTTTTAGTGATTATAATAATTGAAAAAGGTGGTAGTGGAGTATTTTAAGTGAATATAATAATTGAAAAGATGGTAGTGGGGTATTTTAAGTGAATATAATAACTGAAAAGGTGGGAGGTGGGGTATTATTAAATAATATAAGTTGGGGTAGTTGGGGCTTGGGGGTATTTAGGTAAAAAGTTTTGCCAAAAAAGAAAAGTGGACAATTAAAGAGGGATTACCCAAAATGGAATAGTGGACAAAACTAATGGGACGGAGGGAGTATTAATTTTTATGCTACATGTTATTGTTATTTAATATCGTCTTACATTGTTTAATATGTAAATTATTAAATATATTAATATCATTCATGTTTCTTTCTTTCTATGTTCTACTTTTGTAGGGTGGAAAAATACAAACAACAGTTAAAAAGTCTTTAATCAATAGATTTAATGATAAACTCATTGAAGGACATTTGCATACTATTGCCAAGTTTGGTGTTGGACAAAATGAAGGAAATTATAGGACAACCAAACATCCATATAAAATAAACTTCTTTACAACTTCTGTAAATGTTTGTAAAGAAGAATTGGTCATTCCTATGTATGGATTTGATTTAGTATCATTCAATGATATTCAATCCAAGGCATTGGATGATTAGTTTTTAATTGGTAAGTTTTTAATTATTGGATGATAACTTCTGTAAATCTCCTTCACTTGTGTGTTGCATGCATTTCTTCAACATTGTATGGTTCATCTTCTACATTATTATTGTGGATCCGATTATTGGAGCAAACAAAATAGTTAAGGTTTTAGACGATCAACCGAAACTCAAAATTATATCAATTGGATCATTAAAATTACTCAAATTCTGAAATTTTAAAATGGATCTAATATTAGGTAAAAGAATTAGAATATCTCAAAAAAAAAGGTAAATGAATTAGAATTTTGAGGTTTACACTGATGAATGAAAGGTTGAAGGTTAGGCAAATAGTATAACAAATATGAATGAATATGAATTTGATATAAATTTGGATTGAATACTTAGGTAGAAGGAGATTTTAGGTTCTTTTGCATTTAATTTTTCGGTTACAAAATTTTAATCTTTTGGTGTAATAGAAAGATGAAATAAAATGCCAATCACTATGACTACGGAACAAGTAATGAAATTTAGATATTGAATAATGTCAAGCTTTATCCTCCTTGTTTTTGCTCTCCTGTTTACTAATTTCTCTGATGATTATTTTGTATATAATGTCCCGATTCGACAGACTCTTTGACCGCACACTCCTTTACGGGTAAAAGTTACAGCCTTCCTTTCCTCCCTAGACTCTGACCATATATTTTATGAGCGTGATACAATAGGTAAGATGATGATGATGATGACAATCTCATAAAATAATCATGTATAACATTGGAGTGACTACTTATATTTAATGTTGATCACTTTTTATTTTAATTAATGGGACATTTATAATTTTAAAATGTCAATTACACTCTTATAGTGATCAATAAGATACTTGAGCTAATTATATTGATCTGTCTGACTGTCTCAACATTAAGATAGTCTCATACAAGAAAAGTAATCTTTAATTTTATATTTATTTTATTATTTAAGTTTTTTCTTTTGATTTAATATTGTAATATATGTTAAAAATAATTTATTGATTAAATATCAAATTTTATTTTAAAGATACTTTGTCACGCTTACTTAGTAAATACTAAAATAATATCAAAATAACATTATTTAATGTCGTATAAATTGTATTAAATTATATTTGTAAAATTTAATCTAAAGTAGATTTTGCTATTATATGCAATTATTAATTCAATTAAATTGAATAATTAATAGTAATTTATAATTTATATTCTATATTTTTTAATTATTAAAAAAAAAATGAAGAAAACCGTGCATCGCACGGAGATTAGCTAGTGCTATTAACAATTCAAAATTTAAGTCAATTCATAGAGTTAATTGTAGCTCCCATTCATTGATTTTATTAAGCATTAAAATTAAAATTTTAGGGCATTATTTTGCAATTTTGATTTTTACTTAAACATTTAGGAAATCAAAATTCTTAAATTCTCTTTTTTATGTTCAAAGTTGGTTTTGAATTCTTAAACAACAAAAAAAAAGTTGGTTGTTTCTACATAGGGTTTTGCCAGTTCCGCCATCTCCCGGTAGAGTTAACGCCGACTACAAGGGAGTGAAAGCGTCGGAACTTCAACTATACTTAGGCGACACTTTTCTCTCTCTATCTCTTCAGTTCCGCCATGTCTGCAAAATGGCGAGCCTTACAACACCGCCATCGTTATACATACAGTGCTGTCATTTTCCCACAATCTTTCATGAATTCATTAACACATTTACATTCTCATAATTTATCCCGAAAATTTTGTAATGAATTAAACCATCTTGCTTCTCTTACCTCCATTTATGCTCAAGTTAATCATCTTAAGAATGTGTGTTCTTCATTCAATGATATATTACTTAATGCTGTTGACGATGATAATTTAGTTTCTATTGCATCTAGATTGTATTTAGAAATTCTATTTCTTGAGAATTCACAGCCTTTGCACAGGACTTTGTTATCTGTTCTTTCGAAGAATCGAGCGTTTTGGGGCTTGATTGGTGGGTGTTTTAAAGAGCTTTGTGAGGAGTATGGTGGGCTATGTGGAAAAGGGAAGCGGTTTTGTGTTTCGAGAGTTGCGTTGTCTATGATGAGCACCCCGAAATTAGGCTATTTAGTTGATATTGTGGATGAATGCTGTGTGTTGGTGGGTTTAGATATAGTTAATGGATTGAATCATGTGGTTGATGAAACAAATGGATGTGCAAGGCCTTCTCCCCTTGTAATGGAGCAATGCCAAGAGGGTTTATCTTGTTTGTATTATTTGCTTCAGAGGTTTCCTTCGAGGTTTATAGATGAGGGTAGATCAAAAAATGGGTTGATTCATGAAGATTCTAGTCTTTCAGAAATGGTTGTTGATGTAATCTTATGTTTGTTGAAGTCAACAGCTTTTTCCAGGGACTGTTATGTGGCAGCGGGGGTGAGTTTTTGTGCTGCACTTCAGGTTTTGCTTAGTCCTGAGGAGCTTGGCTTTCTCATCTTGAATGGTGTTTTTGAAAGGAAAGTATGTAGTTTGCTAGGTCATTCGGGTAATGAGTACAAGAATGCTGAGAGTAAGATTCCTTATAAGGGAGCTTTTTGTTTTGAGCTTCGAAAATTTTCTCCATTGAGTAGACTTTGCTTCATAAGAGGGGTTCTTACAGCCGTTTCGAGAGCAGTGCTCAATTTTCGCTTTTCTGTAGAAGACGAGGGTGATACTTTCGGTGGTAGCCATGAAAATGGTAAGAGATGTTTACAGAGTATATTGTATGATTGTATATTGCCTGAGCTTTGCAAGTACTGTGAGAATCCAACTGATAGCCATTTTAATTTTCATGCTTTGACTGTGATGCAAATCTGCTTGCAGCAGATTAAAACATCTATTTTGGCTGATCTTGTTGATTTTACAACTGAGTATGAACCGATCCCCGACAGTTTAGGAACTCGTGTGCTCAGGATTATATGGAATAATCTAGAAGACCCCTTGAGTCAAACGGTGAAACAGGTTCACCTTATATTTGATCTCTTTCTTGACATTAAAGCCACAATCTACAAGGGGGATGGTTATGTGAAGCAAAAGTCGTTTAACGAGAAGATTGTAGCTGATCTTCTTTGTCTTGGTCCAAGGTGTAAGGGTAGGTATGTTCCTTTAGCTTCGCTCACCAAGAGGCTTGGAGCTAAAACTATCCTTGGGTTGAATCCCAATTTGCTGTGTGAAGTGGTTCAGGCATACATTGATGATGATGTCTGCTCTGCCGCCACATCTTTTTTGAAGTGTTTTCTCGAGTGCTTACGTGATGAATGTTGGGGTAGCAACGGGGTTGAAAGCGGGTATGAGATGTATCGAGGTCATTGTTTGCCTCCTTTTCTGAATGGACTCGCGTCTGGGGTCTCTAAATTGCGCTCAAATTTGAACACCTATGCTTTGCCTATTTTACTGGAAGTTGATGTGGATAGCATATTTCCTATGCTTTCCTCCCTGAAAATCGGCGTTGGAGTTGAGACTAGTCTTGTTTATCCTGAACAAAATTCTTTGGGCAATGAATTAGGCATTGAGCAGAAAGTGGCAGTTTTGGTTTCGTTGCTTAAAGTATCCCGTTCACTCGCTCTATTTGAAGGGGATATCGAGTCAAGTCATAATCCTGCAATGCCACCTGAAGATTGCACAATAGAGGAAGAACATGCTTTAATACATATGAAAGGGATTCTGGTTAAAATCCCTGCTGCATGGCTTTCACTGGCACTGACTCACGTGGACGAGTCACTTCGAGTAGATGCAGCGGAGTCGCTCTTTTTGAACCCAAAATCAGCCAGTCTTCCTTCTATATTAGAACTGAATTTGATGAGATTATCAGTGCCTTTGAATATGAGATGTAGTTCAACTGCTTTCCAGATGAAATGGGGAAGTTTGTTTAAGAAGTTCTTTTCAAGAGTTCGTACTGCATTGGAGAGACAAGTTAAACAAGGGACTTGGCAACCATCTGACTGGGGGAACAATAGTGTAGCTTCTATGTATAAGAGTGGCGATGAGATTATTAGAAGCCGAGCAGACAACCTGTACCAATTCATGAAATGGTTGAGCTCCTTTCTATATTTCTCTTGCTATCCTTCCGCACCTTATGAGAGAAAAATAATGGCAATGGAGTTGATTATGATAATGGTTAATGTTTGGTCCATAGTACCTCCTGTAAAAGAGAAGTCTGAAAGTCTATGTACTGAAAATCTGTATCTTTTTAGTGAAGGACTGACTAGACCGGATTCTACAATGTTATTAGTTGGCTCCATAATTGATAGTTGGGATAGGCTAAGAGAGAATTCTTTCCGCATATTACTAAGTTTTCCCACACCTCTCCCTGGAATCTCAAGTGAACATAATGTGGAAGAGGTAATATTGTGGGCAAAAAAATTGGTTTGTAGTCCGCGTGTCAGAGAAAGTGATGCGGGGGCTTTGGCTTTAAGGCTTATATTCCGTAAGTATGTTCTGAAGCTTGGTTGGATTGTTGGAGCTTCAGTAAATGTTATTTGCCATAAGTCAGAATCTGGCCTTCAAAATGGAATATATCAAATTTCAAAATCTAAGTCCCCGATAATTCTATATATTAACTCTCTTGTAAATTGGCTGCAAGTTTCCGTGGAGGATGGAGAGAAGGATCTTTTGGAAGCCTGCAAGAATAGCTTTGTTCATGGTGTCTTGCTTGCCTTGAGATATACTTTTGAGGAATTAGATTGGAACTCTGATATAGATGCTTCTAGCGTTCCGGAGATGAGAGGTCTTTTAGGAAAACTGCTGGAGCTGGTGATGCGGATAACGTCACTTGCACTTGGGGTGGTTTCTGCTGATGCATGGCATCTACCTCAAGACATGGATGACACTGAAGAAGATAGTTTTCTTTTGGAAAATACTGAAGATGTAGCTATGCAATCATCTACACTAGAATGTGAAGCAAAAGACATGAAGAATAATGAAGTTGCTAGACCAACAGCGCAGATTGTAATGGTTGGATGTTGGCTTGCTATGAAAGAGGTATACTCTCTCATAGTTCAAACTTGTGCAATTTTAGTGGGATTGAATGAATTATTGTTATAGTTTAGCCTCATTTAAATACTCCAACGGATACATTTTTTTCTCGTTGTGGACGCAGATTAAATGGTTTAAATCACGATTAAGGTTTTAACATTATTTAAGTTCTACTGTTGCAGCATATCTAATTATGGTTTCCCTTTTTCCTACTCACTATCATGCACCATTGAATTTTTCACAAAAACTACACACACAGAAGTTGGGGGGAGCATAAAGATGGGTTTTTGGTGGAAATTGGGCAAAAATAAAAACGAAAAGCAGATATATTACGTTAACAATATCGTACTGTGCTACAACAATATTAATTATTGCCTTTTGAATGTTCTTATATTTCAGGTTAGTCTTCTTCTTGGGACCATTATTAGAAAAATTCCCTTGCCAGTTGCTACATCTTCCGTTGGTGAAGGAACTGGTGATGTTGCCATGGATCATTCGATATCCGTATCTGATGCAGTGCTTGATGTGAATCAACTGGAGATCATTGGGAACTATTTTTTGGAAGTCCTCCTCAAAATGAAACATAATGGTGCAATTGATAAAACACGAGCTGGATTTACTGCTCTTTGCAACCGTTTGCTTTGCTCTGATGATTCAAGGTTCGTTGCAAGAATCTAACTAATATTTATAAATTTTCTCAGTGTTAACTGACCATTATTACCAAACCCGCACTCGAAATTCTATAGCAGAGTTGTGCTACACTGTGTGTTAGTGAGCTTTATGTAGCTGATAATCTAAAATTTATAAATTTAACTATTGGACCTCACTATGACGAGGCACGTGTTTCACACATGCACTTTACGTCGTAGAGCGTCTCACACTTTTTAAACTAGCAAAACCCCTAAGAGTGTCTCACACCTTGTAAAACTAGCTTGTGTCTCCGTATGTCTGACAATGCTTGAAATTATTAGATAAGGGGATACTCTAAGATTTAGGTTTGGACACAGATAAAAATATAATTCATAACATTCTTTTCCAACATTTTCTGCTATACAACAATGTCAAAGTATTGATTTCAATAAATGGTTAATATACACATCATGTTGGGATCAAACCTATGACATTCACCTTGGGAAACATGTTTTATTCTACTGTGTTGTAGCTCTATTTAAATATATGTTTAAACTAAATGGAGTAGTTTCTGTTTATTTGAATATAAGCAAGTTATTTCCAGTGAAAGATACTGAAGAATGTTTGGTTCAAGTAGACATTACAACTCTAAAGCCCACTTGTCTAGATATAGTAACCCAAAAGGAAAAAATAAAAAGGAGCAGATGTACTTGCAAAGTTGCACGTGCTTGCCTTTTCTTTCTCCTTCCTTCTGCAGTTATGTGAAGCAGCTCTTATGGTGTTCAAAAAGCAAAAACTGCCCACCAACAAAGCAAAAATTTGGCCGTACTTGCTTATCTGTGCTTGATGCAAGCTGCTCTGTCCAAGTGCACAAACTCGTGTCAGATCCAGATTCCATGTCAGAACCCCTAGTACGGTGCCTGCCATGTCCACCTAACCTACAATAGATTTTAGTCGTCTTTTACTGTTAAACTCTTTTCCCACTCCTTTCATTTGTCCACATAATGTTTTACTAGAAACATACCTTTTAATTTAGTTGGCAGTCAAGTACATAGCCTTATGCTCTCTCGTAGAAATTTGACATCGCGTTATTTTACTAGAAACATACCTTTTAATTTAGTTAGCAGTCAAGTACATAGCCTTATGCTCTCTCTTGTAGAAATTTGACATCGCCTTATTTTACTAGAAACATACCTTTTAATTTAGGTAGAAATTTCGTCTGAAGCAAATGAAATACCTTTGCAACTAGGAACGAATGTTTAATCTCTGCAGGATTTTCAATGTCTGAATTTAGGTTTCTGGTATCATCGCTATCAATGATAATCTTTTGACAAGAATGGTAAGGCTGTGTACATCTGGTTCCCTTAAGCCTTACCTCAGCAGCAATATTGATGCTATTAGCTATCTTATTATTCTGTATTTATTGCTGAAGTTTACAGGGGCCTGTTCAACTAAGTCCTATAATAATATTCTCTAATTTCATGCAACATTGACAAACTTTGAAATAGTCTTGTCAATGATGAAGCTTCTTCTGAGAAATCGGTGCTTTTGCAGGCTTTGTCAGCTTGTCGAATCTTGGATGGAACTGCTTATGGATAGAACAGTGGCAAAGGGACAAACAGTGGATGACCTGCTAAGAAGAAGTGCAGGTATACCTGCTGCATTTAGTGCCTTCTTTCTCTCCGAACCACAAGGGGCACCAAAAAAGCTGCTCCCACGGGCGTTACGCTGGTTGATAGAAGTTTCTGGTGGGTCATTGCTCGAGCAAGTTGAACAAAACACGGTTGATCAATTGCAGAATGAGTCAACTGTATTATCTGACTCAGAAGATACCTCTATGCAGATAGATGAAATCAATGCAAATTTAAAATCTGCCAAGTTTCGTGTTGAAGGTGTTATTCCAACTGTGCATGCCTTTAATGTTCTCAAAGCAGCTTTCAACGATGCAAACTTAGCAACTGATACATCTGGGTTCTCTGCCGAAGCCATGATAATCTCCATACGGTCATTCTCTTCTCCACATTGGGAAATTCGTAATAGTGCTTGCCTGGCATACACAGCCTTGGTCCGCCGAATGGTTGGATTTCTTAATGTACATAAACGAGAATCTGCAAGACGTGCTATTACTAGTCTAGAATTCTTTCACAGGTAAAAATCATTTTCTTGCGATTCTTTCTTTGCATATTCGTTTAATGCTATCCTACTATATAATGTCTTTGTAGATGTCCTGGGTGGTTATTTCCTATCTGCTATAGCTTTCTTTCCCCCACAATTACCCATTTCTATTCTTGCCTATCTATGTGGTTGCAATTTTGAGTTCTTGCATTAAATGCCTTTTTAGTTCATCTAGGCTGTTTGACTTTGTCCTTGTTATCCTCTGTCTGCCACTTCTAATATTCTCTGATCTATCCTTTTTGTTGATTTACCATATCGTACTTGTGTGATTACTAATGATGGCTTTCTTTCTGTTTTTTCGGTATGAATTTACAACTTTAATTTTACTGATTACTACTCCTTTTCCCTTTAACCACGACTCAGTTGTTAATACTGTGGCCAGCTGCCATCATTTGTTTTACCCCCTCAGACTTTTCTTCTTTGCTCTTTGCAATTTTAGTAGTTTAGCACTAAGTATAGGTTTTGGGTATCTTCTAAAAATTTCCAAAGATACCGATGTTAGCACGAGAAAAATACTAAATTAAAAAATAAGGTAATGATGATTATGACAAAAGTGTTAATAAGACAAAGTAATAAGAAAACAAAACAATCAAATTCATAGAAGTTAAAGATTGTTTTTGTTGAATATATCGGTATCAAACAATAATTAAAAATAAATACTATATTTATATTATACGAAGTAATAGGAATATTTATTGTGATTTTGCCAAGATAATGTAAGTACTTACTACTTAGTACTATATGTATGTCTTTGAGTATTAGGAACTAGACAACTTGAGCCATTCAAACACAATATTGTAGAGTTATCCCACATTAGCTATGAAAAGAGAGTGCTTTCGAGTTTCAAGTATTTACTTTTCCCCACATTGGTTGAAAAATGTAGTATGAACTTAAAAGCTTTTATAGAAGTAAGTTCTCCCTTCCAAAAGTTGTTATCAAGTTTATAAGCCGTAATAATTCTACTTTTGAGCTTAAACTTATATATTATGGTCTAAACTTTATTCAACATATATTTCAAGCTGTAAGACCAACAAAAAAGTTTATAAAAAATTATGATAAGAATATAGACATCGGATAAAAAATGGGAATCCAAATATTCAGATATCCGGTTTAACAAAAACCCGAATCCGATATTCGTTTTAAAAATCGCATATCCGATCGCAATTATCTAAATTTTCAAAAATGATATAAATTATTCGGTATTTTAAACCAAATACCTAAATTGTAGATTATATATTTTTGCACACTTGTGGGCGACCGTTGAAAATGACCTCGTAGTTCATTTAGTTGACCATAATCTTCTGCGATTAAGAAGTTTTCATTGTTTGTTTTTAGTCCCTTTTTGTTTGCGCTAATGCAATGATAAAGTTAGGAGTTTTTTGATTTGATTGACGAAGTTAAAATTCTTGAGCCTTTCCAAGTAGAGAGGTTGTTTTCTTACTTAATCTTGTTTCTCTTCAGTGCCCCCGTTTCTCTTACCTTCCATTACTTGTAGGTGTGAAAATAGACGTTTAATAAGGTTAATGGGATGGCAGTAAGGGTTGGTTTTTAGGATGTGGATTCTCTCTAGTAGCCGATAGCCCTCCTATTTATTTGTGCATCCCTATTTTGTTATCTATTGTTCAAGTAGTTGACTACATAATATATCACCGAGCCTCTGGCTCAAATGATAGGTCTTGCTGATTGTATTTTAGTATGATAAATTTCGGTGGCTTCAAGACTTCAAACATCAATTTCTCAAGAGATGTATTTAGCAACTGCAAAATTTTGCCCTAGCAGTCTTTCTATTGTTGTCCCTATGTCATGTCTTTTTTAGACTGGTCAAATTATTTCTTGTGAATGTCTAAGTCTATTGTTCAATTATGCTAGAGCTTATTGTGAATGTTAAACGGGATTTGAAACATTATATTTCAGAGATTCATAAATATATCTTAAGCTTAATATATTGGATCACTTTTAATCTCATAACTACTTATAAATCTTTTAAATTTGATGGTAAGTTTATGTTATAATTTTGCAATAAAGGGTATTTGTACACATTATGATAAGTACTTTGAAGCTTCTCCATATTTGGTTCCTTGAACAATAAATAACAAGGAAGATTAGAAGTGCTTCTCCTAAATTTCCTCTATGATTTTTTTTTTCTTCCCTCTTAGTCCCAAATTTTGCACATATATTTTGTAAAGTAAGTCCTGTTTTCAAACATTAATGTAAAATTCATGGTGTAACATGTGGTTTGGGCTTTCCTATAAGTTAAACATCAAGAACATCAATGCTAAAGCCTTAATCTTTACAATATGTGAGTAGACTACATGAAACAAAAAATGCGGAAAATCGTTGCTAACAAATATTTTACTTTATTTGACCCTATCAAAAACACACTACAACGAAAAGGAATCACTCCCAATGATCATTTACATATATTATCCTCCATATATTCCTATCTATTGTCGTGTGTCATCTAATCTTTACCCCTAATCATCCTACCTCTTTCTTTCTATTTCAATTTCCAAGCTCCCCAAATTCCTACCTTTGTCGTTAAATTTAGTGATACACCTCGGTCAATTTTCCATTTAAGCTTCCCCAGTCAAACTCATGCCCAACACTTGATCAATATCTTCGTTTTGAAATATTGAGCCAAGATACATGAAGTACTCACTTAGGAATTGGGATGAGGTCCTTATCTATTTATAGTGATTAGAGTAAAAATAAGGCCGCATTGCATCGCATTGGCCGCACTTCAAAGATTTTCAAAACAAACGAACCGATATTTATCGCATTGTTAAGTGTGTAAAAAACTGCGTTTAGGGCCATATCAAGTATGATTCGATGGATATTTAGGCGTTGCGATAACCGTATTACTCCCATTATCGCATCATCGTTATGTTACAGCGATCGCGATCGTTATCGCATTTTTACACTATGTATTCAAATTTCAAACTCCTATTCTATGTTACTTTGTACAAGAATGACTTTTCATATACTCTATTGTTTTTTCTCGACTTAGTTTTAACCATTTTGATTTTAACACTTATCTATTTATCTCTAGCTTATCATTGACCTCATTTTACTTCCAATGTTAAATTTCATTAACCACATGCATTGCGAGACTTCTTCTTGGATAGGTCTTGTTATTGACTCATCTCATGTAAGACATCTAAAATCAAGAAATGACTCATCAGAAACATGTAGAGTGTCGATCAATTGTGATTGAAAAATCTTCTGGCGCTCCTCCACATGTTGTAACATTGATTTGTACTTATTCATACTATAGTGATGTGCTTAAATGTTGTACTTCTCTTTGCTATATGTTGAGCAATTATTATATTTTTATGAATTTAGAATAGTGGTAGTGTTAGTTTGACATCCATTGAACCTTCTCTTGGCAAATTGGCTTTTTTTTTTTTTTTTTTTTTTTTTTTTTTTTTTTTAATGTCAACTCAATCACTTAGACACTTTTTATCTTACCCTATTGTGCTTCTTTCTCACGGGAGAACTTCCTTCGATCCCCCCTCTCCCACCTCTTTCCAGGGAATGGTGATCTAGAAAGCGTAGGATGTGGGTTGGATATGGGTGTTGGTTGATCAGATTTGAAAATAGTATCAAATAGTACCGTGTACGTTTCTTCTTATTAAATTTGTTTGTGTATTTGATGAGAATTGAAACGTACAGACCAGGTTTTGTGCTTAAGCATGTAAGCTACTCTATATTTCCTTTCTAAAATCAGCGATGGTTAGGTTTTAGTTTGAAATTTATATGTTCTTGTTCGTTTTTCCTTGAATCTTTGAATATGTATAGTTCCTTTCTTTCTTGCTTAATGGTATTGAGGTAATGGAATGTTGTTCTTGTGGTAATAGAGAAGGAAAAGAGAATACAATGGTGGAACTAATTGTAGGTTGTTAGAGTAGGTTGGCATTGTCTCAAATTTGTGTATGTTTGTCTGTTTGCGAGTTTATCTAGACTATAAATCCAACTCTTTACTTTGTTCTCTTAGAAGAGATAAATCTCTGGTTTTTAGATATGATGTTTTGGAATTTCTTTGACCTAATAATGTGCACCTATTAGTATTGAATTTTGGCATGTTCGAGCGTTTCACAGAATTTCCTTCTAGGATTATGTCCAAAGTTCGCTAGTTTCCTTTCTTTATTCTCCAAATCCTTCTTCTTGTGGAAGGTGAGTAATACTAAATTGAACTAGATCTCTTGTGCTATTAGGAACGATCAAGATTAAGAAATTTGCATGAAAAAGATTGGTAGTGCAATAGTAAATGTGAATTATGACCTTATAAGTCTTTTTTCCCCTCCGTGATGGTAATGAATTCAATTTGTGGAGCAACTAATAGAAAGATCTTTTGTTCAGGTACCCATTGTTGCACTCATTTGTATTCAGTGAACTGAAAATTGCCACTGAGCTTTTACAAGGTGGGCAATCAAATTCTCATCTGGCAACCATTGTGCACCCAAGTTTATGCCCTGTTTTGATCCTCTTATCAAGGCTTAAGCCTTCACCCATTGCAAGTGAAGCAGGAGATTGCTTAGATCCTTTCTTGTTTATGCCATTTATACAACGGTGCTCAACTCAAAGAAATATGCGAATTCGCATGCTTGCATCAAGAGCATTAACGGGTTTGGTTTCTAATGAGAAATTGCATTCTGTCCTGCTTGGTATCGTTTCTAATTTACCATGTTCTGGAAATCAAACAGAATCATCACATGTCTATGAAGCGCACTCGTCTGTTTCTTATAACTCCATTCATGGGTTACTATTGCAGTTAAGTGCCCTTTTGGATCACAATTGTAGAAACCTTGCCGAATTCTCATTGAAAGATGTGATTTTGAAGGACTTAATGAATACACTTCATAAGTGTTCCTGGATTGGAAGTCCCAGATCTTGTCCATGTCCCATTCTCAATGTATCTTTTCTGAAGGTACTAGATCATATGCTCAGCATTGCTGGAACATACAAGGGAGGCAAAAGTTATGATGATATTTGCTGCCTACTTTCAAAATTATCTTCAGAATGTTTGGATGTAAAATCTGAGTCATCCTTCCGTGATCCAACTGCAGTGGAGCTTCGTAAACAAGCTGTATTTTCTTTCTTGCGCTGTGTGTATTTGTATGAAGAACACGCCGAAGAAGCACTTCCTATGCCAAGCCAGTCTTCCCCCTCCTACATGCTCAAGGCAAAACCTTCGGTAAATAATGGGTTTTCCAGTGTTGAGGGAAGACTTAGGGGTTATATGTCTGATCCTTCATATGAAGTACGCCTTGCAACATTCAAGTGGCTCCTTCAGTTTGTTAAGACTGCTGCAACAAAGGCGGGTGATGACCAAGATGATGATGATGTTGCAGCATTTAAGCACTGGACGAAGGCCAAGTTACAAACAACTTTAATCGAACTTTTGTCCAAGGAACTTGATCATAAATGTGTATATTACATTCTTAAGATCATTTTTGCTTGGAATGTCTTGACCTTCCAAGGATTGAATACTAAAATTACAGGGAACTGTACACATATTGGAGATATGGATCTTGATTCAGTTTTACAATTTTGGGATAGATTGGTCTCCATCCATGATTCTGCAAGGCATACAAAAACTCAGGGAATGCTCTTGTGCTGCTTCGGATTGTGTGTAAAACGCTTTGCAAGCTCTTTGAGAAGCATTCTTCCTGATGTAAGCATCGAAAAACCTGAAGAGTTGAGCAGGTGCACCCTCGTATGTGAAAAGTTAAAGCATTTTGTCTGCTTAATTGAGCAATATAGTGATGCATCTCAGCAAGTGACCTTACGTAACGCTGCTGCAGAATCATTGGTGGCATCTGGGTTGTTGGAACAATCTCAATTTATCGGCTCGCTTGTGGTTAACGGGAGCATTCTTTCAGAAAACTGTAAACATTCCAAGCCACAAGACTTTGCTAATATGGTAGCTCATCTGGTATTGGTTGTCTGGTTCACATGCATCAAGTTAATGGAAGATGAAGATGATTACATCAGAAAAGATCTTGCACTGGAGGTTCAAAAATGTTTCCCTTCTAATTTCCGAGGCTGTTCGCTTGCAGGTGGGGTTCCTGTGCAGGTCGAAAAGGTGATTGAACTGTGCTTTCAGTTTCTTTCGTTGGTTTTCGGCCACTGGGACAGGTTTTTAGATTACCTTCTAAGGTGGATTTCTGATGCTGCGAGCTACGGTGTGCCCCAAGGTGATCTTGTCCGACAGGTTTTTGACAAGGAAATCGATAATCATCATGAAGAAAAGTTGCTAATTTGTCAACTTTGCTGCTCGTATCTCGAGAATATAAAGCTGTTAAAAACTCAAGGACCTGAGTATCTAACTATTTTGAGGACATGGAGAACTCATTTTTTCCGTCAATTGGTGTCTTTTACCAGTGACCATTTGGAGAAGCTCCAAGGAGCTGATTGGATCGGTGGTGTGGGAAACCACAAGGACGCGTTCTTACCACTGTATGGAAACCTTCTTGGCTTCTATGCCGTTTCAAAGTGCATTTTGCTTATAGGGAACGATGATCGCACAGGTCCTCTCTCCGATGTTGTTGAACTCGAGAAATCCATCAGACCTTTTCTTAAGAACCCTTTGGTATGTAATATGTTCATCCTAGTTGTTAAATTACATGAAGAAATGGTCGGGGATTCAGCCAATTATTCGACCGATCAATTGCTGAATGGTATTCAGAGTTGGGACAATTTCAATCCCTATTTCCTGCTTAGATGACAGTTTATTTTGTGATAGCTATAAAGTTCAGGTATACACCTAAATCCCCAGATGTTGTGATGTAATACAATGTAGTTACTATAGGCTGTAATCCTCAAGCCATCATTTTTTGATAGTCTAAGTAAAAAGTTGTATTCTCAATTTTTAGAATAAACTGATGATTTTTGACGTTTCGGTGCCTGATATTCACTTGTACATATTTTGATGGAAGCGTGCTCGAAACATGCCCGTCTTTGCTTGAATCCTAAGGGTTTCGATAACACGTATTATGTGTTCTGAAACATCGGATCACCCTTTAGCTTGTGCATAATGCGATAGTTTTAAGAGGAATCGACTCCTCTATGCTATCTTGGTATCTCCTACCTCGCTATATTTGGCTCGAGCATACTGAGGTGGTTTCAAGAGGGAAGAGGGATTGCAGGCTGCTGAGTGTTGATGCGTTTTGTAATCTTTGTGACTCTACTAAGGTTGTTTAGGCGAAATTATGAGAGTCATCTTTTAGAAAGAGGATCAAGAGCTCTTTAATAACTAACATCTTTGTTTCCTTCATTTTTGTGTCATTTCCTTATTAAATACTTCATTCGTTCTGAAATACTCGCTACATATTATTTTTACACTATTTCAGGGCTGTCTTCGGCATTTTAAAGGCCCTGAGCAAAGTATAAATTATGGGCCCTTAAAATCTAATATTACGTTATATTACATTTTTGTATTTGTAAATTTGTTTATTAATACTTAAATTAATACAATTCTTTTTCATCAATGTATAAAATATTGCTAAATTTAATAAGTACATGGAACCAACAACTATTAATCATAAACTAGGTATCTACCCGTGCTATGACGTGAGTATAAATCTAGACGTTGTTAAATTAATATAAATATTATTTTGATCAATTGTATCTATAAAGTTTTAACATAACCAAAAAACATC
The DNA here is from genome assembly GCA_019776075.1 of Amaranthus palmeri. Lineage (NCBI taxonomy): Eukaryota > Viridiplantae > Streptophyta > Magnoliopsida > Caryophyllales > Amaranthaceae > Amaranthus > Amaranthus palmeri. The sequence continues at coordinate 272,384 of JAAKBH010000119.1, forward strand.
AACTAATTATAATACAAAATATCTTCAAATTATATTAAGCAAAAAAATCTAATATTAATATTTTTAATCAAAAACATTTATTAACCCCTGGGAAAAAGTGATATTCAAAACAAAAGCTGCTCACATGCTTACTAAACTTGATCAGCATCATTATATATATGATTATTATGACATCCATAGCTACACAACATGTCAACAATAAAATAAATTAAACATCATCTTCATCAATATCTTCTTTTTCTTTGCTTCTATTTCATCTCCACTCAACTTTTCAAAATTTGATCTCAATTTATAAAAACTTTATTTCATCTCACATATACACCCATTAAATTTTCGAGATAAAATTGCATATTTATATAGCAACGAAACAAAAACTCTAATCTTTCTCCATTTCATATTAATTGAAATAATCAATAAACTCAACTCTTAAAACACTATCTACTCTTAAAAAAAACGCTATCTACTCTTTCTTAAGTATGTGGGATGTACTAAATAAAGACTTTGAAATTCTTATCATATAAATAATGCAATATATGTATGTGACACTGACAAAAAATCTTAAAATTTTGTCTTTTCATCTTCAATATAATTAAATTTAAATGACAAAGAGTTTTATTTTCTAGGATATATAAATTTATACCAAAGAAGGTTGAATTAAATTGATGAAGACTAAGAGTTTCAACATAATTAAATTTAACTGATATATAAGAGTTTCAATACAAAAATCATAGGAAAATGAAAATTGTATTAATTAGGAAAACAAATTGTGTTGTATGAATGACATGTAGCATAAATTTTCCTGGATTATAATATGTATATGATGATATGATATGATTAGTATTTTTAATCAAAAATAACCCTTGCAAAAAAGTGATATTCAAAACAAAAGCTACTCATATGCTTACTAAACATGATATTCATCATAACAACATATATTTGGTTATTTGGTTAGTTCTGCACAGGAAAAGGGTTTGAGCAGGGCTGCCGAGGGATGCCTTGCTCTCAACTTGCTATATGCTTCAAAACTCCCTCAAGGAATGCATAGGGCTCTCATGGTTTTGGCATCATCATGTATTATGTCTTTATGCAGATTGTTTTTGGGATGAAGGTGGAACTGCTATAGGTTTTGATCATGTTGTTGTCCTGCATAGTCTAGTCTGCTGTATATGTTACGACTAGTTTTAATGGTCTACTGACTACTAGTCTTAGCTGACATATGGTATAATTAGTTATGATGTGTATTTGGGCTGGTCCTTGTACCGAGCTGTCTAGGAAATCCCGTGTGGTCTTGTTGCTGTGAGATCGTGTATAGCGATTCGAATGTCTTCTTCCAGCCTTAGCCTTTGATGGTGCTTTGCTCATGGGGAAGAGGCTCATAAGGGGTTGACTTGCGACAATGGCCAACTTGCATCAACCAAGTGTGGACCCCATCTACAACAGCATGATTCTGCAGCTGATGATCAGAGGAAGGTACCACCTCTGAAGTGGTGCTGCTGTGATTCTGCAGCTGTTGGCTGCTGGTGCGTAGGTCCTTATGCTATGATGATTTTAAGCACTGCTATGGTGCAACCCTTTTTTGCGAGACTGTCTTGTTTTTGAGGTGTGTGCTTCGTGGGTTGGCAACCTATTTTGAAACACATGCCACGTCTGGATCATTGCCGATATGGATTGGTCCTTATTCGTGATTCTGAACAGTGGAAGATATATTTTGTTTATGCACAGTTAGAGTTTGTATGGAAATCATTGTATTGTCGTTTTTTGACCTATCGTTATTGTTTAGGCTAGAGATACTCTCTATTTTTGGAGTCATCTTTCCAGACCTCGCGAATGACAAGGGGCATGTCCCTTGGAGCTTCGTTTGGATAGATCTCTCAGTCTGTTGATCCGTTGTAAGCCTCGGCTATTTTTCTGGCATTTTATAAGATTTACTTTGCCAAAAAACATATATTTGATTATTATGACATTCATAACTACAACCATAAAATTTAATAGAAATTTATAAACTTTATACAAACAAATTAAACATCATCTTCATATCTTCCTTCTCTTTGCTTCCATTTCATCTCCAATCAACTCTTTAGAATTTAATCTCAATTTATAAACTTTATTTTATCCCATATCTACACCCATAAAATTTCTGAGATAAATTGCATATGTACATAGCAATAAAACAAAAACCTATATATTTATCCAGTTTTATCTCAATTTTCATCTTAATTGAATAATGAATAAACTCAACTCTTAAAACACTATCTACTCTTAATTCAAAACAAAAAAAAAAACACTATCTACTCTTTCTTAAGTATGTTTGATGCACCAAATGAACACCTCGAAATTCAATCATATAAATAAGCCAAACTATGTATGTGTCACTAACAAAAAATCTTAAAATTTTGTCTTTTCATCTTCAATTTAATTCAATTTAGAAGACACAAGGTTTTATTTTATAGTATATGATACAAAAAAAAAGATGAATTAAATTGATGAAGACAAAGAGTTTCAATATAATTAAATTGATATTTGAGAGTTTCAATAAAAAAAAGATATGAAAAAAAAAAATTACATATAAATGACACATCGCACAAAATTTCCTGGATTATAATATGTAAATGATATGATTCAAGTAGCCATTCCTTTTCAGTTTAAAGTTTAAAGTTTAAAGTTTAAACCACTTATCATTATCTTAATTGAACTAATAATAAATGCAGTAAAATAAAGAATATAAAGAGATATTGTATTGCCCACCTACAATAATTTATATTTGTATATCTTAATCATGCAATACAAGTTGAGTATAACCAATTTATATAATGAACTTTTGAAAAATAGATTGAACAATACATTAAATCGGAAAAATATGTATAATATAATTTATATTTGTAAATATATTTAATTTTAATACTCTTCCTATCCATTTAATTTTACTAGACAATACACAAAAACCCTCATTTTAATTTTAACCATATAGCAAAATATGAGGCAATTTATAAATCGGGGCTCTAAGCGGTAGCTCATACTGCTCTCCCTAATAGCCGACCCTGCACTATTCGTTCAAGTTTATTTTATATATTGCAGCTAATGTGTAAAAAAAAGTATAGTCAATTGAGATCTTGTTTGAATCATCTCATCACTTACTTTCGTAATATTAACTTTTAATAATGTTTAGATGTGTATAATTCAATATATAAAAATTACACATTAGATTGCGTAAAAGACAAATGCAGCAAGTATAGTCAAATAGAGTAAGTACTTAATACTTCTTCCTATTTTTACTTGTCCCATTTGATTTTGACACATTTATTAATGCACGTTTTCAATCTTAAATATCTCTAATTGTACTTGAGTAAACATTATAAAAAATTGGTACCCATAAAATTTACAATAAAACGAATTAAACAAGATCCCACATTACTTCGTTGTATCCCTCTGTTTCCAAATGTTCTTCCCATACTTTTTGCACAGTTTTCAAAGTAAATTTTGAGCTTAAATATCTCTAAATACGCATTATAAAAAAATAAAAAAAATATAATAAAAAAGTATACATTAAGACAAATCTAACGAGATCTCACATGGATATATTTTGTCTTCTATGTATGTCTTTAAAATCTTAATCAAATTTTTCTTTCCAAAACAGAACATTTTAAATGGGAATAATATTAGGAAAAGGAGGGTGTACTTGGTATTTATAGAAGGTGTGCCTCTGTTCAATACTAATATAAATAAGATGAATTGAGTTTCCTCTATATGATATATTTATTTTTTCTAGTGAGTGAAAAAAGCTTTTATTTGCCAAAAAAAAACAAATCAACAAGAGTGATTGATGAATAATTTAAATGGTAAAGTAAAACGAATCAAAAATTTCTAATGAATAACCATGATTTGTAAATCATTGCAAAAAGCAAAAAGAATAATATTAAAACAAACAAAATTCAAAAAGCTACACGTGGAATAACCGTTATTTAGTAAGACTTTCTCGAAACGAATAGGAGGCACTAGTAAATAAATAAGGGTGATTTATTAACCTCACAAATAACCGTTATTTAGTAAGACTTTCTCGAAATGAATAGGAGGCACTAGTAAATAAATGTGATAGTGTCAGGAAAAATTACACGTGGAATGCGATTCAGTTGCCATTCAATATTTTGTATTTTCATTTTCCTCAAAAAGAAGGCCATAAATCCATATCCAGTCATAAACCGCAAAGATGAGAAAATCCCTTGGTGGAAGTTACGGCGGTGGTAATGGCGAAGACCTATTAAGAACACTCGGAAACTCCATTGCTAAAGCTAAACTTAATAACATTCAGGAATCTCTTCCTTCTAATTATTCTAATCCTTCTTCGCCTTCTATTAGTTCTTCATCTACATCAAAACCCCTAAATTCTACACCCAAACACGCCTTATCTATCACCTCTAATGGCGGTCTTGCTGTTTCTGCTAATTGGGGCTCTAATTCCTTAATTGGTAATGATGTTATGGATGATTATGGTGAAAATGATAGTGCGATTACTGAATTGGAATGGAAATGTGTTGAGAATTATTATGATCCTGTTTTTGGGGTTGTTCCTTCTACACATGAAGTTCAACAAGCTCTATGTTCGATTCATCAGTAAGGATTCTTTCCATATGACTTTTTTAGTTGCCGATTATGCTTTTCGTCTCCCTCAATTTGCCAATGAAACTCAGTGCGAGGGTTTTGTGACAATCAAATCAACTCATTCAAAAATTTAAGCTGATGGCTGAGACTCTAGGATACGTTATAACAAGTCTCCTCACACGGGGCAAGTTCTCCTTATACGTGGTGTTTGAATATTCATTTCCAATGAGGGTAGTTGACAATCGAATCCGTAACCACTTATTTCACAGGCTTCTGATATCATGTCAAGTAACCAACTCAACCAAAAACTTAAGTTGATGATTGAGGCGCCATAATAAGTTGCATACTCTAACACGCCTCTTCACACAAAAGTTTTTGGGCTTGTGTGGATGCGATACAAGTCCTTCTGATAGCTTGTTGTTGAATATTCCATCCACTTGTAAGAAACCAATTCAACCAAAAGCGATATATTATACTCCCTCTGTCCCTCCGAATTAGCACCGTTTGACTTAAAAAACTCTCACATTTTTTAGTCAAATGGTACTATCTCAGAGGGACAAAGGGAGTGTACTGTAACACAAATGTAGCAAAATGAGAAGGATGTGGGAGTAATTATTTTGCTAGGATGTTATTTAGACCTTTAGTTATCTCCATCTTTTATTGTTTTTTTGCATTGTTATTTTACATAACAAATTCAATTATGTGTTGTTTTTTCTATCTCCATCTTTTATTGTGTTTTGCAATTTCAACTTCACAACACCTTACTACTGTAGGGTTCTTCATCCAGAGTGTACCTACAAAGATGCTAAAGAGCTAACTAGTGATGTGGAGGGAGACACCGATGGGGGCCAGACAACAAGTCCGACAGTGCAAAGAACATCCTCAAAAGGTTCGGATTCAGATTGGATGGAGCCATCAATGCAACCATATGATCGGAAATTGGTGCAATCTCCTAGATGGGGGAGGGTGTATGATGCTTTTCATCTCTTGGAGACTGAGCCAAGTGTTCAGGTAATCTTCTTGTTGATTCATGTCTGAAGATGTTTTTGCTAAGCCAATGATTGTTGAAGCAAAAGTATGGATATGAAATACTGTTAGAGTAGGCACACAACCTTTTTGCTAAGCCAATGAGGGTGTATAGCGCTGAATATTTCATTTTCAATGAGGGGTGGTCAGGGCCCTAGGAATTCAGGGCTCGGGGCGAAAAATAATGTATGGGCCCTAATTATCAGATTTTTGGTTGTTAATCGTGTAATTATAATTCAATAATTAGTGAATAAGATAACAATTATCATTATTAACGCTTTGACTTGTGAAATGCACAAGTCACAAGTTCGATACATATGAAGGCAAAAATTATCTACTTTATTCGTAGGCCTTGGGCACAAACCTTCTTGCCCTTGCCTAGGGCCAGCCCTTGGGTGGTCCACTGGTTGAGATTCAAATCCTGGCTTTTGCTACCATATTAAGAAACCTAACCCAACCAAAAATATAACAAAAATTATAACAGAACAATATTTCTCTAACTCTGATTATACTGAATAATTGAAAAAGTTGTACTCCACAGAGAATGGTGGTATCGTTGTCTTCTGATAAAGCGGTTTGGAACGCTGTCTTGAACAATGAGGCTGTACGGGAGATCAGAGATTCATACCGCAGTGGTTAGTACCCTATATTACTCCTATTTAACAGTACATGTATTTTGACATTTTATGGCCCTACACAAAATCAATATTTTAAAGATGGGTCAATTACGGTCTTTAATGTGTGTTTGACAAAATTAAAGTTGCCATTTTACAAGCATTATTGTACGTCCTACATGACAAAACATTGATGAATATAGGTGTTGGGCCTATTTCTAGTTCGGGCCCTAGGCCATTGTTACCTCGAATGATATTCGGTTCGGAACGTGAAACAGGAACGGAAATACAGAACGTAACTTAGATTGACTTGGGAACAATTGGGTATGCGATACACTATGGATAAAATATATATATTTGAAAACAAAATTAAATTAAAATGATTATTTTGCTATAAGAAATTATTTTCAAGTGGATTTTTTTTAGATTTCTAGGTTTCAACCTTTTTTTTCTACCTTTTTTTTCTTTGATTTGCAAATGAAGGCCATAATACCTTTTAAAAAAGATCTTCTAAACCGGGACGTCACCTTGAGCGATTTGGGTCGCGTTTCATGGTAATTGGTGACGGACGATCCCGGATCGCGGAACGTGGCTACGTTCCACGTTCCATTTAACTATGCCGTACGCAAATGCCTACCTTGCCTAAAGTTAGTAACAACCTTGCTAATATACGTCCTTTTATAAAATGTAGTACTCAAATGTACTTATTCATTCATATGATTACACTCCTAATTTCATCTTATATAATGTAATTATTTGATAACCCTAAAGTAGTTGGAAGTTGGAACATTTTTTGGTTTTTTGAACCAATTTTGGTATTCTGTAGCAGCTGAATCGGTCCCTCCAAGCCCTGATGAGAAACCTGATCCATCCAAGACAAATCTGAATATTCTCAAGTGGGTATTTAACGACATGAAGGTGAAACTGTTGGAAGTCCTAGGAAATATTTCGCAGTTCATTGCCGATATATTCACTCCCCTCGATTATGATAAAGAGCAATATTTTGTTTTCTCGGACAAGCTCAAGTCGTCATTCTTGCTCACAGTTGTGGTTTTGTTGATAGTTGTGGTTGCTCGTGGACATAGGGGTTGATCAGAAATCATTTGCCGACTTCACCAAATTTAGTTTTTTCTTCGTATTTAAGGCTTAACTTTCCGTTTAAGAGATTCTCGAGACTTTCTGATTTCATAATCCATCTCTTGGCTTTAAACGTGTTGAGATCGATAAATTTGGGATACATGCTAATTTTTTCGTATGCCATGTTGGAGTGCAACTGTAGCAGACCCGGTGTTTTTTGTGTCGATAGGCAACCCAACATTTAACCTAAGGGACGGGTGACTAGTGAGTATGCACGTATGTGTTTTGTGAAGTTGGACTCGATCAAGATAATATCTCAAACATGTTCTAATATCTAAGAAACTACAAAATATGTGTTTCGAAGAAATCATTGTGCTCCAAAAGTCTAAAATGTTGGGAGTTTGATTGATAGTCTCTTGAGAGGCCGTCGCTTTGAGAGACATATCTCAAGTCCCGCCCATTAAAGATTAATATCTACTTATCGTATTCTTAATGTCTACTTACATTATTTTTTAATGCTTACTTACCGTATCTTTAATGCCTACTTTCAATATCTTAAATGTCTACTTACATTATTCTTAATGTCTACCTATCGTGATCGAAATGAAAGTTTTAACCCATGTACTGTGCGACGTAACATTTAAACATGTTGAGGTTCGGTGTGACTTTGAGTCCACCTCGATGGTGTTTGATCATGTTCGATGATGTTTGATGGAGTATGGATGTGTGTGAGTGTGTAAAGTGTTGTGTGCACTTAATTAATGGTGAAGATGATGGTGTATGCTTGTAAGAAATATTTAGTGGGTTTATGTGGGCCACAAGCTAAAGGAATTAAAGTATTTAATTGGGCTTTGAGTGGGGCCCAAGTGTAAAAAAGGTAATGCATCAACATTTAAAGTCTCTGGAATTTGCATTCGACCAAGAACATATGCTGCTCGAGTCGAGCCAGCTTATTCGACCTCATCAGAAACTTTTCTGACCTGCTGCTCGACAGATCTTGATGCCGCTCGACCCAGGCCATCTTGGCTCGACCTGGTCGAGCGAGGTTCAGCTGCCCACTGACTCTGTTTTGCGATAAGTGCTACGGGATGTATTTGGGTTGGGCCCATTCCAAATGATTGATACATCATCATACACATATAAATACACTTTCCTACACTCATTTCTAAAGAGATTCTTAAACCCTAAGCCAAACACATAAACCCTATTCTTCTTTCTCTTACTTTCTTCTTCTCCAAGTGTAACACTACATTGTAAGAGTTCTTTGAACTCCATTGATATTCTTCACATTAATACAAGCAAGCTAACCACCACAAGGAGGACGTAGCCCACATTGGGTGAACCTCGTAAATCATTGTGTCATTTATTTATTGCTTTTCTATTACTTTTCATAGCTTGTTAAAAGTGTTTGTTTATCTATTGCATAGAACACCCTTGCCATTGGTCTTGGGTGTTTCTTAGGGATAAAGTTTGAACCTTTAGGCCCTAGAGTACTACTTATTTCAATTGGTATCAGAGCAAGAGGCTTTTGGTGGTGTTTTGGAGTGTTCAAGGTTGCAATACTTGGGTAAACATGTCTTCAATGAAGCTAGATATTGAGAAGTTTGATAGAAGTGTAAACTTTGGCTTGTGGCAAGTCAAGATGAAGGCAATATTGATACAAAATGGGGTGCACAAAGCTCTTGAAGGTGAAGACAAGAAACCTATTGGAGTGAGTGAAGCAAAGTGGGAAGAAATGGATGCAAAAGCTCTATCGGCTATCCAACTATGTCTCTCAAATGAAGTTTTGAGAGAAGTTGTCAAGGAGACCACCTCTAAGGGGATATGGGAGAAGTTGGAGTCTCTTTATATGGCAAAGAGTGTAACCAACCGGCTACTCTTGAAGAGTAGACTCTACGACCTCCGATTGGAGGAAGGTAAACCTCTTAAACCTCATCTAGATGCATTTTATTCCATTGTGATGGACTTACAAAATATTGATGTGAAACTTGATGATGAGGACCTTGCTATTTACTTGTTGTGTTCCCTACCACCCTCTTACAAGCATTTTAGGGAGACCTTACTTTATGGTAGGGAGAATTTGAGTAGTGATGATGTGAAGGATGCATTGACCCAAAGGGATTTGATTGAAATCCAATTGTCTAGCAAGTCACCTAGCACCTCAAATGATGGTTTGTATGTGAGGGGTAGAACTAGTGATAAGGGTTCTACTTTTGGTAGTGGTAGTAAGGGCAAGAGTAGGTCCAAGTCTAGAAGTTCAAACAAGAACAAGACTTGCAACTATTGCAAGCTTAAGGGTCACATCAAGAAGGATTGTTGGAAATGGAAAAAGAAGAATTCCAATGATGATGATAGGTCTAGAGATGGGTCTAATGCCGAGGCTAGCTATGCGAATGATAGCGATGATGGAGGTGTGTTGGTGGCTACCCATGACTATAAGGGTGAGAACGAGTGGATTCTAGACTCCGGGTGTTCCTTCCATATGACACCCAACAAGGACTTGTTCACTACCTATGAGAGGGTAGATGGGGGCAATGTCACTATGGGCAACGATGCTTTGTGCAAGGTTGTAGGTGTTGGGAGTGTACAATTGAAGATGTTTGATGGTATGGTGAGGACATTGTCGGATGTTAGACACGTTCCGGGGTTGAAAAAGAATTTGATTTCATTGGGCATATTAGACAAGAATGGTTGTAGGACCACTTTATATGGTGGAGAGATGAGAGTTGTTAGGGGTTCACTAGTAGTGATGAAGGGGAAGATGAAAGGGACTTTGTATGCTCTTGAGGGTTCTTCCATCTCCGGCTCCGTTAACGTCTCCACTAGTGTCATGACCGATGAAGAGACCAAACTATGGCACTTGAGGTTAGGTCATATGGGTGAAAGGGGAATGCATGAGTTGAGCAAGCAAGGCTTGTTTGGTGGTAAGAAGCTTGGGAACTTGGGCTTTTGTGAGCATTGTGTTTATGGGAAACACAAGAGAGTGAGCTTCAAACCGGCTATCCACAACACCAAGGGAATACTTGATAATATCCATTCGGATCTTTGGGGGCCTTCTAGGAAGACCTCACTTGGTGGGTGCAACTATTTGCTTACTTTCATTGATGACTTCTCTAGGAAGGTTTGGTGTTATTTCTTAAAGCAAAAGGATGATGTGTTTGATGTCTTTGTGGATTGGAAGACAATGATTGAGAAGAAAACCGGGAGGAGCATCAAGACATTGAGAACGGACAATGGTCTTGAGTTTGTGGATAAAAAGTTTCTTCAATATTGCACCAAAGAGGGCATTGTGAGGCATAGAACATGTGTTGGAAGGCCTCAACAAAATGGTGTAGCCGAAAGGATGAACAAGACATTATTGGAGAGGGCTAGAAGTATGATCAATCAAGCTAAGTTGAGCAAAAGGTTTTGGGCCGAGGCCGTCTCTACGGCATGCTACTTGGTGAATCGTTCTCCACATACCGCCTTGAATTTCAAGTCCCCACAAGAGGTATGGTATAATTCTCCGGTCGATTATTCTAATCTTAGAGTCTTTGGTTGTCCGGCATACATACATGTGAGTGAAGGGAAACTTGAACCTAGAGCTAGGAAATGTATTTTCATGGGCTATGGTTTGGGTGTAAAGGGGTATCGGGTGTGGTGTGAGAAGTCTAGAAAGATCATTACTTCTAGGGATGTAGTCTTTGATGAAAATGCTTTGGTTACTTCTATTGTGGAGAATTCTATTGCTACTAACCATGATGTAGGTACATCCGATGGCACCCAAGAGGAGGTGGAGCCTCCCAATATTGAAGAAACCGATGATGATGCTCCACATGAAAAGGGTACCTTGGCAACTCAAAGAGAAAGAAGGAGGATCATTCCTCAAAAGCGATACATAGAGGAGTGTGACTACGTGGCTTATGCTCTCACCATTGCAAGTGAGGTGGAGAGTGTGCATGATCCTAGTACCTACAAGGAGGCTATGGCCTCAAATGATTCCAAGAAGTGGCAAGTAGCTATGAAGCGAGAGATGGAGTCTCTTGCAAAGAACAAAACTTGGGTCATTGTTGAAGCACCTAGAAACAAGAAGATTGTGGGGTGTAAATGGGTATTCAAGAAAAAGGAGGGATCTACAAGCACTAGTGCTCCGGTGTATAAAGCTAGAGTTGTTGCAAAGGGGTTCACTCAAGTTGAGGGAGTTGATTTTCATGAGGTTTTCTCGCCGGTTGTGAAGCATTCATCCATTAGAGCTTTGTTGGCTATGGTAGCTATGAGGGATCTTGAATTACATCAATTGGATGTAAAAACCGCCTTCTTACATGGAGAATTGGAGGAAGAGATCTATATGAGGCAACCGGAGGGGTTTGAAGTTAAGGGAAAGGAGAGTCATGTGTGCCGTTTGAAGAAGTCGTTGTATGGGTTGAAGCAATCACCTAGACAATGGTATAAGAAGTTTGATTCATTTATGCTCTCTCATGACTTTACAAGGAGCTCTTATGATAGTTGTGTCTATCTTAAGAAGCTTGATGGTGGGATCACCATTTATTTGATTTTCTATGTTGATGACATGCTAGTTGCATGTAGTAGCTTGTTTGAGGTGGAGAACTTGAAGAGGTTACTTTCAAGTGAGTTTGACATGAAGGATCTTGGTGAAGCCAAGAAGATACTTGGGATGGAGATTTTGAGGGATAGAGAAAAGGGCATCTTGTACCTTAGTCAAAGGAGGTACATTGAGAAAGTTTTGAGAAGGTTCTCCATGGTTGATGCAAAGAGTGTTTCTACTCCCCTAGCTTCTCATTTCAAGCTATCCAAGAAGCTATGTCCTCAAACAAGACAAGAAGAGAAGGAAATGGAGGACATTCCATACACTTGCGCGGTTGGTAGTGTGATGTACGCCATGGTATGCTCTAGACCCGACATCGCTCAAGCGGTTAGCATGGTGAGCCGATATATGTCAAATCCGGGTAAGGGCCATTGGGAAGCGCTTAAGTGGTTGTTGAGGTATTTGAAGGGTACTTCAAATGTTTGTCTTAAATTTGGGAAAAATTCAAGTAGCTTAATTGGGTATTGTGATTCCGACTATGCGGGTGATTTAGATGCAAGAAAGTCTACTTCGGGGAATGTTTTTACATTGGGTGGAACGGCGGTGAGTTGGCAATCGTCACTCCAAGATGTTGTTGCCATGTCCACCACCGAAGCCGAGTACATATCTATCGCCGAGTCGTTCAAGGAGGCTAAGTGGTTGAAAGGATTAGTGGGTGAGTTATGTCCGGAGATGAGCTTGGTATGTGTTCATTGTGATAGTGAGAGCGCTATTCATTTGGCAAGGAATCAAAATACCTTCCATAGAAGAACCAAGCATATCGACGTCAAGTATAACTTCATTCGAGATGAGGTTGAGCATGATAGAGTGCGTATAGCACAAATTAGCACTCATGATAATCCGGCCGACATGATGACTAAGCCGTTACCCACCACCAAGTTCACTTTATGTGTGGACTTGGTTGGTTTAGAAGCTTGCTTGTGGTAAGGCCCTTAAGGGGCATTTATGTGGTGTGTTTAGTTTGCTTGGTTGATTTGTGGTATGTGATAAGTGGAGTGTCTTGGAGAAGTGTTGTGGACTTGGTGTACTCAAGTCAAGGTGGAGATTGTTGAGGTTCGGTGTGACTTTGAGTCCACCTCGATGGTGTTTGATCATGTTCGATGATGTTTGATGGAGTATGGATGTGTGTGAGTGTGTAAAGTGTTGTGTGCACTTAATTAATGGTGAAGATGATGGTGTATGCTTGTAAGAAATATTTAGTGGGTTTATGTGGGCCACAAGCTAAAGGAATTAAAGTATTTAATTGGGCTTTGAGTGGGGCCCAAGTGTAAAAAAGGTAATGCATCAACATTTAAAGTCTCTGGAATTTGCATTCGACCAAGAACATATGCTGCTCGAGTCGAGCCAGCTTATTCGACCTCATCAGAAACTTTTCTGACCTGCTGCTCGACAGATCTTGATGCCGCTCGACCCAGGCCATCTTGGCTCGACCTGGTCGAGCGAGGTTCAGCTGCCCACTGACTCTGTTTTGCGATAAGTGCTACGGGATGTATTTGGGTTGGGCCCATTCCAAATGATTGATACATCATCATACACATATAAATACACTTTCCTACACTCATTTCTAAAGAGATTCTTAAACCCTAAGCCAAACACATAAACCCTATTCTTCTTTCTCTTACTTTCTTCTTCTCCAAGTGTAACACTACATTGTAAGAGTTCTTTGAACTCCATTGATATTCTTCACATTAATACAAGCAAGCTAACCACCACAAGGAGGACGTAACCCACATTGGGTGAACCTCGTAAATCATTGTGTCATTTATTTATTGCTTTTCTATTACTTTTCATAGCTTGATAAAAGTGTTTGTTTATCTATTGCATAGAACACCCTTGCCATTGGTCTTGGGTGTTTCTTAGGGATAAAGTTTGAACCTTTAGGCCCTAGAGTACTACTTATTTCAAAACATGATATAAACATGGCTATGAAAGTTTTCAACCATACACTATGTGACATAACGTTAAAACATGATACGAAGTTGGGTGTAATAATGAAAGTAGCAATAAATGTCTGATTTTCTCTTCTTCAAGATATTGACTAACTGTAAGTGAAAAAATGTTTAGGGCATCATTGCATTAAGCTTAATTTGTCATCTTTCACAATGGATGTCATACTTGGTGAACAATCTTCCATTTGAAATCTCTCTAAATCTTTATAATAGGTCGCTCCCACTATTCAAGTCATTCTCAAGAAATTTTGCGATTTCTTGATTACACTAAACATGATGCTATGAGACGGACAATAAAATCGATATCCTTTGGATCTATAGCCATATCCAATGATCACGCATATGGTCCTTAGATTCAATTTCTTTTCTTGTGAGTTGTATACTCGTTCTTCTAACGTACATCCCTAAGTGCGTGCATGTTGCAAACTTGAATTCCAACCTTTGGATAACTCTAAAAGTGTCTTTGGAGTAACTTTTGGTTGGGATTACCTGTGAAAGTTCGATTTACGGTTTGGATTTTTCATAAGATCAAATCAAATCAAATTTATTTTGGTTTTTAATTTTTCAATCCTATCCAAATCAAATGGGACGCAATCCAAATATCTACCTCTATACGCAAAAAAAAAAATCCTACTTTATTAACTCTTTAATATGCGTATCTAAATGTTGTTTTTTTAATTGAATAATGTTGATGTTTTTGGCATTGATTTTGAGATGTAAAATTATCAAATTTGAGCATCAAATCTTATATTTTTATTGTGATAGATAATTAGATTTAAGTTGAGTGTCTATAATTAAGAAAACGAAAGTTACTCTTAAATGCATGTGCATATTATTAAAGAAGTTTGTGACACATCTTTTATATAAAAATTTGATTTTAAACATATGAACTTTGCCTCATTTGCTTCTAAATGTTCGAACTTTCGATTAATATTTAGTGGCATGAACTTTTGGGGTCATCCGCCAAAAAAGATATAGCAGGTTTTGGTACCCTGGAACAACAAGTTACCATCTTCATCACCTTCTTCAAGCTCCCATCAATGGCTTCTCATCTTCATCTTCATCTTCATCTTCTTCACCATTTTATCAACCCAAATATCTTCATCTGTATTTGTAGTAATTTTTGATAAATTAGTACCAATATCAACCATAAATCAACCAAAAAAAAACACAGAAATTAATACAAACCCAGATGAAGATGTTTGGCAGTGAGAGATCCGAATTTGTGGTGGTCAAAATCAACCCAAGAGATCCGGTTGACAAAAATTTTTTAGCCTTGCTTTATGATCAAAGTTAAGAAACTAAAAAATCAAGAAGTACTAAATTAGGAAGAAACTAACTACAAGTCCACAACCCATATCAAGAAATGGGGTAAAACAGTCTCCAATTGGGTATTTTATAGTTCTTCAATTGGATATTTTATAGACAAAAAATGGGTATTTTATAGACCATAAAAATGTGAGGATTTATTGAAAAAGCCAACAAATTAGACAATAAAAATGGCTTCTTCAAGTAAGGAAACCAACAAATTACAACAAATTAGACCCAGACAATACCTAAGATGAAGATTTATTGAACAAGCCAACAATTTTTCTATATTCATCCCTAATTTAGTTTTGATATTAATCCACAAAAATTGTTTAATTTTAAGATTGTAAGTGATTGTTTTAAGGTTAGTAATCACTCTAAAACTATAAAAAAATGATTTTTAAAGAATTATAAAAATAATAGGTGATTACTGTGACGTTATAAATCATCACTTTAAGACATGAAGTATTAAAGAATTATAAAAAATGATCTCATCGTAACACCGTCTCATTTTAAAATTAGTGATCATGGAATATGAGTGTAATGGACTAATGGGAGCAAAAGTCAGCAATAAAACGCAAAAGCAAGCTTTTGCAAACTTGCTGCAACATTTGCCGTACCGTAGCAAATCTTTCGTCCATTGGAAAGGTAGAAAGAAGAGAGAGAGTTGATATTGACTTGAATTTGACATTGAGATCAAACTTCTGTTACTCCATTACTCCATTGTTTTGTTTAAGTTTTAGACTTCAATTTTCAAAGCTGATAGCGACATCTGCATATCTCTCCATCTCTACTGCTTCCGCTTGATCCTCCTGCCTACTGCACCAGGTAAATTTTTTTCCCTATTTATTTGTGTTCTTATTTCAATTTGTTTTATTTTTGTATCATCGCTGTCCCGATTATGAATTTTATAAGGAATTGATTGGTGCTACAAATATTTGTTATTTTTCCTTAAAAACTTTGTGTATCTGAATCTGCATTATTTTTCAATGAGTCGTTCGATATTATCATTTCTAATTGTTTGTAATTTGAATAAATCTAGAGTTCTTGAGTCACTAATAACAAGTATTACTAGTCACTAATAAATCTCGTATTTTTGACTAGTAAAAATACGAGATTCTAGTTTTTGATCCGTTTGTGATTTATTGTTCTTTGAGAGCTGTAACTGTTAGAATTCTGATTGCTGTTTCTTACTGGATTATGTAGGGTTTTGATGATCATGGTTTCCATTTCTTCAATGAATAATGCTTGTATGAATTCAAGTGCACATGCACCACTATCGTCTTCCCTTGATCAAACTAAGCAAATGCATGTTCAAACATTGAAATTTAAGTGGCCGGGAACACATAATACTAGTAGAAAGAAAAGATTTTCTGCTTGTAGAATTGCTGCTGAAAAGTTGGATATTGATTTTTCTGACCCGGATTGGAAAACCAAATATCAGAAGGATTTTGAGTCCAAATTTAATTTGCCTCACTTGAAAGATGTCTTGGATGTGAAGCCGAGGCCAACTACGTTTTCCCTTATGCAAAGGTGATTTTTCTTTCTTTTTCCTCTATTTCGGATAATTATATTTCAATATTGTTATGCACAAAATTGGTTTAGGCTTGTGTAATGTTAACTATGAATCCTAGTCACCCTTGTGCTATTGTATTTAAGGGCATTCAAGTGTCTTGGCTTCTAATGACTTTTTTTTTTTGAAATGGGCTTCTAATGACTTTGTTTAATGATAATACTATGAATCTTCTTTATGCATTGAACATTGTACTGTTTTTTTGGTGGCCATAGGGAACGTGCAGGTTGGCCCATGGATGAAAATGTTGTTGATTGTGCCGAAGGACAGAAAGAACGGAAAAATGATTATGTTAACAATGATGATAGGACACTGTTAAAGGTGCATTACCATCTCTATATAAATAGAATGTATCATTTTTATGGCTCCAAAATTGTGTACTTTGCTGCTTGCCCACATCATGAGAAATTGGAAAAATATTTGATGTTCAACTTTTTATAGGTTGTTATTTGCTAGCTTTGTTTTGTTTAAATTTTTATTATTTGCAAAGTTTTATTGAAGTCTAAAAATGGAAGTTTTGCTTAGTGAATTTCAATATTAAAGTTCAAGTCAATCAAGTATGTAGTGTCTACATTTTTCACAATGTGCTCTGGATGACTTGGCCATTCCCATTAGCTAATATTTTTTAACTATTAAACAAAAATCTTAGAGGGAAATCATGACATTGTGATGAGATTGTGAAAGGTGGTTGTTTAGGCATTATAATTATTTTTGCTCAAGTAAAAAGGAATTTCATTTTGTTCTATCAATATCCATAAAATGCACATATGTACTTCAACAACAACGATAACATTTGGTTGCCCGATGCCATTACGTGGCTTCCACCTAGGGTGAGGTTTGGGGGTTGGATGTATGCAAGCTTACCATTATTATACACTTGTTAGTGATAATAAAAAGGTTATTTCCGATTAACAGTATTTGCAACTTCATATAAATAAGAAGTGCACGTGATTTGATAAGCCATTTGACTATAATCCATTATAATCCAAAACTAAAGAACTATAAATCTTTGGCCCTATCAAAATACAGGACTTACTTATGTACTAGCACGTCCTAAATTTGATTTTGACATTTCATTTTTGAATCCTTGAGTTGATACTTGAACTCTAACCAATTTCTTTTTCTAGAAGCATTTATCTTGCGATGTTCTTAGATATGTGGAATCTACTTAGTGCAAATATAATAAACTGATAAATATAGATTTTTCGAGATACCTTTATGATCTGTTGTGATGTGTATTGTGCATTGTGCATTGTCCATTTTTGATGTGGCCTTGAACTTTGAGGCTGTATATAAATAGGTGATGCTACTAGCTTTTAGGTTTCTTAAGAGAGTGTTTTTTGCACAATTAACCCCAATTACCCCTTTCTTATTCATATCATTTATGGTCTAATGTTAATTTCATTTTTTATGTTCATTTGTGTCTGGCTGCTTATTATTTACCCACAAGTTTCTGTTCAACCTCTGAGAAACATTGAGCCTTTTCTCATTTTTTAATGGGCTAAACTTAGATCACCATTAGAAAATATAAAGCAGAAATAGCTTTTTTAAAGGACAAATATAAAAAAATAAAGATGCTATAACTTCTATTTTCTGATATTAGTGAACCTCGTTTTAATAATCATGTTAATAAATCCTTGGTTTTTAATAATTGTTGCTTTCCTTTTGTTTGGTGATTGACTCATTTACTTTTTTGAAGGTGATCAAATATGCTTCGCCTACTTCAGCAGGTGCTGAATGCATTGATCCTAATTGCACATGGGTGGAGCAATGGTAAAATTTATAATTCTCAATTGATGATTTCCTTTTCTGTGTTTATGGTTATCACTTTTCTTTTCTGAGTAAATATGATTTATATGAATAATTAATTATACCTTAATAGCCATTGCACTATATATTTTATATGATAAAAATTTGTTACCCTTGAGTGGTAGTGAATCAAAAGTGAAAATTTCTTTGGTCATATATAAAGTGTTTGTTAGATAGTAATGCAAGAATATATTTGTGCTCGATCTAATCTTGAAATTTATCCAATTTCATACGTAACGCTCATTTTAGGATTTGAAGAACAAAGGAGGTGCTAAAGCTCTTTTCTTCAAAATGTAATTTTACCATATATTCAGCTTATACTTCATGTGTTATGTGTATATCTACATTAACGAGAAGAGCATTGCTTGCTTGATGATGAAATTACTGACGATTTTTGAAGATCATAGGACATACATGGAATCTAGAATTTTATTTACTAAGTGGTACTATTTTAGCAAATTTTCTTGTTTTCGAGTAAAGGTTGCAAACTTGAGGATGCTATAGTGCATCTGTAGACATAGACATATGCTGCGGGAGCTAAATATGGGTGTTTGAGTCGTTAATGGCATTTAGGTATCAAAAGAATTGGTGTTAGATACCTTTGATGTTTTATACTTCCGAAGGAAACTGATTCTAGTCCCCTCTATAAGGATATGTGAATAGTTGACTGACCAAGAATAGTGATATATAAGCCCAAAAAAAGTCAGATTAAGCTCTTTTTTGTATGAGCTTTTTGAGGGTGAATTGTCTTTCTGT
Organism: Amaranthus palmeri; assembly: GCA_019776075.1. Taxonomy (NCBI): domain Eukaryota; kingdom Viridiplantae; phylum Streptophyta; class Magnoliopsida; order Caryophyllales; family Amaranthaceae; genus Amaranthus; species Amaranthus palmeri. Next base: position 291,677 of record JAAKBH010000119.1, read on the forward strand.
CTTACACTTCAGAATATTTTCTCATCTCTTGTGATCTTGAAGAGTGCCATAGCTCTTTAGAACCGTCTATTGGTAACATGAGCTTAGAATCAGTCTGTACATATGAAGTTATTGAGTATGTGTCTTCAAACAAACTTTTCAATTGCGTCATAGTAATTGATTCTTTACCTATAGGCTATAAGTTTCCGGCTACACTAATTATGATGGAAAGAAATGTTCAATTATATACTTAAATTGAATTTTGTATAGGTGTCAGGTGGTTGTTGCTGCAATATTTATTGTCACTATAGGTGTTTAAAAGACCTAACCCATTGCGATTATTCTTTCTGTCAAAATGCATCCTAAGAGCTTTTTAAATATCCTCTATGTGATAAAATTTTATTGGATATCTCTATTGTGATTATTCTTTAATATTGAGAAACTCAAATAGATCTTTTAAAAGATTATTAATTTAGGCTTAAGTAGTTAATTATAATAATGGTATTTAATATTCCACTATTCAAACCAAACAATCGAGTGTATAAAAAACTAGGTTAAACCAAACTTGTGTAAATTAATCAAGTCAATGTGTTTACTTCCATGTGGTCATGATGTAGTTATGTGATCAATTTTTGGCATGATGATACTGGCTTAAATTTATATTTGTGTAAATTGGGTTTTTTTAGATATGTCTGCTTGAGCATTGTGTATATGTAAATAAAGTATGATAGACAAATCATCATTATTTGTCATTATGTGGATGATTTGAATTTTGATATACATTAGTAGTGATTCTCATATTCTTGAAACAAGCTCATGAAAAATGATTTGACTTGGCAAGCATTAGAAGAGAGAACTATAAACGTGGTACTGAAGTTGATAAGAGAACACTTGGTAGGTTTGTTTCACATATGAACTATGTTAAGGAAGTGCGAAAGCTATGCAAGATAGACTATTAACTTACTAGGAAACTCATTGAAAATTTGATGGAATTGATTTTTTTTATAAGATTCACGATGAGCACATAATGGGATGTTATTGTGTCTCACTACAACAAAACTATATATCATGTGTGCAACGAGTCTCATTAGTAGATAACTTGAAGAGCTCTTGAGAACTCTGAAACAGAGATTACAATTAAAACAATTCTGGGGAATATCTAACAGTTTCAAAAGTCATCTTAATAGTTATACCTAGTGATTTTTCAATAGCACATTGATGATATCAAAAGAATGTGAAGATGCTTTCTTCTTAGGTGGACTTGAATCATGTTCCTTGAAGCGTCTTTGTCTTTAATTGCATATGCACCTCATGTGCAAGTCCAGCTATGTGGCCTTGTAGGTTACTCATTACAATGGATTCTTCATAGGATATTCTATAAGAATCCAGAATTTATTGTGGTCATAGATACACCATGAAGATTTTAAATAATCCAGTCCATCTTGGGAGAAGTAAACACATTAATGTAAAGTATCATACTTGATTCACTTCATCATTTGGTTATAAGAGTGGGAGACATCAATTTTGCAAGAGGGTTGTGCAAGATGGAGATGATTTTTAATAAGCTTTCCAAAAAAGATTAGTTTCTATGTTTCAAAGCAATCTTTTCTTTATACTTAAATGGTTTTTTGGTTAAGTTGTGTGTAAAAATTAGTAAGCTGAATAATTAATTGTACATATTATTTATGGTTATGAGATATGGTAAGCATTGGTGGATCTAGAAGTATTACATTGGGTGTGACTTGATGGCATTAAGGTAATGAAATGTATGAAATGGTTGATGAACACAAGATTGTTGACTGTGAACAATACCATTGAGAGAAAAATAACCATAGAAAAAGGATTAAGGTAGAGATTTGAACACAAAAAGAAGCGTTTTTACATTTATTTCAATCAAACCTCTATCGCTAAGACAAAGTTTTCACATGTATATGATTGCATCAAGTCTTATTTGTAACATTTGGGTATATACTTTTCTACCCAAGCGTCAACATAGGTCAGCCCAACAAGAGATGTTTGTAAGCCTCCTATTTGTGAACATCTCATATAAGGTTAGTTCTCATGTGTAGTTCTCCCTATACATATGTGTTGTGTATGTGTTTGTATACGTACATATGTATATGTATATCTATGGGTATATATATATATGTATGTATGTGTGTGTGTGTGTGTGCTTCTTTGCCTGATTTGTGAGGCTTGTCCAATAAAGTTATACTCTTTTCACCGCAATTGTTTTTCCAGGGTACATCGTGCTGGTCCACGTAAGGAGATATACTTTGATCCTAGGAAGGTGAAAGCAGCAATAGTAACATGTGGAGGACTCTGTCCTGGTCTTAATGATGTCATTAGACAGGTTGTCAATTCTGTCTATAACTATCTCCTGTGTATAGTCTCATGCTGTTTATTATGGATCTACATAAATTATTGTATTTTGCATTGTTTTTTCTATTCAGTGTAAGAGGCTTTTGTGCTTGAAGTATGTGCCTAGACTTTGTACTTTTGAAACTGCCACAATTTACCGGAAAAATTGCCACAATTTAGCTTCAAATATGAAAATGTGTACTTTTGAAACTTCAAGTTTTTACAAAAAATTTATAAAAATGTTCAAACTATGAGTGGTTCTAAAGAACAAGGAGTCTAGAAAAAATGACTTAGAAGAAATATGAAGAACTATAATTTGCAAGTGCATATTGTAATTGATTGAAACGAAAGGAATAGGAGATTATATTCATGGTAATAGAGTCTTGGTTCATGCTACTGACTCTATCTATTTTTGTGGATTGAAGGCTATGGCATTGTTGTTATAACCAAATCCAGACTTTTCAAAGACAAAAAAGTCTACTATTTTTAACACCATTATCCATAGCTTGGAGTTTGTCCCTTATTTCAATGGGGCAGAAATTTATAGTTCATTGGTTTCAGATCAAAATGGATTAGAGAAAATTACTCATTAAATCATGCACACTTATGTATGTAAAATTGCATGTAATGTTTATTACTAAGGGTTAATCAAAAATAACCTCTTTGATTGTTTTATGGCTAACAAGGGTAAGTTAATTTACATCTGACATTTTGTTTAGTGGCATTGGGGTAATGGAATGTTGTTGTATCCATAGCTTGAATTACCTTCTCAATTAACATCAGTTCATGGACTGTCACCTTCTTCAACAACTGTGTTCACTATTCATACTTCATACACCCCAATAACCACCTACAAGGTATAGATTGAGAGTTAAATTTTGTACCTTGTTCAATGTTATTTAGGGACACTGATATACGCTACCGGACTCTTACTAAGCTTACTATAGACAAAATCTTATAGTCTGCCGTTTGCTGAAAATTTATTGTGTGATCAGTTATTTGTGACCGTCTTACCTTCATATACAAATCTGAAGAAATCTCATCAGTACAACCAAATAGAGAAAAAAAAAAAAAAAAAAAAAGAAAAGATATCTCATTAGATGTAAATTTGCATCAGGTTGTGTTTATTCCAATAGATGAAGGATGCAGATATAGTTAGGCAATACCTTTGAGAATTGACATAGGTTGCAATTAATCACGAGGAAAGTTAGATTTTACTCAACTATCTTCCACCCATGGAAACAAACCTGAATCAGAGGGTTGTAATATTTTAATCAGAAATTAATAATAACAAGCCTAAGCATAAGTAGGGTATTCTAATATATTGTCCCTTTGTCCCTATGATTTTGCACATGTTTTAAATTTTGGTCTGTCTTCGATTTTGCTACCTTTTTCTTTTTGACAATGTTCTTACATTTTCTACTTTAATCTCATCCACTAACCCGTTCTGTCTTCATTTCCTCCACTTATTTCTTTCACCCACATGTGTTTTTTCTTATTTTACAACTACTAATTAATAAAGCAACTTCCACATTTGGATTCGGATATCATAGGGATTAGGGACAAAGAAAGTAGCAGTCTACTTTTCTGGTCTTGATTTCTGAAAAATAATATTTCAAGCATTGTATTTGTTAGTACCATTTTATGATGTCCTTTTTCTTAAAAAAGATTATTTCATCCATCTTGTTTTCTACACTATCATATGCTGTAGGATTCTCATTTGTTTTCGACATGTGCAGATTTTTTTCACTTTGGAAAGATATGGTGTTCAGAAGGTATTTGGTGTTAGATATGGCTTCCGTGGATTTTTTGATCCTGATTTACCTATGAAGAAGGTGAGGCATACCTCATGAGTTGATCCTTCTGAGTTCTGAATCAATCTTTTATAAGCTGTAACTAAGAAAATTCCTTAGCTTTCTCGTGAACATGTCCAAGACATCAATCTTGAAGGCGGAAGTCTTTTGGGAGTCTCTCGTGGAGGGGCCAATATGAGTGACATTGTTGATAATATAGAGGTACTCATTTGTGTTTTGCTTGCTGGACTTGACAGTCTATCCTTCTAAAAACTCCCTTTGTTTATACTTCCTCCGATTTAAAAAGCTTGCAATATTAGAATAGTGTTTACTGCTCACTTACTTACCTTGTCTTCTACGCTAAAATCTCTCCTTAACATATAAGAAAAACATAGGCAAGTTCAATCTTTTTTGATTAATCTTGATGTGTACTTTTATAATATCGAATTTTTATAACATTTGCTTATGCATAAGTAATTATATTAAGAATTAAAGTAGTGTACTAGAAATGAACAGTGAAGAAATGCTGTAAGCTTTCAAAATCAGAGGAAGTAGTAGACAATAACTAATTACTGTTGAAAAGTCAAGAGTAGAATGATCATAAAATATTGGCTTTCAGGCAAAGGAGATTGACATGGTTTTCATCCTTGGTGGCAATGGTACACATGCGGGAGCCAATGCTATTCATAATGAGGTATATGTGAAACACATTTTTAGCTTAAAATTCTACTCAAGATTAACACAACTGTTAGATTTGACAACGTATGAATGTGATATTGCTAGTTCCTCTTCTCTTGGCTATATTATGGAACAATTTTCCCAGCTCTCAGCACATAAGTCTTCTTTATTGCAGTGATTGTATTGTGAACTCTGCAAATACATTACAAGTACTTAAGTACATGATTAATAATCAATGGCTTCGTAAATTCCCTATTTTATCACGTTATAAGATAGCCAAAATAAATTAACATCAGTGTGATCAAGTATAAATATCTATGCACTATCATGTACTGTCAATTTGAGAAGTTGACTAAAATGCATAGAATCAGTTGGTCATAATCTGAAAATGATCTAACTGGGAAAACTCTAAGTGAGCAATTCTGAATGTAACCGGACGTGATCCATTTAACACATTTTTTGAATTTTTTCAATTTTTTTGGAGCTTTGTGTCATCACTTTCGAATCGGAATTCGCTATATTCTAGTCAATTATGTGTTTTGGATCAATATTCTCGTAGAAGCCATAGAAATAATATATTGTTTTTTTTTTTTTGAATTTATATATTGATATATTATTATAAGTAGATTTTATTTTATATAATAAAAAATTATTTGGTATTTTAAAATTTTTTAGCAAGATTAAATTTTAAATTCTTGACCTAGTGAATCAATTCGAACACAAGCAAACCAAAAATGAGTCAATTTAATAATACTTTTTCAATACCTAACAAGGAATGCCGTGATTACATTTTTGTTTTTTACTGCTCTTTACTTAGTTTATTAAATCTGATTTTTGGCAAATACATTGGTCAGTATTTTCGTTTTTCTAATTTATAAACCTCAGTACATGAAACTCATTGAAAGGTATGATTTCTTCTCAACTTGATTTTGTTTCGATCATTGAAATATTTATATAATATTTGCATTTGAAGCATTTCATTCTACTTGGACTCAAGCTCCAATCTTCACGCTCTTATATATGGAAAGTTTATCTTGCATATAACTAATTTCTTCTTGTCTGTTTTTACCAAATGTTTTAGAGAATTCTCTTCTTTACCTATTATCCTCATACCAACATTAGCAATGTGCTTTTTGAAAATCAAACCCTTAAATGAAACTACTCTAATTTATGAGAACAAACATTTATGAAAAGCAATTAAACGTTAAAATACATATTTTGGCTATAGTCCATACGAACTCGTCTTCTCTCTTCATCTTATTCACTTGTTTCTTCCACCAACTTGTCTTTTTGTCTTTATTTTTTAACTACATCATCATAGGTCCTGAGAGGTAATGTGAATAATGAAGATTTAGAGGATATCACCCGTCAATAGTTTTCTTACCATTCTTCTCTTTCTTATGTTGTACGTCTAGAAGAGAATCATGCATGACAATTGACATGGTTGATACAATTCCATTTGTTATATGCTTGCGTTTTTTGAAAGTTGATTTCTTTGATGCAGTGCCGCAAGCGAAAATTAAAGGTATCGGTTGTCTGTGTTCCAAAAACCATTGATAATGACATACTTTTGATGGACAAAACATTTGGTTTTGATACCGCCGTGGAAGAAGCACAGAGAGCTATCAATTCTGCATACATTGAGGTCAGTAGACTTTGTATCAAACTGTATTCCAGAGCTGACTAAATTTATGTGTTTTTAATGTTCTGATCACTTTTCTGTATTTCCTTTCATGCTCATTATCTTTGGAACTTAAGCATAATTTGGATATCCTAGGCACACAGTGCATACCATGGAATTGGCCTTGTGAAATTGATGGGAAGAAGTAGTGGTTTCATAGCCATGCATGCATCACTTGCAAGTGGTCAGGTTGATGTTTGCCTGATTCCTGAGGTTAGTTGCAGCTTGCATGTGTTAAACGCGTGTCATTTTTTATTTCCCTTTGTTTTGTGTGTTTGTGGGGTTTATCTGATTGGTATCTGAATGCTGTTGAAGGTACCCTTCATTTTAGATGGGCCCAATGGTGTTCTCTCACACTTGGAGCATCTTATTCGGACAAAAGGGGCAGCAGTAGTGTGTGTGGCTGAAGGTGCAGGACAGGTGGGTTTTTCATAATGGTCATGTCAAGTATCTTTAGTACTTTATTTCCTGATATGCTATGTTCGTCATCGATTGTTTTGTAGGATGACTATCCAAAATGCCTAAACACAAACCTATTACTTCCCAACCTCCAAAACCCTTACCCCTCGCATGAAAACTTTTACTTTACGCACACTTAACTTAATTACCATATTGCAATATCCCTTTTACAATCAACATACTTAAATCGCGATCTTTAGTTGTATTAGACTTAATGTATACCATCATGTGAGATTATTTCGTAAAAAGGAAAACACATTTCCTAGTGTTTTGCTAATCGTTTTGCAGCCTAACACAAAAACAATTGGTTTAGTGGATGATAAGTTTTAAAAGTTGAGCTTTCTATGTCTTCATTTGACTAATATACACTCATGAAATCCACTCCAACTTTCTCTTGGACTGGTATCATTCTTTTGGCTACCTATTAATTATTCAATTATATAGCCCAAATACCAATCCTTGTGTCACTCCTTTTCATAGTAAATTACTCTTAAATAAATATATGTTTTAGTATCTTCTTGATACTTGAAAGTTACACCCCTTTGTTTCTCAACCACTTTGATCATGATCTTTTAGTTTGGATTATTGATTGGTCGTTACAATTTTTTTTTTCTATCATCAATAGTACAACCATAATGCCAAGCCCTTTTATCCTGTCTTTTGATTTTGGATCAAGGAATCCTTTACCACCAAGAGGAGGGGAGAAGGAATTGATCATTCCCGTAAGCGGTAAGAATCAAACTTTTATCACAAGGGCGGAATGGAAAGTCTCTAACCTCTAGGCCAGCCCATGGTTCTCGATAATGCTAAGCTTTAATTCCAAAAGATGGAGTCAATTGCATAAACTAGAAAAACTAACTTACGAGATCTTCTACAACAATCTTCTTTTATATTTGTCTACATATGGTCATAAAGATGATGAACCCTATAAATGCACCCTCAAAATTTGAACCCTTTTTTAACTTTGGATATATGTGCTAGAAATTATTAGCTCAACTTTTAAGGATGTTGCCGCCACATCTATTCTCTAAATAAATGCATGATTATTAAAATTAAATTAGTTATGAAATCAAAAATAAATTTTAAGTTCACAAATTTAATGGAAGTGAATTATTAGGCTGAATTGTGAAAAACTAAGTGCAACTTTATATGTTCTAGATGATTCTCACTCAATTAATTGGATGCACCCACCTTTAAAATAATTAAGATAACAAAGAAAGAGACTAAACACTACTTTAGCACATAAAGTCATACAGTAACTCGATGAGTCGATAACATAGTGTTGGGTCAATAAAAGAAATAAAAACTAAAACAAATCAAAGGTAAATAAAGAAAACGGTGGTTCTTGATGCTTGAAATGTTTTATCTAGTTTATTTTTTCTCTTCCGTTTCTCACTCCATTTTTTAGCTTTAGGGAAAGAATTTCTTTCCATTCATTAAAAAACTAAGAAATGAGAGTTATTTGATAAATTAGGCAAAGATCTGTTATTTATCAAAAATTACATTTGGCATATATGAGGCGTGCGAGGCACAAAAAGGTGAACCTTTGAAGAGCCTCCTGTATCACGTTGCGCCTCAACTTAAGGAGGCATTTAAGTGGTTGCCTCTTAGTGCCTCATGCCACCCCACCAATGTCGGTGTTGCCTTCTCCAATTGCCATTCCTCTCCCACAAATTTTTGTTTTAATCATTTTTTCTCGGTTTTGCTGTTTCTAGTCTTCCATTAAATTTAAAGTGTTTGGTTCCCGAAATCTCTATCTTAAGCAAAGATTTATGTGTTACACCATGGGAGTGAAGAAAAGGAGAAAGTGGTGTTTGATGCAAGGTAGGGATGATTGTGGCAGTAACAATAGAGGGGAAGGGAGGAGATTGAAAATGGTGGAAGCCATGGGAGATGAGAGAGCATGTGTGTGAGGAAAATAGTTTCTTTTTTTTTTTTTATGTTAAGTGGACTGGTACCTTTCCTTTATTAAGTTAAAAATCAGATTTTACAAGGTCAAATCACCAGTTAGCTGGATTGGGCCTAATTCACAAAGTTGGCCACAATTTACAAAAATTAGTAATTACTCATTAGGACATAGCTGGCAAAAACAAAACTTAACAGGCATAAATCAACAAAATCAATTTTGAAAAGGCTTTATTTGGTATTCTAAAAATTTGTCCTTATTCTTCAACGTCTACATATGTATACTTCTTATGTATATAATTAATCATGTATACTTCTTGTGGCTTTGTTCGCTTTGATTAGTTATTGGTTGTGTCAGATTTAAAAGTTGCATCTGTGAATGGTGTTCTTGAGATATTGAAGTGCTTATTCAGAATTCCTGAATTTAACAAATGCGATGCAGCCTGTTTGTAAATGTATTATATATGTGATTCTCTAGTTGGCTTATTGAAATAAGATGTAAAAATGTTTTTTGTATTATAGTGTAACACCTTCGGTTCCACCGGTTCTCAAGACATACTTTAGGAAAAATAAGAAGGGCGGGGAAAATAAATAAAATGTATTAATAAAGTCTCGGGGGTTTATTTCTTTTATTTTTGACTTAGTTGGCTTTAGGCTTTATTAATAGTAGCCGTTAGCCTTTATATTTTGTAATGGGTGGCATTACGTAATAGTATATATAAGACCACCTTGTATTCATTTGGTTTTTATCCATTCATTGAATAAGAAAGTAATAAGAAGGGAGTTTCACAAGCTCGAAATTGTGTAGGAGTATCCAAGGCACTCGAAGCTTTGGGAATTGTTTCTTTGTATTTCTTATATGTTCTTGTTCTGTTTTTGGAGTTTCATATTCTGTTTTGAGTAATAACAATTGAAGAGGGTAGGGTGTGTTACAAAGGTATCAGAGCGGAATCGATTGATAGTGTATCGGGAGGTCAGAATTTTCAGGCGGTAATGGAGGATTTTGGGCAAGAAAACAGGCTGTTAGCGGAAGAGAGGTTCGCAAAAATAGATGAACGATTGGCAAGAAATGATGAAACCTTGGCGGAATTGAAGGAGGGACAAGCAAGAGTGTTGGAGATATTGTCAAATTTAGGAGGAATTCATAAACAAACTCAAGATCGAAATCAAGAAAGGGAAGAAACGAATCTTGAATGGGTTTGTAGAAAAGAGAATGAGGAAAGGTATGGGAATGGCCATGGGAGTTGTCAAAAGGAAGGAAATAGGATTGGAGATGATCTTGATGTGTTTCTTGAAAAATTGGGCAGTACAATGCCTTCATTGAAAAAACTTCAAGAAGCTGTAAAGGCCAATGTTATCCACTCATTCAAATCACAATCTCTTCCAGAAATATATGGGAAATGGAGAAGAAATATGTGTGAATGGTGTGATGAATGTTTTGGAGCAAATGGTTATTCCCGGCATGAATGCAAGGAGATGGGAAATGGGAATTTCATTCTCATCTTTAATGAAGGAAGAGATGATGAGTTGCTAGCCTTGGTTAAACTTATGTATAAAACCCCACTCTATCAACAAAATTCAGCCTATACTTCAATACCCAAGACAAAAAACCCACCAAAACAGCAACCTACTGAAAACCGGACAAATCACCTTAATCATCCCAACCTTACCACCCCATCATCCTCGATATCAACCACTGAATGCATTGAAGACACCATTTATAAAGATTCTGGGGTGAAAGAAGAAATTGAAGGAGAAATAGGATTGAAGCTTAAAGAAGAAATAAAGAATATGTGGGAAGATTCTAGGATGAATGAAGAGATTGAAGATAAAACAAATCCGAAATGTAAAGAAGAGGTTAGGGGAATATGTGAGGAAGACTTAACCATTCATGAAGGGAAATTCCAAGTAGAAGACCCTACTGTGGAGGAAAAAGAAGATATAATGGTAAGTAGAATGGAGAACAATGGGTCACAGAAAAAGAGAAAAAGAGGCAGAAAGAAAAATAGAAAGGCTTTAAGTAAAAGGGTAATAATGAAGAAACCAGAAATGGGAAAAGAAAAAGACAGAAAAAGAATTGAGATCAAAAAGAAAGAACGAAACAGTAAAGAAAATGGAGGAAAGGGGACAATCGAGTCTGGAGGCGCGGGGAGTAGGCCGGGGAGAAGTCGGGGAAGATGGGTACCTAAGAAGCAACGCAGGAAAAGAAAGAAATCATTAGAAGTTCAAGTTGAAGATGGCAGGACACTTGAGTTTGAGTTTGACGGTGATATAGCATATATGTACGGGAAGTGGGGTGTGAAGATAGCCGGACCAGGTGGAGGCTACCCAAATCTAAATGTTTTTCCTCCATTTTTAATTAGCCCACTTACTTCATTTACAGTTCTTTTTGACCATGGAACTTTCAAGCTCTTTGACCATGGAACATTCAAGCAAGAACTACTCCAAATGCTAGAGTTGGAATCGAATACAATAAGGATATGGCTCATATTCGAGGACAACCAACTGGACACACGTAGTGAATTCGCTGGCGACGGAAAAAGGACAGATCGTGCCGGAGATGGAGGGTTCACCGGAAAAATATGGCGGCTGGTCGACTTTTGGAGGAATTGGAAAATGAAGGTTTGTTTCAATGGGGATTCTGAGATGGTGGGAGAGAAGTGGAATAAGCAGGTTACGAAAACCCAATCAGAGAAGGTGAAAGGGAAATTAGGACATGGTGCTGTTGATGTCACAGATGACATCATCCATGTGAATTTCTTCCAACCAGTTCAGAATGTGGGCCTTTTTACCCTCTTAAAATTCATTTTTAAGATTTACAACCCATTTAAAAATATTACCAATCCATTTCTTTTCAAACCACTCACACTTCACCTCTACATCATATTCAATCGTAAAGATACCCTCACGTACTTGTCGGAGTTTATAAGTGCTCCAACGGATGACGGCTCGAGGGTGGAAGCAACTATTGGGTTCCGAGTTACATTTTACCCACCTTGAGGACAAGGTGCTTAAATTGGCCGGGAGTATTGTAACACCTTCGGTTCCACCGGTTCTCAAGACATACTTTAGGAAAAATAAGAAGGGCGGGGAAAATAAATAAAATGTATTAATAAAGTCTCGGGGGTTTATTTCTTTTATTTTTGACTTAGTTGGCTTTAGGCTTTATTAATAGTAGCCGTTAGCCTTTATATTTTGTAATGGGTGGCATTACGTAATAGTATATATAAGACCACCTTGTATTCATTTGGTTTTTATCCATTCATTGAATAAGAAAGTAATAAGAAGGGAGTTTCACAAGCTCGAAATTGTGTAGGAGTATCCAAGGCACTCGAAGCTTTGGGAATTGTTTCTTTGTATTTCTTATATGTTCTTGTTCTGTTTTTGGAGTTTCATATTCTGTTTTGAGTAATAACATTTGTGAAGATGTCCATGAAGAGAGTAAGAAGGCTGAAGATAAAGGGGAGGAGGTAAAAGAACTTGATAAATGTAAGGTTCAACTTACAGATGAGGAAGAGCCATTGAAAAGCAAAGAAGGGAGCCTAAGAGTGGTGGGAAAAGACAGAAAAAGAAGGGTGCAAATAAAGAGGAAGAAATTGGGATTTCAATGGAAGAAAAAAGAAGGAATAAAAAAACAAGAGACCATGATAAAGAAGCAGCAAGAAACTAGAAAAAGAAAGACAATCAAAAGGTTTTTGAAAGAAAATCAAATTAAAAAAATGAAAGAGAAAGCCAGAATTGAAAGGCAAATAAAGAGAACAAAAAGAACTTGGAGGAGAAACAGTATAAGAATGAAGGTGCAAGAAAGAAGCAAGATGTGGAAATACACAATGAGGAAGAAACCAAAGAAGAAAAAGAAGACTTTTAATGTTCATGAAGGGGGAAAATTGGGAATGGTTGCTAGCGGGTCTGGTGGTGGACCGGGAAGGACGGCACCGATTGTGGCTGTGGAAGGAAAAAGGATAAGTGTCGGCGGCGCCAAGGCATTACTCAAAGTGTACGGAAAATTTGGGCTTGCCGGAAATCAATGGAGACGGCTAACCAACAATGGAGGTATTGACGTTAGAATTTTCTGGTGGGTTGTTGCCGAAGAGAGGTCGACGGTGAGGAAGAAAGATACGGACTTCTTGGAAGTATTTGAGCATGGGAAAAAAGAAAGAAGAGGTGGAGGAGGCGGCGTCTGGAAATATCATGAGTTCACCGGAAGACAGTGGGGCTTGGTTGACGTTGTTAAGATCGCAACAATGATCCGAGAAGTTGGATGGTGCAACGAAGTGCGTAGGTGGGGTGAGGTCCAAAACATTTTAAGCCCAAGAATTTTGAAGACTTTCAATCCAATTTTAAGTATTTCTACTCTAACTTCTTTCAGGCCATTCACTCCAACCCACCTCTACAAATCCTTCGAATTAAAGGGCAATCTCAAGTACTTAATTGGGTTTATCAAGGCTCCAGCTGAAAATGATTTGGTTGTTGATGTTAACGCTTTGACCCGAGTTACATTTTACCCACCTTGAGGACAAGGTGCTTAAATTGGCCGGGAGTATTGTTACACCTTCGGTTCCACCGGTTCTTAAGACGTTTTTTAGAAGGAATAAGAAGGGCGGGGGAAATAAATAGAAAGTTTATTAATAAAGGCGTGTGGGTTTTATTGATAAGCTTGTTTAGTTGGTATTGGGTTTTTTGTAATTCTTGGCTTTTATGTTAGGCTTAGGTGGCATATCCTTGTAGTATAAATAAGGCCATCTTGTAATCATTTGGATTATCCATTCATTGAAATAAGAAAGCAATAAGAAGGGAGTTTCACAAGCTCGAAATTGTGTAGGAGTCTCCAAGGCACTCGAAGCTTTGGGCATTGTTCTTTGTGTTTCTTATGTTTTCTTTGTTCTGTTTTTTGGTATTCATATTCTGTTCTGTTTTGAGTAATAATAATCAAGGAGGGTAGGGTGTGTTACATATAGCAAACAAGTTAAGAAGTTGTATATTAGCTAATTTAACTGCAGGGGCTGTGAACCTTGTCATGCGTCATGTCATTGCTTCTTTTACAGAGATTTTTAGTAAAACATACAGAAATGTGTAAAAGTTCTAGATATTCACGAGGTCATTTAGTTGATAGAGGTTATCCTAATAGATTATTTGCTTTAGCTTGTCAACCATTAAAAAATGTTTTCTCTACGACTAATTTGATGTATTCATTAATTTCCTTATCAAGTCTTTTATTCTAATTTAGGAACTGTTGGCTGCAACCGATCTGAAAGACGCATCTGGAAATGCTATTCTTGGAGATATTGGAGTATATTTTAAGAATCAGGTATTCTGAGTATATATCTTAGTTCATACTCCGTACTATAGTGTGTCTATAACCTTTCGGGGTAGTGCTTCGCAGTCTCTTATTTCCCAAGTCCATGAATTGAACATTAAAATTACATTGACATGAGGAATTATGAACAATTCAACAGATAAAAACTTATTTCAATGAGAGGGGTATTCATGCTGATGTCAAATACATTGATCCCACCTACATGGTCCGTTCAGTACGTGCAAATGCTTCTGATGCCATATTGTGCACTGTTCTTGGCCAAAATGCTGTAAGTTTTGCTTATGTTGTCCTTTGACATTCATAGTGTACATATTACTACTTTCTATTCAAGTTATTAGTCCCATTTGACTTTTGACACTGTTTATCAATCACTCATAACTTATAATTTATTCTAATCTATAAGTTATTACATAGTCCAGTGAGATCTTGTTTGATTGGTTTCAATGCAAAGATCATTAATTTACAATTTTTAATTATGCACAATTAGAGATATTAATGATAGAATTATTGCATTGGTAAATGTGCCCAGTCAAATAGGACTATTAGAGTGAATATGAAGGAGTATATAGTGGTTATTTTTAACCGATAGTGATTGTGACCAACCTATATACTAAAGAAGTTTTACCTACGATATACTTCCTCCGTTCCATAATACTTGCTACTGATTGTGACATTTTCCCACACAACATATCACACTCAGTAGCAAGTATTATGGAACGGAGGAAGTACCGCACAACACCAGTTGAAAGCTTCTTCCATACCCACATGCCTAAAATTTCATGTTCTTAGATTCTGTGAAACTGCATATATCATCTGCTCTGCTTTTTCTGCGTAGGAATAAGGGACGGATTTGGGCAGCTTGACTTATATTAAAGCTGCAGTAATGAATCTTAATACTTGACACAGTAGAGTCCAAATAATATTAAAAAATTTCTACTTAATCTTCCTGGAACAAACGAAGCCCTTTTTGTTTATTTCCATTTCCATAACCAACACCCTTCCACTTCAAAAAAATTTCTAACCCCTTTTTGAGAAATTCATTTCTTCATAGAGCCAAAGCAATCTTGTAAAGTCTAAAGTGTTAAACGAGGATTTTGGGTTATCAATGGATTCCAAGTCAACCTCCTGCATTATGTTATGCATAAAGAAAAGTCCATTCTCCCTAGTGATCAATGTCGAGACATGAAAAGAAATCACCCGTCTTTACTATGTCATTTATCTGTATCGTCTCAACTACATCAATCAATTATCAAATCGTTCCCTTGGCTTAACAAATCTTATTTTATGCATGTGACAATTTGAAGCCAAAAGTTGAAAATTTTAATTTCTAATAGAAAGTACTGGCTTTAATACTTGAAATATTGTTGCTTTTTGGATGGCTTACCTCTATGAAGTATATTTGTCTTACATTGCACTTGCACAAAATTGGATCTCTTTTAAAGGGCTGAGTGCCTACGGATATATAGGGTGTATCCCAGTTTGTTGGCTTCCGAAAAAGAATAGAGGCGATAATCTCAAGTATTACAGTATTATAAGACGCTAAATAGTATAAATCATAGTGACTATGATGCTGTTTTGCAGGTTCATGGTGCCTTTGCTGGGTTTAGCGGAATTACAATGGGAATATGTAACACTCATTATGTTTACCTTCCCATTACCGAAGTGATCCATGCTCCTAGAACTGTAAATCCTAATAGCCGAATGTGGCATCGATGCCTCACCTCCACTGGTCAACCTGACTTCTCGCCTAGGAGTTGTTGATCATACGACATTTATCGATTAAATTATAGTTGATTTTGAAGAGCTCTATATGATCGATAATAGAATAGAAATAATCCACGACACTGTAGTTGCGTAAATTTCTTGGTACTCTTCCGTTTTTAATTCTTCCTTTCCTTTTTTCTTTTCCTTAGATGGAGAAGACTGGCAATAGAATAGGTAACTACATTGATTTTTTTGAGGTTGTTCTGCTAGGTTTGGAAGAATAATCTCTTTTGATTAAGCCTGTACTAACTGCACTCTACATGTACAACTATAAGATTTTTCTCAATGATTATTTAAATTACAAGGATCTTTGTAAATCCGAGTTACATGAACGATGTATGAAATCTATATCGCACTTAATCGGGTGAATTTAGGAGTAACAATTACAATAGAAGAAGCATAGAAGCATCTATGTGGACGACTATTTGAACAGATATATTGGTTCATGAAGCCGATTCTAATATTTTTGGATTAAGGTTCAAAAATTGTACGTATATATAGCGATGGTTGTAACCTATGTAATATGCTTAAAACCATCTAACTTGGGAGAGCTACAATTCATTCAACTTATGAAACTGTTAAGTATAATTGGAAGCAAGAGAGATAAGGTAGTAAAAGAAAACCTTTTCAGTATGAGTATTGTTGACTAGTGAACTAGGACATGTTATTGTCGGTATATGATTATTGAATATTGTCGTAAATCTAGAGAAAGGTCATAGAAGGTGAGAGTATATATTTATTGAATACGAGTATACAAACTCGTGTATTGCACGAAGTTTGCTAGTATAGATATATCTATAAATAATTTTTTAAGAAAGATACAATTGTATATTATACTGAATATGATTTGAATATCCCACAATCACATTTTAACTGTAAAAATGATTTCAGTTGGTAATAAAGTTATTTAAAATCGTCCTTTGCAATTTTTTTATTCTTTTATAGTATTGTATAATTGTATCATTAGATTTAATAAAAACTTTTTGAAAACCTACATTTAATACTCAAAATCATAATTAATGCAAAACTCTGTAAATTCGCCATGTGGAATTTTACAGTTCTTTTATAGTATTGTATGATTGTCGTAAATCTAGAGAAAGGTCATAGAAGGTGAGAGTATATATTGGTGATAAAACAAAACATAACCATTTATTTACAATGTATAGAGATGGTCGCGTTACAACAATGTAGTTGCCCATTGATATTTGTTAGCTTAGTTTTCTATGAGGGGGACGCACTGGGTAAGATGATGATGATGATCAGTCGGCTTAGTACGACTTATATGCAACTTGTCTTTAGCATGACATCGATCAGGCAAAATTATTTTCGGCCCGTTTGGTAGGTGGTAATAAAACGCGGTAATAAGAATGAAAAACTAGTGTAATTTTAGTTGAAAAATCTCTTGGCTACTTTAATGGTCATGCTTGACAACCTTCAACCATCTCATTTTATTCTTAAAATTCATTCCAATGCATTACCAATTAGAGAGGTGGTATTAGGTGGTAATGGAAATTTGTGAACAAAAAAAATTTTTTGTGATTAAAATTTCATTACCATGGGAATGACATAAAAGTTTTGATGAAATTTTACACTATAAATCATTTCCATTAACCACCATTTAGTACCACTAACCAAACGGGCCGTTTGGGGTTTAAACTTAAAGAAGTTAATTATTAGGCGTGAATAGATAGATGGAAGATTTCCTATACAACACTAGCTATATTTAGCAACAGTAATACTATGTTCATTCGGGTCATCGGGTTGACTTTATGTAAGGTGTTTCGATCAAATTGAAATCAAGTTGCGTTCATATTGTTTTTTACATAATTGTAAATTATTTTTGAAGTCGGGTCAAATCTGGTTTTAGAAAGTTCCTACTACTAATTAATTTTGTCATCTTCCTACATTGTCAAGAGGAAACTTTGTAAGACTGAAAAATTAACGGAGTTTTTTTTTTCTGAAAAAACAATATTTACGGAGTTTTAGAAAGTCGAATTGTTGATATTTAAATTTCACTATTATAAAAAGTTGATATTAGTAAAATTTACAATAAAACGAATTAAACAAGATCACACATGATGACATGACTATGTTGTAACTTATAAATTAAGAATAAATGGCATAATAAGAGTGATTGATGAATAGTGTTGAAAAATCAAATGAGACAAGTAAAGCGAATAGGAGGGAGTATAATATATCATATCAATCTTCAAAAAATAATATATCATATCTTCTCTGGTTCTTTAAAATAAAAAAAATAAAAATGAAAAGTGAAAAATAATAATTGAAAAAAGCAATATTATAATACTCCTATGTTGCAATTCTAAAATTACATCACAAGTTTTTGATATGAATTGCTGCATTAATTTTGCAATTTTGAAATCACAATTTCAAACTTGATAAGGAAAATATGAACAAGTGTGAAATTACCTCAGAAGTTGATGTTTCAAGAAGTTTTTAAGTCATTAACTTGCAAAAGCTAGTTCAAACTTGGTATGTTTGATGTGAAACATGACATACAATACTAATTAGTAATTAACACTAATACATATTATAGTTTTGAAATGATTAGACTTTAATAACTTAGAATATGTGTGAAATTAGTTTTAAATTTAAGTTTTAAGAGCTAATTAAGCCACTAGTAAAAATTAGTTCAATCTTTATTTGATATGAAACATTGCATGCAACACTAATTGGTATCTACTATATTTAGTTTTAAAATGATAAGGCTTTACAAAATTGAAATAGATTAAAAACTACATCATAAGTTGACGTTTTAGAGCATGAACAACCATGAGGATTCATTATCCTCTTACCTCACTTTTTCTTTTTAACCATCCTCTTGGATGCGTGGAGGAAGTGAGAATCCTCTTTGGCAAAAGGAAAGGAGTTGATCCTCTTCTTGAAGAGGAAGTAGAAAGATGGAAGGGGATTGAATGTGGTCAAAAAAATGGAGCCCATCTTACGTGGGAAGGAGAAAAAGGAGGGGAAAAAAGGAAAAACGTATTTGGGACAACATGATTGCTCCACTTGGCACATTTTCATTGGTTGAATTTAAGTTTGATTTTTTATAATGGTATTATTGAAAGGAATAGAATAAGGAAGAGGATGTAAATAGTGAAAAATAATGTGAAAGAAAGAAAAAATAATGTGTTAAATGGAGAAAAAAAGATAGAAATATAAAGAGGATATATATGTCCTCTTCATTGTTCATGGTCTTAAAAGCTTTTATACTTCAAATGGATATACTAAGTGTATTTGACATGAATGTTTTCATTTCTTTACCATACAGTATGCA
This sequence comes from Amaranthus palmeri, assembly GCA_019776075.1. Lineage (NCBI taxonomy): Eukaryota > Viridiplantae > Streptophyta > Magnoliopsida > Caryophyllales > Amaranthaceae > Amaranthus > Amaranthus palmeri. Next base: position 310,912 of record JAAKBH010000119.1, read on the forward strand.
TAACGACAAAATGATATTGATTGTGGCGATTATATGATGACATTTATGTACGATTTAGTCTTTTGTATGACGAAAATCAACGATGTTGAAAAGGTATATTTAATTCTTTTTATTTATAAGATGTATATAATTTATGGAAATCTAGTTTATGTTTTTATTATTATATTTATATTTACACACACTCAAAGAGGAGTGTGCTTTCACTGTTGACAAAATTCAAAAAATAAAAGACACAAGCTAACACGATTTCTTGCCAATAACTACATGAAGTAGCTAAATAGTACTCCCTTCAATTCATTTTAAATGTCCACTTTGGGTTTGGCATGCAAATTAAGAAAAATGGTAGTGAAGTATTTTAAGTGATTATAATAATTGAAAAGGTAGTAGCCTGGTAGGTGAAATATTTAAGTGATTATAATAATTGAAAAGGTGGTAGATGGAGTATTTAAGTGATTATAATAATTGAAAAGGTGGTAGGTGGAATATTTTAAATAATATAAGTTTGGGTAGTTTGGGGTATTTAGGTAAAAAAATCTTTACCAAAAATAGAAAGTGGACAATTAGAGGGACTTTACTAAATAAGAAAAGTGGACATTTAAAATGAATTGGAGGGAGTATTATGTATATATTTATATAGCTAGTTAATTATCATTATTATATAATGTAACATAACTTACCTTTGTAAATAGACTTAAAAGCCGATGAATTGCATTGCACTAATTTAACCTATAATATCTCTACATGTACATAATTAAAAAATAAAAATTAATATAGCTTTGATGAAATGAATCAAACAAGATCTCAGTTGACTATGTTTTAATTTATAGATTAAAAATAAATTACAAATTAAATGTGTTGATGAGTAGTATTCAAAAAGCAAATGAAATTGTTGAAAAAGAAACGGAGAGAGTATTAGGCCATGCTTAGATTGAGTAAATACTTAGGGGAGGGGAAATAAAATCAAACTAATGAAATGAAAGCAAATAGAGATGTAATTAAAGTAGTTGAGATAATTGTGAAAAAGCTTAATGAGCATGAAATAAAAATAATAAAGGAAAAACGATGATTTCCACTAATATGGAGGTAATACATTCTCCTACCCTCTTCTAGGATAAAATATTTACCCCACAAAATTAAGAGTTTCCTTCATTTTCATTACTTTGTAACCATTCTTTCACTTCTACAACAATCAAATTTCACCAATTTCTCATTTTTTGACTTCGTTTTCTTACTTTGACTTTTTTCACCCCTTAAATATTTACACACAATTCAAACATGCCCTTAGATATTAATAGTCACTCATTAACGTAATTAAGAGAATATTGTTTTCTAAGATAAGAAATGCTTGTAGAGTGATGAGGAAGAAGTAGAAAAATTAATCCACTCATTTTAAAGTAAATATTTACCCTTGTGAGATAAAAAAAAAATACTTCCCTCCTCAAAATAATTGATTGTCTCTTTTTCTTCAATTTTCTTATACTGTTATATTGTTTGTTTTTCATCTACCTTTAAAATTGACCTCTAGTTACGTTTTTTATTAGAGTAATTTTTATTTGTATAATTTGACTTTTATTTCCCTCCTAAATATTTAAAAAATTACATTATGTATGATAAATCTCATGTTGCTTTTATCCAATTAACCTAACTAAAAGCACAAATTCTTACTTGAAACCGTCTTTTATAAAGACGACTCTCAAAAGACTAGTCTAATTCTAAATATATATTGCTGAAACTCTAAATATAGATTTAGGCTGGACTTTCGAGTGTCGGTCTCTCAAGAGAGCAAGTGAAAAACCGAAAACTGTCCAACCACATTGAAATATAGTTACATAATGAACCTCAATCAATAAGCTACTACCTGGCTACTCCAACTAAAGATGTTCATTATGGTTTTCATCGGTTTCGCAAGGTTTTGTGGGCTTAATTAACATGGACATTGTTTGATTTATGCAAATCTCATATCAAAGTCGGTTCGAGTCGTGTGTACGTTCAACTGCCAATATACCCTACAAATAGATAAAGGTCATCATAACCAACCGCGAATTCAAAATAGTGTTTGGTACGAGCAGTCGAACATGATTTATAATTCGGGAAAAATCGTCGATCTATGCAAGAAAAAGGCCAAAAAGTTGCTAGATAGCTTAAACTTCAACAAACTTAGAATCTACACAATCTGGGTTCATGTTTTCTACATACTACTCCTAGGCTCTCCAAAAGTTCATGTTTCCTACATTAACACGCATCAAGATCAAACAAATTAAAAGCTTCCATTTGAGTTCATGTTTTCTACATACTGCCCGGCTACTTCTAGGCTCTCCCAAAGTTCAATGATGCTCTCAAGTGATCCGATACCTGGTATCATTAGTTTCTATTTTATCATGCTACGATTTCAGTAAGAAAATACTACACTTTCCTAGAATAAGAACCTAAATTCAGTTAAATCAAGGTTTGCCTAGTTACTACAAGGTTTCATTTCAGACAGTAAGATACATCACTATTAGTCCCAGGTTGTGTAACGTAGGCAAAATTTTAACATCATTGTCTCGAATGTCAAGAGAGAATCACTTCTTTAAGTACTTATATAAAATGTGATATGAGAGAATCGGGTCTTGTTTCAGATGTAGATTGTATCACTTTTCCTAGGTCCTTGGTTCGATGTTCAGTGCTCCCTCCCCTTCCCTTAGCCAACCTTGCACTAAAAAATGTGACATAAGAGATAAAACAAACAGTAGCCTACACTACTTGACAGCTGATACCGATCCAAGCAGGAAACTGCCCGCAATGAAATCGTATACATGACTTGAGTAAAGTATAAACAAACAAACATGACATTACATACCCAAAATAGTTTTATATTCATCCTCTCCTATTTCATCATGCCAATGGCAAATAAAATTAGAAGCTTTATTAGCAAGAGTAATCATTTAAAGTTCATACAGTTTGAATAAGTTCAGTACATAAAGAATGCTTTGATTTATGAGCTATCCTCTCATAAAAGAGCAAATAAAACAAAAATTCATGGACTGCCTTCCCGCGGCACCCTCCCCCCTTTTCATCCAAGGCGTAGAACATTCTATGCCTGAAATTATCATTCACTAACCAAGCTCGTAGACCCACGCGGCCCATGAAAAACATCAACCATGAGCAGAAGGATCACAGAAGTAACATTTGTCAAAGAAGCCACAAGCACCCTTGCAATACTGTTTTGCATACAGATGAGAATTAAAAGAATTGAATTAAACCAATAGAACTCAACATGTATGTAAAAAGACGAAGATAAACAAGCTTTACTGAATCAACACTTTCAAATAATATGGTTTACTTGATATTTTGTCAAAAAGAGAACGGAAAATGAAAAATATAACAAAAAAACTAACCTGCCATTAGGAGCAATCTATTCATTTTCTAACAAGACTGGTAGGTCATGGGCTTCTCCTTGCTGGTCTGATAGATTCGCAGAAGATCAGGAATCGTATCGGAATACCTAGTAACATATCGCTGAAGAAAGAGCTTTTCCGGTCTATCAAACATCCAAATGAGCTTTGGAGGATTCAGGTTCCTCTCTTCCAAAACCTTCCATATGATGTACCTAGGAACTATCCTTTTCTTAAATGAATATGTAAGAAACTTAGGATGAGCAATAATAATTTTCCTATCAAGCTTCACGGTGTTCACAAAATAATCCATAGATTGTTTAAGCTTCTCCTCAGAACAACACAAACAAAATGGATACCTTTTAAAAGTTGATATAAAATCATCATAAGACCACCCTAAACTTTTAAAAATCTTCAACTTCCTCTCCCAAGAATCCTCGGTCAAAGACAAGATCACGCGAAGGGTATGTACATACATTGGATTAGATGGCAAAATACCCATTTTTTTCAGCTTTTCAACTCCATACTTCACGCTGGAATTATCTAGAGACGTGCAAGAAGGCTGCCAAACAAACAGCTCCTCAACTCTTTGCTTGGACACCCCTTGTTCAATCAAGTAATCCAAGTTTTGTTGCACTTGTTCGTTATCAGCACCTAGAATCCATTTCCCACGCCTAACAGCCAATACTATCTTTTCAGGGTTACTTATAACTTTCTTAAGTAATGTCATTATTGGTCTCAATTGATCATTTAAACTCCTACGAAAAATGTCAGGAGCAGAAATAACAAATTCTGGAAGAAGCAAACCCTGGAATCCATTTTCGAGAAGAAAATGAATCTTTGGCTCAACATTACTTCCAATTTTACAATGAAGAACAGCAGGGTGCTTTTCAATTAGTTGAACAATATGGGCATCAGAAAAGTTATGGGATTTGAAAAATGAAACAACAGAATCAAAGTGTGGTTTGTTCTTGTCTTCCAACGTAACCTTTTTAGAAATAGAAATAGCAGAATGTAAAGAAAGCCCACATGAATTAGTAAGGTATTCAACACAAAAAGATTGATTTGAGGTTGAATTAGAACAATTAATAGTATTATTCTGTCTATTATTTCTAGTTTCAGCGATTCTATTATCCTTAATTGCCGAACTTTTTAGGGTTTTTGAAGATGATGAAGCATTGTAAAATCGTTTATGGAGATAGAAGACTAATCTTCTAAAAGGAAGATTTGCCATGAAAAGTTTGACTTCTACAACACTATAAATATAGAATCAAGAGAAAGGGTAAAAAGTTTAGTACATTGCAGGGACTGGAAGCACCTGAGACTACAATGAGAGTGTAGGATGCTGGGAGGCGCGTCAGAAATGGTAGGTGCACCAAACAGGGCGGCGGACGGGCGGGCTCTTGCTTCTTATTAGCCTTTCCAAAAACGAGACTACAACACAACCGGCGATTTCTCGACGTCCGACGGTGAGGCGCCTCAAATGCTCACTCCCCAGCACATATATCAAGGTTGAGTTATGTAGGAGCCTTATTGACCCTTGTTAGAATAGTACTTTCTCCGTTCTGAAATATTTGTTACATTTTGTATATTTGTTATTCTTTGTTGATGTGTAAGCATAAATTTAGTTAAGTAAGATTTTGTTTGAATCGTCTAATCACGTACTTTTATAATATTAACTTTTTACACTTTTTAGATGTGTATAGTTTTATATATAAATAAACAAAATAACCATTGAATTGCGTAAAAAGTCAAATGTAACAAGTATAATGAGACGGGAGAAGTATGTTATAAATTTAACTTCAACTAAATTAATTGGGTAAACAAGTGTTAGTTATGAATTTTGAACTTCATAATTATCACACATTTTATATTGATTCTATTTTATGATCTAGGTCTCATTTTGTAAGACTCAAGAAGTGACAATTTGAATTGTAAATTTGAATCTATGTCTAGAATTTTAACTTAACTCGTTTCATTTAACGTGACTTAGTTACATATTAAAGGCAACACATTATTTTGTCAAATAATGGACACAATTTTGCAAATTTTTTTACATTGAATTGAGGGTGTTGATCAACTAAAAGAAATAAGAAAATTAACTTTTCTAATCATTTTACCAAAATTGTTTGTTTTTGCAACACAATAATAAATGAGGTTGTACTAAAGGGTGAAAGTGGAACCATGCCTTGAACAAGGTAAGGCATGGTATGAAGGTTGCTCGAACAAGGCAACATGAAAATAAAGTCAAAAGTGGGTTGAAGAGGTGTGCTCGTTCAAGGCACTTAAGTGCTCGTTCAAGGCAATAGTGCAATGGGTTTGAACTGAGTGCTCGTTCGAGCACATGGGGTGCTCGTTCGAGCACATGGGGTGCTCGTTCGAGCACATGGGGTGCTCGTTCGAGCACTTTTCCTAAGAGTCTTTTTGGGACGTTTAAGCTACGATATAGCATTGATGGAGCATAGTATTCCTTGTTTAATTGCTATGTTTATTGTTGGTTATATTGTCATAGTTAATATGATGGTTAATGTTGATGTTTAGGTTTATTGTGTGGATTAATGATGAGTAGTGATGTGATTCTAGAATGATGTATTCTTCCTCTATAAAAGGATACATCATTCATAAATTAAAGCACCACAAACACACGTATTGAGAGTGAGTTATTCTTTCTTGAAACTTGATAGTGTTATTCATAGAATTAGTATTTGTGATCTTGAGATATTGTTCTCAAGATAAGGGGGGTTTATTATACTTGTAATTGTTGTATCCAACATTTTTGTTCATCTTTTGCTTTGATTTTTATTTAGTTTTTCATTTATTGAACCTCTTTGAGGCTTTCATTTTAATTAGTATCAGAGCCGGGAGGGCATCATGGGCTATTTAGTGTGAGAAGGCAAGGTTATAGAGCAAGGAAAACACAATGAGTGAAAAGTTCCATATTCAATTGTTTGATGGGCGAATCAGCTTTGCCATATGGAAGCGTTCAGTGGAGAATAATTTGGTGCAACAAGGCATGGATGATGCGCTATTAAAGGAGAGACCAAATAATATTAAGGAGGCAAAATGGACACAATGAGGAAAAAGGCAGTAAGCACATTTTGATTTGCCATAATCAAGTATCACTAATTAAAAAAGACCGATCCCGGTGATTTGATGAAAAACTTACAAACGATGTATGCTTCCAAATCCCTAACTAATAAGTTACGCTTGAGGTG
>JAAKBH010000119.1:322500-340157 GCA_019776075.1 Amaranthus palmeri
TGGGAAAACAGCACAGCCAACAGCAGCTTTGGAGGCTGGGCAGAAGCTGCAGGCAGACAGCACACCTAGACAGAACTCAGTGCTGGACGATGATGAGGGGTGGACTCCCGTGGCTCCGGGGAAATCTGCGCGTAGGGGTAAACAGCAGCACAGTCAGGCAGTCCATTTTGAGGCAAATATGGGTGATAAAAACGCTCGATCAGATGAAGTCAAAGGGACAAACGGAAACATAAATAGGGACGGGAACCCTCTAATTCCCTCCACGCAATGATTATTGTCTCTTGGAATGTGAGGGGCATGAATAGCCCTATAAAAATCAAGGGAATTAAAAAATTCCTTGAAGATAAAAATGTTAGTGTGGTTGGTCTTTTGGAGACGAAAATTAAAGAAGCAAATGCGAAGAAAATCCAGAAAAAGCTTGGCAATAAGTGGAATTGGGACATGAATTATGCGCACCATGATAGAGGTAGAATATGGGTAGGGTGGAGACACGATAGATGCAAGGTGAATGTGTGTGACTCTCATCAACAATTCATGGCAACTAAAATCACCCCGCTCAATTCTAGTACTAGCTTCCATATTGTGTATGTGTATGGGCTTCATAGTGTTCGGGACCGAAAAGAGTTGTGGCAAGAGCTAGCGAAAACGGACTATCAATCACCATGTCTTTATATGGGGGATTTTAATGCAATATTCAAGGAGGATCACAAGAAGAATGGGGCGCAAGTGACTACCTATGAAACCTACGATATGCTCCAGTGGCTTGACAGCAAAGATCTTCACCCGATCAAAGAGCGAGGGCACAAATACTCATGGTCTAATAGAGAGGAGGGGGAAAACCGCACACTTACGAAGATCGATCATGCTATAGGGAACCTCCAATGGCTCAACACCTTCAGCTATGCGAGTGTAAACTATGATAATCATCAGTCTTCTGATCATACTCCCTTAGTTGTGAACCTCAAAGAGCATCACCAACAAACCAGCAAGCCGTTCCGTTTCTTCAATTACTTGTTTGATCACCAGGACTTTCTTGGGGTTGTAGAGACGGCGTGGAAGAAGAGAGTTAAAGGGGAAGGGATGCAAAGACTGTGGCACAAAATGAACAATGTGAAGCAAAGTTTGAAATCTTTACATAATAAAGAGTTCGCAGGCATTAAGCACCGAATCAACAAGTGGGAAGATACTCTTGATAGCATACAATCGAAAATGAAACTCAACCCCACAAGTGAGAGTTTGCACATTCAGGAAAAGGAGGCTTCCACTCAGTTGAGAAAATGGAGGAAGCTAGAAGACAAGGCCCTTCATCAGAAAGCAAGGATCAACTGGATGAGATATGGGGATGATAATACTGCTTTCTTCCATGCTTCGATCAAGGAAAGACAAGCGGCCAATACCATTCATGAGCTCCAAGATAGTAATGGCACGTGGCTCACCACATCTCATGACATTCAAAATGAAATAACCCAGTTCTATCAAAACCTCCAAGGCACTGCAACCCCCAACCTCGAGGTTATTGATAGGAAAGTGATGAGAGATGGCCCCCAGATCGACAATCTCAGCAGCCAGATGCTAGTTCAGGAAGTAACCGAGGAAATAAGAAATGCTCTTTTTGGGATGAATGACAACAAAGCTCCAGGAATTGATGGGTTCAATGCGCGCTTCTTCAAAGGGACATGGGACATCATCAAGGAGGACTTGTGTGACGCCATCAAAGAGTTCTTCAGTCAGGTCGCTTTGTTCAAACCTTACAACTGCACATCGGTCACCCTCATCCCTAAAACAAGCAATGCAAATAAAGTTGGAGATTTTAGACCTATAGCTTGTTGTACAGTTATCTACAAGATCATATCCAGAGTGCTCGCAGCCAGGCTCCAGAAGGTGATTGGTAAAGTGGTTGACCAAGCCCAATCAGGTTTTATCCCAGGTCGGCAAATGGCCGACAATATCTTACTTGCAGCCGAGCTTATAAAAGGGTACTCACGGAAGAATAACAGTCCGAGATGTATGATCAAGATGGACCTCCGCAAAGCATATGACTCCATTAGTTGGGATTTCTTGTTCTCAGTTATGCAGGAAATGGGGTTTCCCCCTAGATTTGTAGATTGGATCAAGATATGTGTTTTTACAGTCTCGTTCTCTATCCTTGTTAATGGTACTCCTCAGAAGCCGTTCGATGCAAAAAAAGGGCTACGCCAAGGAGACCCTATTTCTCCATACCTCTTCGCAATAGCTATGGAATACCTTTCTAGACTGATGCACAAGCAGAGTGACAGTAACAGTTTCCACTTCCACCCCAGATGCAGGCTCGTGCACATTACTCATCTTCTATTTGCAGATGATCTTCTTATGTTCTCCAGAGCGGATATCTCCTCGGTTCAAAGCATGATGCAAACTTTTCAGAAATTCTCTAAAGCTTCGGGGTTAGAAGCGAACAACAGTAAAAGCAATGTGTATGTTTCCGGGGCTCATAATCAATGCAAAGAGAGGATTCTTCAATTCTTAAACATGGAGGAGGGCTCTTTTCCATTCAGATACCTGGGAGTCCCTCTTCACTCCAAGAAGCTGAATTCGCGGGAATGTAAGCCACTTGTAGATAAGATTGTGGGGCGTATCGGGTACTGGTCTTCTCGGCTCCTTTCGTATGCTGGTAGGATTCAGCTGGTGCGCAGTGTTATTGGAGGGATGAAGAACTTTTGGGCCCAAATCTTCTGTCTCCCCAAAAAGCTCATCAAAATGGTTGAGAACATCTGCAGATCTTTCATCTGGACGGGTAAAGAAGGTCTATCAAGGAAAGCAGCTGTTTCTTGGAAGCAAATGGGTTTACCTTTCTCTAAAGGGGGGCTCAACCTGAGAGATATGACTAAGTGGAACAAAGCTGCAATTCTCAAGCACTTGTGGAACCTTGCCAAGAAAAAAAGAGAACTTGTGGGTGAGATGGGTTCACAGCTACTATATGAAAACCCAAGAGCTCCAGAGCATAAGGCCTTCTATTCACTCATCATGGAGCTTCAAGAAGATCATCAAGCAAAGAGATATTGTTCAGCTACTCGGGGGATGAGAGGAGTTCACCAAAGGCGACAATTTTGAGATTGGCAAGATATATGGGCTTCTTATTGCAGATGCACCCAAGGTCCACTGGGGGAATATTATGATCAAGAATGTTGCTAGCCCGAGTGCGAGATTTATCACCTGGCTTGCGGTCCAAGATCGGTTAGCTACTAGAGATCGTGTCGGGAAATGGATGGATCTACCGGATGATAAGTGCGTCTTATGTAATAGGGCCTCTGAATCAACTCACCACCTTTTTTTGGAGTGCACAAATGCCAAAGAAATCAGGGCAAAGGTATTTCAGTTTCTCCCTCGGGGGCTAGATGATACCGATTTTCAAACTGAAATCGCCACGATAAGCAGAATTAACAAGAAAAAGACGGATCGAGCCAAACTGATTGTGGGTACCTGGACAGAGATGATATATAACATTTGGATGCAGCGCAACAAAAAGATTTTTGATAACCATTCTTTCACTCCGAAAGAGGTTATAGACTGTATAGTCTTTAGGATTGCCGGAAGGGCAAACAGTAGGATGTTAGACATGCTTGTATCTAAGTAGTTAGCTTTTGCTGTTTATTTTTGGGCTATCGCTCTATATTTTTGTAAAGGGCGTTAGCGTTTTTGGTGGCTTGTGGGGGAGTTAATTTCCTGCCCGAGCGCTGTTTTTGTCCCTTTCTCTGGTATATAATACAGATTATTTGGCAAATATATATATATATATATATATATATATATATATATATATATATATATATATATATATATATATATATATATATATATATATATATATATATATATATATATATATATATATATTTGAAAATTGGGAACCTTTATATAGAACAAAATAAGAAACACTGCTACCCGGGATACCCCCAATTCGCCGGCATAAAAAACCCCGCGTGGGGAAAAAGCCATTGAAGATGGAGGGCCGAAACAGCAGGCCGCTCTAGACAGCATAGGAGCGGGCTATGCGTACATAAAATAAAAAAGCAAAAAAACACGGCTAACACCAAAAAAATTGTCACACCCACCACTACCTAATCACTATAAGTCCATCCTAGAATACATGGAATGCTAAAAATTATCTAATAATGGGATATAAGGGGAGAAGCCACGAAAGCCCATATATTCTCTAATCCAATCACCAATGCGACACTTGAGAGACGCCACCATTTGATGAAGATTCGGAGTTTTGCCCTGAAACTTTATCCTATTGCGCTCATACCATAGGGACCATACGACGCATCCTAACACCAGTAGACGTAGTCTTCTCCATGTACGACCCCCTCGGAGACCGTTCCAATGATCAACAAAGCTTCCACAGTCTTGATGAAGCACCCCCTGAACATTGCACCACTCCAATACCTGCATCCAAACACACCAAGAAAAATAGCAAGTAAAAAGAATATGTGTTTGTGTCTCTACCTGGGCCCCACACAGAGGACATAATCCTTGTGGAGCCTGAATGATACCTTTATCCAAGAGGAGACCACCAGTCTTCAGTCGACCCAACATTGCGAACCATAACGTCAACTGGGCCCGGGGGGGGATAAGACTAGACCAAACAACCGGCACATACTAACGTGGAAGCACAGGGTGTACCGATGCATAAAGTGCCGTACTTATGCTCGATATAGGGTAGTCAGAGGAACTCCTCCCATGCCATACAACATCATCGACACCCTGCACTTGCGGAGCATGTCCATAAATCATATCCATTAGGCGTGAGTAATCCTCAACCTCCCAATCATACAACTCCCGACGCCAATACAAGGTCCACTCCCATCTACCCCCCTGCCAGTCCCCCATATGTCGTATAACCGAGTCTTGCTGCAACGAAATCAGAAACAATCGTGGAAACACAAGCTTCAAAGGACCCTCCATACACCACTTATCATGCCAAAACAGAATAGACTCCCCACTTCCCACTTTGAGGGATAAACCGCCCTCCACAATCTCACGTACTACCTTCGTGTCCTCCTCTATACTAGTAAACTGTGACCACGGACCATCACGCACCCCACTAAACGTAGCACTAGATGCCTTTAGTCCTTTTAAATTATGAACCGACATAAGAATATCTTTCCAAAGAACGTTGTCGCACTTGGAGTATCTCCACCACCATTTAAACAATAAGATAAGGTTCTTGTGCATAATATTTCCCACCCCTAGGCCCCCCATATCCTTTGGCAACTCAATAACCTGCCAACTAACCGACGGCATAACCATCCTATCCCCACATGTGTCACCCCAAAAAAACCGACGTTGCAGCTTAACAATTTGAGAAGCGACCGACCTGGGCATTTTAAACATACTCATAAAATACACAGGCATACAATTTAACACGCTTCGAATAAGAGTAAGCCGTCCCGCCCGAGATAGTGTTTTGGCTTTCCATGCCGCCAACCGAGACTTAATCTTATCAATAACCGGTTTCCAATATGCTGACCGAGTCATATTTGCCCCTACAGGAAAACCCAAATAAGTAAACGGGCACCTTTGATGCCGACAACCTAATGACAGAGCAATATTATCCACCCATGCATAGTCACCGGTTTGCCATGAAATAAAACACGACTTATTATAATTTAAATATAGTCCCGACATAGCAGCAAATATATCCAAAACACGAAAATAATTTGTAATACACACAGGGTCATTAGGAACAAAAACCAACGTGTCGTCTGCAAATTGGAGGTGCTTGAGAGGCACCTCATTACTACCAATCAGGACAGGTCGAATTAAGTTGACCTCTTCCGCTTTAGTAAGAAGGCACACCAACACCTCGCTCACTAAAATAAACAAATAGGGAGACAACGGGTCCCCCTGCCTCAAGCCCCTACCCATGCTAAACGGCCTAAGTGGAGATCCATTAATAACAATAGACATAGACGCCGACCTCACGCATTCCATAATCCATCTTATCCACACGGGGCCAAACCCCATTTTCTCCATAACTTGCTCTAAGAATGCCCAATGAATCGAGTCATACGCCTTCTGAAAATCCAGTTTAACCAACGCCCCCGACACCTTATACCTCTTCAACCATCGCAAAGACTCACTAGCAACTAGCACCCCATCCAATATTTGCCTCTCCATAACAAAGGCACTCTGCGACTTATCAATAAGGGGCGCAATAACCTCACGCAGTCTAGCCGATAATATTTTAGAGATAATCTTATAGATCACCCCAACCATACTAATCGGCCTATACTCCTCGATAGATGTAGGGGTTTGAACTTTCGGAATTAATACAACCCACGTCACATTCACACTCCTTAAAGAACACCCAGAAACAAAGAACTCAAGCACACTAGCATACACATCCTCCTCGATGGTGTCCCACAACTCCCGAATAAACCTAAAATTAAAGCCATCAAAGCCGGGTGCCTTATCAACACCACAAGCCCACACAGCACTACGAATCTCGTCACGAGATGGGATCGCCTCAAGAAACTGTGACTGCTCTGCCGAAACCATGTAATGAGAACCCAAATCAAACTCAAACTTAGGTGGAGAGGTATCTGCAAAATGATCCATAAAGTAGGTGCGAACTTCCTCCTTAATCTGCGTCGCGCCACTAACCATTCGACCATTAAACTTGAGCCGCACAATCTCATTACGCTTCCGCCTAAATTGAGTTGCGGCATGGAAAAACTTAGTATTATGGTCTTTTAGGCGAATACCATAAGTCCGCGCCTTTTGTCTCCACACCCTCTCCCGCCTAAGCAACCAAACATTAAGCTGCCCTTGCGCCGCATGCAACCGTGCCATCTCGATGCTACTAAGTGGTCTAGAATCGCTCAAAAGTTCCAACTCATGGATAAGATCCTCAAACTGACGAATCCGTAAGTCCATACTCCCAAAGACATCCTTACTCCACCCACGCAATTCTCCTTTAAGAACCTTAAATTTGCTTGCGAGGGGAAGCGGAGGAAGATTAGTCCACTCACTGATCATAAACTCCCTAAATCTAGGATGTAGCAACCAAGCATCAAAACAACGAAATGGCTTAGGACCCCAATTCTCTCCGTCATCACATCTAAACAGAAGTGGGTTATGATCCGACCTACTACGTCGTAAACCAAGAATCTTAGACTCAGGAAGAGCCCTAAGCCACTCACTGCAACACAAACCCCGATCAAGTTTACTCTTTGACGCATTCCTACGCCAAGTAAAGTTTAAACCATGTAAGGGTAGCTCAATCAGGCCCAAAATCTGAATCCAACCCTCGAAAAGCCTACTACTCAAAGCACATCTAAAAGATCCAACCCGCTCCTCAGCAGTGCGGACCACATTAAAATCACCAATCATCATAATAGGTTTCCCAATGGACAAAACCAACGTTTGTAAAGCCTCAAAAAATTGAGCCCTATCCATCCGATCATTGGGCCCATAAACAATACCAACACAGCAATCAAAATTCACCATACTAAGTGTGCCCTCAAGTAAAATCCAACGTTCTCCAATATGTGTGCGTGAGACAGAAAATCGTACCGGATCCCAAATCGCCATAATCCCCCCACCACTCGATTCCCCAGCACACGATTCACAGAACAATAATCATCACTACCCCAAATACGTCGCACCCGATTCTTCATTGTCCTCCAATTCTTTGTCTCAATCAAACCTAGGAGTCCAACCTTATATTGTGTCACCAACTGTCGTAATGTGTGCGTCTTCTCCCCCTTCCCAATCCCTCGAATATTCCAAACTAGGCAATTCATATCTAATAGACACTAACACCAAAACAAACCCATGCCACCTCCCCTACCCATCTGGCTTCCCTACCGCCGTCGAAAGCCTTTTAGACTTCCTTAATTCCTGTACGGCGGGCCCCAACTCCGGACTTGACACCCCAATCATCCGTGCAACTTCCCATGTGCACCCCATTTCGGACTTATCTATTCTCGGCTGAGGTTGTATACACCCCTTACCCCCCATTCCTACCCTCTTTGGTCGCCCCCGTGGTTTACGTGAAGTCCCCCCGACGCACCCAACCCCACACAAACCACTTTCCACACAAACCATCGGGTCAAACCTCTCCCTTCCTACGTCATAACTACAAACCCCCCTCCCTACCACCACCTCTAACTCCTCACTATTACCCACGGGTACCCGTGTACCCACCCCACCCCACCCATTCTCACCCCCGGACAAACCCCCCACCGAATACCACGGCTCAGCCTCCAATGGGTCCCAGCGCACGCCCCCTATACTCTCTCGGTCTACCACTCCCCCCTCGCAATCCCCACCCCAGACAACCGACACCTCCTTACCCTCCCCATGCCTCCCTCCACCCCCCCTAACGCCTACAGCCCCCTCACTACAATCCTCTCGTTCCCCTTTATTATCTAGCGTACCCGTCAGTAACTCACCCCCACCCACGTGCTGCTGCACTAAACCATCCTCTATACCGGTTCCCACACCCCCCAGACACTCCGTACCCCTACCCAAACCCGAACACCCCTGATCATCCGAATCTACCCCCATCAAAACACCGTTTTCACCCCCCTCACATTCCCCCACTTCCCCCACATCCTGACCATGTCCCTCGTCACCCGTATCTCGACACCGTAGCACCTCAGCCGTCCCTAAACTCCCACGTTCGATTTCTCGAACATGGAGTACACAACTTCCCGTACCCCAATCAAGCCTAACCCTCTCCTCAATTCTATCCAATATGTCAGTGTGGATAAGAACCTGTGCCGTCGTAAGGCTACTCACCCCTAACCATTCATGGTCAATATACACCAATCGACCCCACCGTGCACTCACCCGCTCAAAGTTTTCCGCACTCCAAACCCGAGGATGGAACCCTCTCCATTCTAACCACACTAACCTATCCTGTACACAATCATTATCCGACCACCGTTTCACAATTTTAAACAAAACGCGCAATGGCGATACCTCTCGTAGAACCGTGTCCAAATCCAAAATATTCTCAAAAAATAAAATAAATTTAGCCGGGGAGAGAAAATACATACTTTTATAGGCCACATGCGCATCTTTAAGCAACTCCACCACTCGAAAAGGTTCCATGGCATCCTCCATGATGACCACCGCAGCACGAGTTAACTCATCCAAGATCGCCGGCACGTCCGTGAGCGTTATACAAGGATCAGCCGATTGGATTTTCTTTGACCCAGCCGAGGCCACACCACGAACTAAATCCGAGTAACTGCGTTGTCCTCTCCTCGAACGGGCCATAGACGGACGATGCACCCCCCGCTCCTTCTCCTGGACCGGTTCCCGCCACGGCTTCACCGTACGACCACCCTTATAATACTTAGCCAACGCGACACTAAGCCTGCCGCCAAGAGACAATTATCTCACTTGTCTCACTTGCAAACATATTTGGGCGGGATCAAGTATATGACAGGATTACCGGATATTGTAATCATCGTTGATCAACAAGAAGAATATACAGCCCTTCGAGAATGTATTACTTTGGGAATTCCAACGATTTGTTTAATCGATACAAATTGTGACCTGGATCTCGCAGATATTTCGATTCCGGCAAACGATGACGCTATAGCGTCAATTCGATTAATTCTTACTAAATTAGTATTTGCAATTTGTGAAGGTCGCTCTAGCTATATAAGAAATCCTTGATTCATAATAAAATCAAAAATGGATTTGCTAAGTTCTATATCGGTTCCTATATCCTGAATCTCAAAAACTAGTTAAAAACTTGGAATATGATATTATTTAATTTTATTTAATTAATCGGTATTTTAAATAGAAATTTAAAGTAAACAAGTCGAGAAAGAGACGGTTGAATCAAAATAATTTTTTTTAAGTTATATTTCTGTCAGAGGACAATATGAATATTCCATCATATTCACTTAACACACTAAAGGGGTTATATGATATATCTGGTGTGGAAGTAGGCCAACATTTCTATTGGCAAATAGGAGGTTTCCAAATTCATGGCCAAGTACTTATAACTTCTTGGGTTGTAATTGCTATCTTATTAGGTTCAGCTGCTATAGCTGTTCGGAGTCCACAAACTATTCCGACTGGCGGTCAAAATTTCTTTGAATATGTCCTTGAATTCATTCGAGACGTGAGCAAAACTCAAATTGGAGAAGAGTATCGTCCTTGGGTTCCCTTTATTGGGACTATGTTTCTATTTATTTTTGTTTCGAATTGGTCAGGGGCTCTTTTGCCTTGGAAACTCATACAGTTACCTCATGGGGAGTTAGCCGCACCCACCAATGATATAAATACGACTGTTGCTTTAGCTTTACTCACGTCCGTAGCCTATTTCTATGCGGGTCTTACAAAAAGAGGATTAAGTTATTTTGGTAAATACATTCAACCAACCCCAATTCTTTTACCCATTAACATCTTAGAAGATTTCACAAAACCTCTATCACTTAGTTTTCGACTTTTCGGAAATATATTAGCGGATGAGTTAGTAGTTGTTGTTCTTGTTTCTTTAGTACCTTTAGTGGTTCCTATACCTGTCATGTTTCTTGGATTATTTACGAGTGGTATTCAGGCTCTTATTTTTGCAACTTTAGCTGCAGCTTATATAGGCGAATCCATGGAGGGTCATCATTGATTAGTGTTAGGAAGAGTCTATCGTTTAGTTTAGATCCAGGTAATATATCTTTGTATCAAGACATTCTATCAAGATAATCTATGTTATCTAGAACATATAAATGTCAAAATTCATACAGTCTAATCGGAATAGAAAAAAAATATTCGAGCGAGAAGTGTAAAATAAAAAAGAAAAGAAGGCGTTGGTTAGTAGAGAGGGGGTGCCGCAGGTATGTGGAATCTAATGACTATTTAAGTAAATTCTTGCAGATTAGATGGTTCGAAGAATGATTAGAAAATCCGATTGAATTAAAAATGGAATCGCCGGTTTACGTTATTGAAGAAACATATGTATATTTTATATTAGAGATTGGAAAGTTATATATGAATGAATATTTCATTTGCCCTACTTAAATTTCTTAAATTTCGGATAGCAACTGAAGTCCTTCCGTTTTGTTTAGGACTGCGAATTGAATGAATAAACAGATAAAATAACGAAAAAGATCGAAGAATGATTAATGATTAGAAAAAATAAATGGAAAACTCGGGTTGTATTAATTCAGAAAGACTCAACAAATAGGAACTAAAAAAAGATTAAGTCTTTCTAATGATCGAATGATTCAATAATATTACTATGTTATTATTTCAATTTGGCGTTTTTATTTTAGTTATTTCGACTGGATGAATATTACTAACGGAATAATTAAGTCCTAATGCATTGGTTGATTGTATCATTAACCATTTCTTTTTTTTGTGTGTGAGGAACTTATCATGAATCCATTGATTTCTGCCGCTTCCGTTATTACTGCTGGATTGGCTGTAGGGCTTGCTTCTATTGGACCTGGAGTTGGTCAAGGTACTGCTGCGGGACAAGCTGTAGAAGGTATTGCGAGACAGCCCGAAGCAGAGGGAAAAATACGAGGTACTTTATTACTTAGTTTTAGCTTTTATGGAAGCTTTAACAATTTATGGATTGGTTGTAGCATTAGCGCTTTTATTTGCGAATCCTTTTGTTTAATTTCAAAAAAGAAATATGATAAATACATATTTCTTTTATAGTCTTGGATTTGCAGGTTGCTTTTTCACATTTATAGTAAAATATCGCTCCTACACAATTACTCATTCGTTGCGAAAATAACCCACGAGAAGGACTTATTTGAGGATGAAGAATTAGTGTTACCCACTCGCTTTCTTCCTTCCTTCCCCTTCTTAGTTCCAAGGCGAAGTCTTGCAACAAAGGAGGTATTTCGCAATTCGCATGAAACCTAGTACCTAATTAATATTCCCTCCTATTCAGCACAATTGTCCCATTTGACTTTTCACACATGCCGAGGCAACATTTTAACCCTTAATATCTCCAATTATTATTAATTAAAAATTATAAAAATTTGATATTAATAATCGTTGTATTGAGACGAATCAAACAAGATCCCACATGACTATGTTTTAACTTATAGATTAAGAGTAAAATACAAATTAAGAGTGATGAATGAATAGTGCCAAAAGTCAAATGGGACAATTGTGCTGAATAGGAGGGAGTATTAAGAATTCTATTCCAAAAAATGAAGTATTATTCTTATTGGAAATTAGGGAATTTGGGCGCTGCGCCTCCGGCCAACTCTCGTACCGGACAAAACCAAACCCGGCCTGAGAATTTGGGCGCCGTTTACCAGCCAAGTATACATCAACCACCGTTCCATAATTTGCGAACAACCCACGTACCTCACCCAAAGTGGTGGCCCGTGATATGCCATCCACAAAAAGACTCACCCGACGGCTTAAAGAACCGCCCATCCCTTCCTTACCATGGTGTTCTTGAATACCATGAGAATAACCCGCCCGCCAAGAATTGGCCAAGAAAGCAACCGGTGACCCACGTCTGGACTGAGCCCGCACCCCCCTGCCACGACTGGAAACACGAATAAACCCATCAGTATCAATAACAGGACCCCCACGATTCTTGCCCACCGTATGTTGAATCCTGGATGTAAGAATACGGCGGCCCTCACGGTGGACCTGCTGGTGGTCAGACGTCGCACCATGACCAGCAAACCATCTCTCTCTAGCCTCTCTCTCTCTAGCCATTATATATATATATATATATATATATATATATATATATATATATATATATATATATATATATATATATATATATATATATATATATATATATATATATATATATATATATATATATATATATATATATATATATATATATATATATATATATATATATATATATATATATATATATATATATATATATATATATATATATATATATATATATATATATATATATATATATAGGGGAGGGATCCAATGAGAAGGGTATTGAAAATGAGAAGGGTAAGAAGGATTCTACATCCTTGATTTCACTTACACAAAAAAATCTATGGTCACGATTGAGCCAAAAACACATAATTGTAAAAGTAACTATGTTACATAGAAAGGTAACTATGACATCAATTTTAAAATGTTCTTTTTTTATAACATAGTATCCTTTTTTGTATACATAGTAACCAAACAAAATAAACAAAAATCCTTCTCATCCATCTCATTTTAAAATCCTTCTCATTTGATCCTACATCTATATATATATATATATATATATATATATATATATATATATATATATATATATATATATATATATATATATATATATATATATATATATATATATATATATATATATATATATATATTTGTCAATTGATTTGTATTATATACCAAAAATATAAATACAGAGGGGGAAAACGCTCAGTCTGTAAACTAACTGTAGACCTTGCCACCAAAAACGCTATCACTCACTACAAAAAGGGGAGCGATAACCCAAAAAGCAACTACCAAAAAACTACATAGATACAAGAATATCATTCATTCTACTACTAACCCTCCCTGCAACTCTAAAGATAATAAGATCATACATCTCCTTTTGGCTAAATGTGCGATTATCAAAAATCTTTTCATTTCGCTGCTTCCAGATGCAGTATATCATCTCGGTCCATATAGCAACAATCAGTTTGGCTCTATCCGTTTTCTTTTTATTGACCTTGGCCATGAGTCTAATCTCAGCTTGAAAGTCAGCCTCATCAAGTCTCTCATTAAGGAATCTGAAGATCTGGGTGCGGATGTCCTTTGCATTCTGGCACTCAAAAACAAGATGCTGAATCGTTTCACTAGCCCCATTACAAAGAACACATTTATCATCTGTGGTGTCAATCCATTTCCCAATCCGATCTTTTGTTGCAAGTCTATTCTGAATAGCTAACCAAGTGATGAACTTTGCGCTTGGGCTGGCAAAGTTCTTTATCATGATATTACCCCATGTTACTCTAGGCGTATCTTCCATTAGGCGCTTATAGACCCCTCCGATAGAGAAGCAAGGATCGTTTATGAATTGATCCCATCCTCCAAGTTTATCTACAAGATAGCTGTATTTGATGATCTTCTTGAACACCCACGAGGCATGAATGGAGACTCGCACATTTCTAATATCTTGGTTGCTCATATAGTAGCTGTGTACCCATTTGACCCAGAGGTTGTCTTTTTTCCGAGCCAAGTTCCAGAGATGCACAAAAGGGCAGCTTTGTTCCATGTGTGCATGTCTTTTAGGTTCATACCCCCCTTAGAGAAAGGCAAGGTCATCTGGTTCCAAGCCACAGCAGCTTTTCTAGAAATACCTTCTCTTCCGGTCCAGATGAAGGATCTGCAGATACTTTCGACCATTTTAATCAGCTTCTTTGGGAGGCAAAAGATTTGGGCCCAAAAGTTCTGAATTCCCCCAATCACGCTACGAACGAGCTGGATTCTCCCCGCGTAGGACAGGAGACGAGAGGACCAGTGTCTAATACGACCCACAATTTTATCTACCAGCGGCCGACAATCCCTAGAATTGAGCTTTTTAGAATGCAGAGGGACCCCTAGGTATCGAAAAGGAAAAGAACCTTCAGCCATTTGGAGGAAAAGCAACAGTCTGTTCTTAGTCTGAGAATCAACACCCGAGAAGTAAACATTGCTTTTATTCACATTAGCTTCAAGCCCTGAGGAACTAGAGAAATACTTGAAAGTGCTCATACTACTCTGAATGGACATCTTATCTGCTCGATAGAACAACAGGAGATCATCAGCAAACAGCAGGTGGGTGATGTTCTCTTTTTTGCATTTGGGGTGGTAGTGGAAGTTCCCATTATGCCTCTGATCCTGCATAAGTCTGGACAAATATTCCATAGCTATAGCAAACAGATAGGGGGAGATGGGGTCACCTTGCCGAAGACCTCTTTTAGCTGCAAAAGGCTTGGTGGCCGTACCATTAACAAACACAGAGAATGAGACAGTGGTGACACAAGATTTAATCCAATTAACAAACAACGGAGGAAAGCCCATTTCGGCCATGACAGAAAAAAGGAAGTTCCAGCTGATCGAGTCATACGCTTTCCTGAGATCCATCTTGATCATACACCGCGGGCTGTTATTCTTACGAGAGTAACCTTTGATGATTTCTGCAGCTAGGAGAATGTTGTCTGACATTTGTCTACCTGGAATAAACCCTGACTGAGCCTGATCAATCACTTTGCCCATAACTTTCTGAAGTCTGCCTGCAAGGATTCTGGAGATGATCTTATAAATGACATTGCAGCAAGCAATGGGTCTGAAATCGCCAACCTTATTTGCATTTGTCACTTTAGGAATGAGGGTGACAGCTGTGCAATTCAGAGGAAGGAACATCGCACTTTGAAAGAAGAAATCTTTAATAGCATTGACTAGATCTTCCTTGATAATGTCCCAGGCCTTTTTGTAAAAGTGGGCATTGAAGCCATCAATCCCTGGGGCTTTGTTGTCGTTCATACCAAACACAGCCTCTTTGATCTCATCCTCGTCGACATTCTGAATAAGCAGCTTGGTACTCTGGTTGTCCAACTGGGGCCCTTTTCTCATAATATTTTTATCAATCCCCCTGAGATTTATTGATTCAGAGCCTTGGAGGTTTTGATAGAAATTTATGATTTCGTCATGTATGCCCTTTGTGGAGTTGACCCAGTTGCCCTCTGAAGTTTGTAACTCAGTAATACTATTAGTCGCTCTTCTTTCTTTCAAGGAAGCGTGAAAGTATGATGAGCTTTCATCTCCGTTTTTGAGCCAATTGATTCTGGATTTTTGAAGCAAGGCTTTTTCATCAATTTTCCTCCACTTGCGAACTTGGGTTGTAGCCTCTTTCTCCTTATGGTGATACTCCTCATTTGTGGGGTCATCTCGCATCTGATTTTGCACCTGGTCAAGAGTTTCCTCCCATTTTTTTATTTTATCATCGATCCCTGCAAATTCTCGGACATGAAGCTTTTTCAAGGCTCTTTTCACATTATTCAACTGGTACCAGATCTTTTGAAGTCCTGATCCTTTGACTTTCAGAAGCCAAGCATCCTGAACAATCTTGAGGAAGTCTTTATGATCACACAGGTAGTTGAAGAACCGAAAGGGACTTTTCTGCTGCTGTAACTGGTTCTCAAGCTTTAGGAGAAGAGGAGTATGGTCAGATGTCTGGGGGTTAGCGTATATGACAGTGGCTTGGCTATAGGTTGTCAACCATTGAAGATTGCCAATCGCATGGTCAATCTTCGTCAAAGTGCGCTGCTCCCCACATTCTTTTGTTAGACCAGGAAAAGTAGTGCCCCCGCTCCTTCAAAGGATGAAGCTCTTTATTCTCTAACCACTGTTGCATGTCATGAGTCTCATAGGTAGTGACCATGGAGCCATTTTTTCTGTGGTCAACCTTATAGACAGCATTATAATCACCAATATAAACACACGGAGAATTGAAATCGATCTTATCAAGCTCTTGCCATAAAATTTTCCTGTCTCTCACACTGTGCATCCCATAAACGAACACCGTATGGAAGCTTTGGCTAGTGTTAATTGGAGTTATCTTTGTGGCAATGAATTGTTGGTGTGCATTGCATTCCTCCACTTTGCATTGATCCTGTCTCCACCCAACCCACACACGACCGTTCGCATGATGATGATAATTAGCGATCCATTTCCATCTATTCCCTAGCTTTTGTTGAATTTTAGAAGCTTTTTGCTCCTTGATTTTAGTCTCCAATAAACCTACAACATAAACATTGTTAGTCACAAGGAAGTTATTTCACCTCCTTGATTTTAGCGGGGCTATTCATGCCCCTCACATTCCAGGCAGCAACAATCATTGATCCGAGGGAATTAAGGGGTTCCCGTCCCCATGATGTATTGCAAGAACAGCAAAATCAGTTTTAGGTTCATTTTCAGTGGAACTTCGGTCTTCGTCATTTACACAGCCCTTACTATTTGGACGCACCCTCCTAGCCACCTTTCCCGGAGCAACCGGGGTCCACTCTTCAGCGTCCTGACCCCCTGCTGTAGCAGCCTCATAAGACAGCGGTGTGGTGGGTCTGTTACTGTGCAGATCAGTAGGATTCTGGTCAAGAAGAGGTGTAATCTGCCCCCCTGCAGCAGCTGTTTGAGCTGGACAGTTGCTGCCTTCGCATTGCACTTCCATTTGTTCTATACTTATAGTTCCTCTTGTGTTCTCCACGTTCTCCTTAGCTAGAACTTTAGCTTTAAGTTCTTCCACATTCGCCACTCCCTTAATGAGCTGCACAATATTTTTGGGTATCCATTTCATAGAGTCCCCCTTTGTTTTCCCTTCCTCACTTGTCTTGTTTGATCTTAGGCCTTCATTTCCATTCCCCTCCTTACATTCATGCCCTATTTTGTGACACTTATGACAATAGAAAGATTTCCATTCCGGGATAGTCTTTTGTAAGAACTCCCTTCCCGTTTCATCTCTCACTTTGACCTCCTTCACAAATTCTTGGGTGATATCAACTTCCACAAGCACCCTAGCATATGAGACTTTCAATTGTTTAGCCGTGCACTCATCAGCTAAAATTGGTACACCAACAGCACTCACTATCCTACTTAAGGTTTCACCTCCCCAACAATGTAGCGGAAGGCTAGGAAGTCTAATCCAAACCGGGATAACCCTCATGATTTCATCCTTAAAA